>ML660770.1:10874787-10980025 GCA_007570785.1 Antilocapra americana | reverse complement strand
TTGTCCAGTTTATTTGCATATAGTTGCTGATAATAGTCTCTTATGATCCTTTGTATTTCTGTGTTTTCTGTTGTGATCTCTCCGTTTTCATTTCTAATTCTGTTGATTTGGTTCTTCTCCCTTTGTTTCTTGATGAGTCTGGCTAATGGTTTGTCAATTTTATTTATCTTCTCAAAGAACCAGCTTTTGGCTTGGTTGATTTTTGCTATGGTCTCTTTTGTTTCCTTTGCATTTATTTCTGCCCTGATCTTTAAGATTTCTTTCCTTCTACTAGACCTGGGCTTCTGCATCTCTTCCCTTTCTAGTTGCTTTAGGTGTAAAGTAAGGTCATTTATTTGATTTTTTTCTTGTTTCCTGAGGTGAGCTTGTATTGCTATGAACTTTCCCCTTAGCATTGCTTTCACAGTGTCCCATAGGTTTTGGGCTGTTGTGTTTTCATTTTCATTCGTTTCCATGCATAACTGAATTTCATTTTTAATTTCTTCTGCGATTTGTTGGTTATTCAGCAGTGTGTTGTTGAGCCTCCATATGTTGGAAGTTTTGAGAGGTTTTTCTCCTGTAGTTGAAATCTAATCTCACTGCATTGTGGTCAGAAAAGATGCTTGGGATGATTTCAATATTTTTGAATTTATCAAGGTTAGATTTATGGCCCAGGATGTGATCTATCCTGGAGAAGGTCCCGTGTGTGCTTGAGAAAAAGGTGAAATTCCTTGTTTTGGGGTGGAATGACCTATAGATATCAATTAGGTCTAGTTGGTCTATTGTTTCATTTAAAGTTTGAATTTCCTTGTTACTTTTCTGTCTAGTTGATCTATCCATTGGTGTGAGTGGTGTATTAAAGTCTCCCACTATTATTGTGTTGTTGTTGATTTCCCCTTTCATATTTGTTAGCATTTGCCTTACATATTTTGGTGCTCCTATGTTGGGTGCATAAATATTTATAACTGTTATTTCTTCTTCCTTGATTGATCCTTTGATCATTATGTAATGTCCATCTTTATCTCTTTTCACTGCCTTTATTTTAAAGTCTACTTTATCAGATATGAGTATTGCCACTCCTGCTTTCTTTTGGTCTTTATTTGCATGGAATATCTTTTTCCAGCCTTTAACTTTCAGTCTATATGTGTCCCTAGGTTTGAGGTGGGTCTCTTGTAGGCAACATATATAGGGGTCTTGTTTCTGTATCCAATCGGCCAATCTTTGTCTTTTGGTTGGGGCATTCAGCCCATTTACATTTAAGGTAATTATTGATAAGTATGATCCTGCTGCCATTTATTTTATTGTTTTGGGTTCCAGATTATCTATCCCATCCATGTTTCCTATCTAGGCAAGTTCCTTTAGCATTCGTTGGAGGGCTGGTTTGGTGTTGCTGAATTCTCTCAGTTTCTGCTTGTCTGAGAAAATTTTAACAACTCCACAAAAAATGATGGCACACAAAGTAGAGTTCCCTCATCTTCCATTAGTGACAGGACAGGGAAAACTTTGACAGCCTATCTCTCATTCCAGAGAAGTCCCCTATCCACATCACTGGCTTCCAGAGACCTTCAGACATAACCCACAGCCCCTCCCAAGTTTACAGGGTCCTTGGTAGAAAACACTGGTGAAAACATTTCACCTTAATGTGCTTTTGAGTTGGCAGCTGGGTAATTTATTCTCGACTTGTATGTGTGTAGAGATCTATACAGATATGATCCTGGATATGGGTCAGTTATTTGAATTGCACGTTCAAAAAAAAAATAAGAGGCATGGCATCCTTTTCACTTGTCAGTGTTGTGATTTTGACTAGGAATATCCTCTACAAAAGGTTTATAAGTATTCAATGTTTACAAATACACATATGTTTCTTTCATGATAAATGTTTAAGTATCATGGATTTATTTTTGTACATAAAATGCTGAAGGAACTCCTGGGGCTATTTAACATCAAATCATGGAAATACACAGAATATAAGGAATACTGAATCAGTCAGTGGCCCTAAAAAGTGACAGCATAAAAATACACAAAAATGAAAAAATATATGTATCCAACTCTCCTTCTCATTGATTTCAGCTTTACGTTTTAAATGCTTTGGGGAGCAGAGTGTCTTTATTAAATATAAATTCCCATGTTTCTCATGGGAAAATATTATAATTGGCTGGCTTCAACAGAGAGCATAAATTATTTCAGATCCAGCATAACCAGACAGCATTTTCCCTTTCAAAGAGTTATTTTGAGTCTATGGCGTATTTATAAAGTTCTCTGCACTTTTAGACTTTAGTAATTTTGCTTGGGGGTATGAGAAAAGTAATGTGCTAATGTTAAGAACAAACACATTGAAGTCTTGAATAATGATGTTACATGACTGTATCACATGAGTGTATTCATATTCTGTCATAGAAAAGCCAACAAAAAAAGGATGATTTCTCTGTTATTGAAACAAGTTCATTACCAGCTAGAAAATGGAAAACAAAAATTCCACTTGTCTTTAAAATCAATTTTTAAATTGCTTACAAAACAACCATAACTTAGCTTACTAAGTTTTCAAGTAGTTTAATTTTCTTTAAAAACTAATAGCTTTATTATTTTTAAAGAACCAAATTGAGTTTTCAGGTAATTTATGAAGATTTTTTCATTGCTCTGTATGTAATGGAATCCTAACATATCAATCAGCAGAACTTGTAGGCTTCACAGACAAAAATTAAAAAGGAAGAAATATGAGCAGAAACACTACTCATTTTTATAAGTATAAAGATAAAATAAAAAGTATTTAGTAATAACATAAATTTTAAGTGTTTTCTTAACTAATTTAAAGCATTTATTCAAAAACATGTAATTCCAAAAAAAAAGTGTGCTGCTCAAAATTCTAACTTGATCTTTTATACAGTTATCTTACTTAGGAAAATTTGTTTTCAGACTTGAGTCTGTTTTCTGAATTCCAGGAAACACATAATGCCTCCTGAGACATTTGATTAATCTTTACAAATGTTTTTCCATAAGTTAGGTCAACAGTAAATAAACTCATATCTCAAAAGGCCAAAGGTTCAGGTAGAAATGTCAAATACATGATTTTGAGGTGTTTTTAAAACTTGCAAAATGAGCCTATAAAAATCCTTAAGAAAATATTACTTTTGACATAATGATTTAAAAATCACAAAAATATGGGAAGTCATTATTTAATCATTTTTAAAGAGTAAATCAGGAATATATAAAAACACCTTCTTACAGGAAAATTAAAAATTTCAATTTCTTTCTGTCTTTTAAACTAAAAATTCTAATAGAACACCAATTTTATTTTCAACAGCAAACTTAGAAGACTTCATGAATTTCTTCTTGTGGAAAATTAGTACACTTATTTCCTGCTTAACAATGAAAATTTTAAAAGTCAGTAAAATTGCTGTTTTGCTACCTGGATAATTGGTAGCTCTATTTGACAACTCTACATGGGTAAGAAGTACACATGCAAAACCACCAAAGAATTATTAAAGTGTGGTATACAAATTCATGAACTCACCTGATAAGAGCTTTTTCTCCAAAATATTCTCCTTTCTGCAGTGTTTTTATCAGCTGTGGTTGATCATGGCCTTCAGTACTTTGGGTGACTTTTACCTAAATGATGTCAAATAATATAAGAAAAGAGAGAGAGAAGAAGAAAAAAAGAGGAGAATCTGAACACATACCCTTTCAACCAAGCTCTCCTGATCTATATAAACTTAATTCAACAAGGAAAAGAGACAAGTCTTTGCTTTATTGTTGCAGTAGTTACAACCATCTAACTATAGTCATTTCATTCGGATGGACTGAAAAAATCCTGTGATTCAACACGATCAAATGACGCCAACTTTTGTAAGAGGAAGCTTTCATTCAAATCTCACTGCTCAAAGTATTTTACGTGAATCCAGTTATTTCTTCCTGGGGACGCTCAAGGAAAATAATAATGGCCCTATGGGAAATTTATTTTTTCAAGAAACCAAACGGGGTTGACAAATCAATCAAGAAGAAGACTGAATATCAGGAATCCTGAATCTCAGGTTCCTAACTAACTTGTTGATTTCTGTGTACCCTCTAAAACTGAAAGAAAAATGTGTATATGGAGGAGAGTCCACAACTTTCATGAGAGTCTCAGTGTGATCCACAGTCCAGGAAGCCAGAGTCAAACAAAAACGTCAATATTCCTTTTCGTAGCTAGAATTATTCCAGTTCAACATGCTAAGAAGGGTTGCTTTGTGCTGGTTTGAAGTTCTGACGAACATTTATTAATACATTTTAAAAAGTTTAAATGACAAATGCAATTTGTTTATTAACCAGAATTCTTTCAAACCATGAGGTCCAGGTTGGGTAGAAATGATGAAAAGTGGTTCAGAGTGTTCAAGAGTTTCTGAAACTATTTTGTTAATTTTTTTCCATTGCTAGGGGCTCCATCCAAAGTTCAACCACAAATCAGTTTACAAAGGGCAGTGGCTAACTCTCTGATGATAAACTCTTCCATGGAACAAAGAGTGTCAGTAAAAAGCTGACACTTCAGAGACACAGACGCTTAAGATTTTATCCTTTTCTTCAGCATTTCACAAATCCTTTTTGTCTCTGAGAAACACCACAGAGTCAACCTAGTAATGACTGGCAACATGTTATCCACTCAATATCTAGGTAAAGGAATATATTAGTGTAAATATATTGCATATATTAGTGTAAATTTTTCATCAGCATCTAAATCAACTTGAGCTACTATGTATGAATTCAAGTTCTCAATCATATCGTTCTATTGCATGATGCCTGATTGTTCTTTCAGTTATCTAGTTCATTCTCTATCTGTTGTTTGTCTACCTATGGGATGAAAAAATATTACAGTCCTTGATCTTGAACCCTTGGGCTAAGAATCACACAATCATAGCTGGAAGGGACCTTTAGAAATAATCCAGTCATTTTACACACAATGAATGAGGTCCAAAGAAACTCAAGTGACCTAAGGTCACTAAGAAATTACTACTGCAGCCAGAACCCACGATAAGTCTCCTGTGGCCCCAAATCCAGTGCTCAGACCGCCCCCCGCCCCCTCCTCCAACCCTCACTTCTCCAAGTGTCTTCAGAGCAGAAGCTCCCTTACCTGCTCAATGCAGACAGACAACTTAGGCTGCGATGCACGACACTGCTACTTTTATGGCAAACAGATTTGAAATGCTTCTTTAGATTTACTTTAAGTAAGCTTTAATTAATATTTACCTTTCCTTTTGCTAAAATGAAAAACGTACTTCCTTCCTCGCCCTCTCTAATAATGTAATCTCCTTTGTCATAGTATTCCTATTGGGATGAAAGAAAAAGAAAAGGTTAGATGCAGCAGAGATATACAGATGAAGACATAAATGAGACAGATCTTGTGTTTTTGAAATGAACATTCCACACCCATTTCTGCTATTTTTTGCTTACTGTAACTGTGATCTTCTTAAATATTATAGTCAAAAGCCATGGAAAAGTAAGAAGATTTTTGCTTGTTTACCTGAATTTATGTTTATCTTTCACATACACACAAAAAATATTCACCTGGAATACTGTCAGGCATGGACGCGGAAGACATGAAGAGAAATGAGAGCAAGGTAATTATCAGAGATTAGCAAGTGAGCTTCACCCAAATAATCTAAACTGTTTAGGGAGCTGCAACAATCCGAAACTGGGTCTAGAGTTTAGAAAAAGGGCAAACATTATCTTACGAATTGAAAATACTAACCCCAGTGGGTATAGAGGAATATCAGTTTCAATTCTTATTCCCTGCAGAGCAATGGTTGGGAACATAATACACAAATTTATATGAAAGGAGCTCTTTCATATGGATTCTCTCCAAAGATTTATATCATGAAAGGATGACATCAGAATTTTTTACATGCAATTTCTGTTCTTCAACAAAGTTTAAACTTGCAAAATCTCAAATTATCACTTATTTCTTTGTTTCCCTCATATAAGTATGTGTAATTTTTAGGTAGGGAAAAGTAATTCATCCACCTGTCAGACCAAAAGAGTAATTTAGTCTCTTAGAAAATACAAGATGGATTAAACTGTCCATCCCTACTTTCCTTTAATTTGATATTGCCTCAGAGTCATAGAACGAAGATGGATATCTTAATTTATACAAGCAAAAATGGGCTTATTTAATTTTTGTAAAAGGCATAAAGAACAACGTAATAGCTCCCTTATTTTTCTTTTAGAGTTGAAAATAAAATCCAAACAACACTATTTTTGTGTCTGCTATATTTCAATACCTTTTTTGGTCATTTACACTTAAAACAGATTCACACTTATGGACTAAGTATTACTCCTGATACTAATAAACTTGTCTTTATTAGTGTACATTTTGCAAGACATTTCAATGTCTTGTGGTAGGAAGCACAGTATCTTCAGGGAAAAAATACTTTCAAGCCACAGAAATATAGATTCAAATCTCAGTTCTACTTTGAATTTCACTTTCATCAATTCATAAAATTCAAAGAACATTTACTTTCAAAGATTGAGAGAATAGAAGTACATTATTTTTTTATTGCATCTGTAAGAAAATAACCACACATACTTAGTGGATTGGTACAACCTCCATTTATTATCTCAGTTTCTGTGGGTCAGAGAGTTGAGGCATGGTGTGGCTCAACAGAATTTATGTGTTCCATGTCTCTCCAGATTGAACTCAAGGTGTGTCAGTAGGGCTGTGTTCCTTTCTGGAAGCTCCAGGAAAAAACTCAAGTTTAATCATATTGTTGGCAGAATGTAGTTCATGGAGGTTGTAGAACATGGTTCCATTTGCCTGTAGGCTGTGAGCTGGGGGCTGCCTCTTAGCACCCGGAGACTTATTTCCTGTCCTTTCATTGAGCCTGTTTCAGAACCAGCAGTTGCACACGGCATTTTTCATACACTTGGAATCTCTCTGACTCCCACTTCTGCTGCATCTTTCTGACTCCAGCCAGAGAAAATTCTCTGCTCATAAGGACTCATGTAATAATATTTGACCCACCTAGACAGTCCAAGGTAATCTCCCTATTTCAAGGTCCTAAACCTTAATTGGGCTTCCCAGGTGGCGCTAGTGGTAAAGAACCTGCCTGCCAATGCAGGAGCCATTAAGAGATGCAGGTTCGATCCCTGGGTTGGGAAGATACCCTGGAGGAGGGCATGGTAACCCACTCCAGTATTCTTGGCAGTACTCAGGGTTTCCCTGATAGCTCAGTCGGTAAAGAATCCGCCTTCCAGGCAGGAGACTCCAGTTCGATTCCTGAGTTGGGAATATCCGCTGAAAAAGGGAAAAGCTACCCACTCCAGTATTCTGGCCTGGAGAACTCCATGGACTGTATAGTCTGTGGGGTCATAAAGGGTCGGACAGGACTGAGTGCCTTTTACTTTCATTGGGCTTCCCTTGTACCTAGTCAGTAAAGAGTCTGCCTGCAATGCAGGAGACTTGGGTTCAATCCCTGGGTCAAGAAGATCCCTGGAGAAGGAAATGGCAACCCACCCCAGTATTCTTGCCTGGAGAATTCCATGGACAGAGGAGCCTAGCGGGCTACAGTCCATGGGGTCACAAAGAGTCAGATATGACTGACTTTCACTTCACTTCACTAGAAACCTTAATTACGTATTTAAAGTTGCTTATGCCATGTAACATAGCACATTCATGTTCCAGAATTTAGGGTCTAGACACTTACTTTGGAGGGAGTCCATTTTTACCTACCACCAGAAGTCAATTAAAGGCAATAATTTTTGATGAATTAAAAGCACCTGAAACATAGCAAAGGCTTAATGATTGCTATGTTAAGGAGGAGGATGAGAACGGTTTGCTTAGCTGTTACTTAACTCTGACCTCAGTTTCCTATTCTGTCAAATTGAGATGGTATGATCTACCACTCCTAACAATGTGTGAAGACGAGGTGAGACAGTCAAGTTAGTGACTTTAATTCCTGTGAAAGAGGCTGTGAGTTGGTCATCCAATGTTTTCCACAGGTAAAACACATTCCCCAGCCTCCCTTGTATTAGCTGTGGCCACAGGATTAATTTCTAGTTGTAAGAGCCCAAATAGAAGCGACATATGCCATTTCCATGCCAAGCCCACAATCCGTTTCAGACATGTGCCTTCACTTGTGCCCAGTGGCAATGGCATGACCCGGAGGGATCTTGGGAGAGGGATCGTGTTGAAGATGGCAGAGTAGCCACCAGCTCGAGTTCCTGAAGGATTTTGAATAGCCACTCAGGCCCATTCTCCCTGGCTTGCTATGTGGGCAAGAAACAAACTCATATTTCACTTGGAAAATAATATTTTGAGTTTTTTACATCACAGGCTGCTTACTCAACTTTCTCATTTTAGCTCTATCACAAATGTTAACTCTATTCAAGTGTGATTTTACTGTTGAGATGACGGTGATCCAGGAAGGTTGGGTGACCATGATACCTCAGTCCAGGCATCTTCATGATAGAGCTAAGGTTCAGTTCTCTTTACTGAAACTGCTGGGTTTAGGAGTGACATGTGACACACTCCTGTTTAAGTCAATCTGCTCTCAGTCTTTCCTGTTCCCTTCTCAATCCCAGCCCCCATTACCCACAAGGAATCGAAGGAATCTGGAAAGTTTCTAAACTGCTAATAGGCTGTTCCTTCAGTTATTATATAACCTCTGGTCTGTGTGGACGTGCAGCTTTAATTTTGATCTGTCAGATAAGCTAAGAGGGAGAAGCTGGAAAGGGAACACTGAAAAAGAGCCTTGTTGTTTCCTAAGCGGCAAGCTTCCTAATAGTATTTTTCCTAGTGATGGGTCTTTGTCACCCAAAACCATGGGAGGAAGATAAATAATACCTCCCAGTGTGTTGACAGTAACTTCATAGATCAGAAAAGGCTGGGGATGTAGGTCAGACCAAAAATATATAGTGGTAAGTACTGGCTATGATGCCAGTCTGGCCAGTGTTTGTCAACTGGGGAGTGTAGCCAGTCTAGCCAGGGTGGCCGCCAAGACCAAAAAGAGAACTGCAAACAGTGTGGCTTATCGTCCTGTGGTTACACTGCAAAGGGGTCCCTTAGAAGAGCAAGAAGCTATAGACCCTACCCTGTGAAGCGATGGTTTTTGAACATTTGTTACTCTGGCTTACAGTAATTAAATACATTTTACATGTATGCCCACATACACGCATGTGAGCATGGACACACACATCTGTATAAAACAAACATATTTGAACAATACCTATGCTTACTACTCTGCTTTTTTCATTTGTTCCTCTAGATTGATTTCATGACCTACTAATGAGTTGTGCCCCACAGTCTAAAAAAAGATGTTTTAAAAGAAGATGTCTATAAACCCTGAGAGTAGTTATTTAGTATTATGGCACGACAGGAAAAAAAAAAAAAAAAGAAATCAATTCCAGGGAAGACTGAGAGGCAGAGGTCAGAAGAAAACCATAAACAGCAACAGTCGAAGATGAAAGAGTTTTTTATGTAAAGAAAATGCTCATTCTGTGATAGCAAAATGCTAGGGCCTGAGTGTCTTTAAATAGAAAATATGAAACTAGAATGAAAATCCAAGTTGATAGAAGGCAAAGACAAAGAAGAAAGTCTATCACTGCCTAGCTTCTTCAGTGTGTGGCTAGAAATCTTCATGATAAACACATATTGATGATACACAGAAGTATGATCACACACACATACATTTATACACACACACACTCTGTATCATGTGACTGTGTACCTAAGTTGATTGTTTAAAACACTGGATACAGAATAGCAAAAACCATCACAGTATTGCAAAGTCATTATCCTCCAATTAAAATAGATAAATTAAGACACACACACTGTATTCAGTTATTTCAGTTTGTTACCAGCTGTTATTTGCTTGTCCAAGTTATTTATCTCAGAAATTTTAAATCAAACACATCTGGGTCAGGTGAACCCTGTCAACCATTCAGGCATGATTTAGTATCTGATGCCTTATCAGAGCCTACAAAATGAAAACCAACAGAAATTCCTCCATTGGGGCGAACCCACAGTATGGAATTTTGTAACTGAAACACTGAGAAAGCCCTTAGAGATGTGGCATATCACGCCTTTATTTTATAGCATGAGGAGACCTTGATTCCCACCATAATTGACATCTGCAACAGATGACCACAGACACTTGACCACAAACCCTAATCTCCAGACTTTCGACTAGTTAACTTTCTCACTGAGCAGCCCAGACTTCACCTAAAAGGTCTATAAACTGGCAAAATCCACAATTACCTCAACTTTCTTATGGTTCTGGGTATGATCATTAAATTGAGAAAAAACTCACTGGCTTATGCAAGTGTTAGCAGGAAATATAAAAAAGGAAGATTAAACTTTTTTTGATAAAAAGTGGAAATCTTGTGAATGAAGAGGCAGACTGTGGCAAACCCAAAATACATGTATTCTTTTCATAATTTTAAACTTTAATAAGCCTAAAAGTTGTATGGCTAAAGTGTGGATATCTGAGGCCTTACCCCAGAGTTTCTGACTCAGTAAATGTTGAGGTAGTATGTGGGAACCTGCCTTTTTTTATTGGAGGAGAATTGCTTTACAATGTTGAGTTAGTTGCTGCTGTACAAGAGCATGAATCAGCTATATGTATACGTATATCCCGTCCCTGGTGAGCCCTTCTCCCACCCTCTTCTCCCCAATCCCACCCCTCTGGATCATCACAGAGCACCAAGGTGAGGTCTCTTTGTAATACAGCAGGTTCCTACCAGCTCTCTCTTTTTATACGTGGTAGTGTATGTTTCAATGCTACTCTCTCAATTCGTGCCATCCTCTCCTTCCTCTGCTGCGTCCACAAGTCTATTCTCTATTTCTGTGTCCCCATTCCTGCTCTGCAAATAGGTTCATCAGTACCATGTTTCTAGAGGGAATCTGCCTTTTAAGCAGCACCGCTGGTGATCTGATTAAGGACAAGGACATTCCACACTCCCTACCCCCACCCCACTCTTACTACACCTCATTTCATGAAAGAGGCATGTCAGAGTCGCAGTGCCAGGGCCATTGGATCCAATTACCAAATCTCCATAACAAAAAGTTAGGTGACTTTTCCATCCACCACACACTCAAATCCCACACTTCTCGGATCGATTGCCAACAGAGGAAACAGAAACCGTTCCCTCTCCTGTCTTTGATACTACACAACTGCCAGGTGCAGAAGTCCCATTGTCATTTTCATCATCATTAACAGTTATACTGCATTTGGAATCTCTGACATGTTTTAGGGTGTCCATCAGTTAACTCTTAAAACACACCATTGAATATGTTGCTACTCTTTCCACTCTCCGTTTCTCATTAGAACACGAGAAGAGGTTTAAAGGCGATGTTTGCCTCTAGAATTGAATGCTCTGGATGATTTATGGTAAAACAAGAAATGCTTTTGGAATACCGCACTTTCAGCCCATTTGGTCCAAGAGTGCAACAGACAAAGTCTTAACAAACTCATCAGCTCTACTGTTTGGTGATGGGAAATTCCGATGCTCCCCCTGCATCCACTGCACAAAAACCTAAAACCACCCAAATCAACTCCTAAATAGTACACCAGACTCAGCCTGTTTTTCTCAAAGATTATGGAGCCAGTTTGTGGGACAGCTGGCCCTGGAGTTCAGCGGGGGCTCTGTCATAACTCCAATGCATTAGTGATTGGCTGCTGTCAGGACCCTACCGATGGGTTATTAGTCCAAGCTATGCTGGTAAATTATGTACTTTTCTTAGCGCTAAACAGATCCCATGACTCCCTTGTTAATCACTTTCGAATTTGAGAATTTTCACACATTACAGAGACACATTTGTTTGCCAGGTATGAATAAAGAGCTCTTTATAAACTGTGCTGCTGTCTGCAAAGGCGAATATATAATAAAGCCTTTCTAGGGTGTTTTAAATGATGAGACTTTCAAACTCGAACTGTGTGTTAATTAATACTAGGTTGAAGCCCCCCCTCCACCCCCTATAAATTCTGTAGCTATTGCCTGTGGCTGCTATAAATATGTCTAATTTACCATTTATTTTTAATGATACTAAATTTTAATATTTGCTGTCAGCATGGAATTCCCCTCTGGTGAATCTACTCTATTAGTATTATATTAAAAACAGATTTCCTCAGTTCACACACAAAAAATACATGGCCTCTCCAGCTTTAAAAAAAAAAACACTCAGAAATTGGGATGAATTATTAATTTGTAACATCTGTGATTGGGTTATGTTACACTGTGAAAATCCCATGAGATGCAGGCAAGCAGTCCTCTTGAAAATGACTTCATATCTGAGCACTCTGGGGACACGAGGCCAGGCACTGTGTCACCATGACCCTACCTGATAAATGGCTGGATGGGTTCCATGAATTGTAAATGGAAACATTACTGGTGTCACTTACACTTAAGGATGAAATGGTTGGTGCTCCCTTCTCAACAGATATTAGTTTACGTTGTATATTGTGATTGACAGAGGCATGAATCTGTCAACAATCAGTCTGGAGGGGTTTTTTTTTCTGTCTCCCACTGAGAACAGCTTTATAAAAGCTTAAAGTCGACATGTGATTCCTTTCCTATTCCATACTGCCTTTAAATTCCCTAAAAGCCATTTGGGTTTCAATGAAATTAACCCCTCCCCCCAAAAGTTAGAAGTTATTTACTTTGAATATTAATCTCTGAAGAGGTTTTCATATAATGCATATTATTAGAATCCAAGGTACATGTCAGACAAGCATTATTCATGAAAAGACTTGACTAGGCTTGGACTAGAACCAACCATCTGTGTGATCCCTAATATCCTAATATGAGTTTTTGAACACGTTCCAATATGCCTCTTTTCCCTAGATGTTAAAATAGGTAAAGTGCTTCTTAAGTGCTGGATTTGTTCATTTTTTTTTTTTCAAATGTCTTTTCATAGCCTAGAGTTTTCAAGTATGGAGTGTTCCATAGCTTGATTTAGAAGCTCGTCAGGAAAGCCCCAATAATATCCTTTCTCTACTCTATTACCTACTTATGCATCACCAACTCCTTCATACTAGGAATATTCTGTAAAGGATTGTGATGTTAACTGCTGAAAATCAAAAGCCTCTTGAGTAAGGCAGATTAGTTTTATAAAATACATGAAAAAAGATTAAAATATGTAAATCTTTACACATGCAAATCCAATTTTCTTTTATATATTTCAGAAGAGTCCCTGAATCCCAATCCAGGCCCAATTCAGTGTGAGCTAGCCTAAAGTTTTTCTACTGTGAAAAAAAAGTTTTCTGGTTTTTGTAGATTAGTGATTACCATCTTTTCCTTTTTATTCATTTACAAGGCTAATAATGACAAGACTATACAATTTCTTAATGAAACATATTTTTTTACTTTAAAATTTCTTACCACTTCCAAGCAGTCAATGATCTTGGTTAATTTATCTTCAGGTAAATTCTTCAGCAAGGATACACTTCAAAATTAAAAACAAACCTTTATTTAATTATTTTTCTGAATTAAACTACAAATTCACACCTCTAGGTAGATTGATAAATGCATTTAAACAAATATTTTTTCCAAGGTAAACCTCCATATATATCACACATAAATAACTGAATTTCAAATACATATTTCAAATACACTGAAATTATATGATCACATGAAACAGCAGACATTTATACTAGGCAAATAAATAAAAATTGTAAGACGCCATGAAAGGAAAATGACCAAATTTTGTTTGGAGAAAAAAAAATGTTTACATTTATTGCTGGCTTTCAAAGTGAGTCACATCTAGAAATGTGTACCACATCTCAATATCTCTTTTATTAGCATGAATGAGGTCCTCCACTTCCAGAGGAGGATCAAATTTTCATCTAAATCCTGTAATTAAGTTAAGACTGAATCCAGGGGGAACATAGGAATTAGCATGGAAATGATCTTTGATTATTAGTCATATTGTACAATCTTTTAAAATTAATGGTAGCCAGAGGCATGTAATAAGAACATTTTTACAGATAATAATAATAAACAGAGAAGGAAAAGAACATAGAAATTATTTGAAAAACTAAAAATTTCACTCAGTATTATTAACTAATCAATATGATTAAACTGTACTTTAAAAGAAATTTCTACTTTATGCATGTTCACTCAGGACTGTTGACAGAATTTCTATAAGATATATACTTTTTTCTTACCATCTAAAATTTGACACCGCTAAGGGAAAAAATGATGCTCCTCCATAAATATATGATTGGGTCTGATTTTCAAAAAGGGAGCTCTAAACTGATTCTCGCACAGTGCTTCAGGAGGCATGTAGCCAGGAGCTGTGTTTAAGAACTTCTGCATCTGAATCATTCGTAATTGCAAAACACTGGA
The DNA here is from genome assembly GCA_007570785.1 of Antilocapra americana. NCBI lineage: Eukaryota > Metazoa > Chordata > Mammalia > Artiodactyla > Antilocapridae > Antilocapra > Antilocapra americana. Next base: position 10,965,736 of record ML660770.1, on the reverse strand, counting down.
ACACCCCCAACGGTAGGGCAGTAAATGTACTGTGGTTGAGTCAGATGACAGAACTCTACAATAAAAGAAATGACTGCACTAACCAAGTAGATGAATCTTAATAAAAGGAACTGAGTAAAAAAAAATTGACTTGCAAAAATAATACCAATTTTGTAAAATTCAAAACTAGGCTAAACCAAGCTACGGGCAAAATAATAAGGAATGCGAAGTAGATGAACCTTAATAAAAGGTATTGAGTCAAAAAATTGATGTGCAAAAAAATAATACCAATTTTGTAAAATTCAAAAGTAGGCTAAACCAAGCCAGAGGCAAAATAATAAGGAATACCAAGGTTATGATGACCAAACTTCAGAATATAGACTAATCCAAGGAGAGGAGATACCCCAAGGAAGGCTAGAAAATGACCATAGCAGAGCATATGGAAACCCCAACAGCACTGCTAACTTTCTACTTATATTGGGCAGTAGCTTGATGGCACTCATTTTGTTATTATAACTTACATATGTACTGTGCATTATTTGATATATGTCAAATATTTCAGAACATGCTGAGTCACTCAGTAGTGTCTGACTCTTTGCAACCTATGGACTGTAGCTCGCCAGGCTCCTTCAGTCCATGGGATTTTTTAGGCAAGAATATTGGAGTGGGTTGCAATTTCCTTCTCCAGGCGATCTTCCCAACCCAGGGATCAAACCTGCTTCTCCTATACGGCAGGTGGATTCTTTACCAATGAGCCATCAGGGAAGAACATGTAAATGGAAAAAGAGCTTGTTGTATATTGCGAAGCAAAGACAAATGTATTTCTCTAATATGTCTTCTTATGGATGAAAAGGTAAAAGAGTTAACCAGAATCCTTTTTTTCTGTATAGTAGCATTTACTGCAAGGGAATACTTTTTGTTCCTTTGGTTTACACATGCCAATCATGAAAGTTCTAATTCTGGTCCAAACTGGGATCTATAATGTTAGTGAAAAATATCTCCTGAAAGCTTATCACCCTTGGGGGTTGGTAAGGAAATTAATATGAGAAAAAATCTTTAATCTGTCTCCCATCTATGAAGGCATAGATTAGGTTTATCTTGTTTACCACTGAATTCACAATGTTTAGGCCTGGAATACGTATTGGTTGAAAAAATGTATGAATGAGATAACAAAATAAAAAGAAAGGAAAGTAAAAAGGAAGGAAGGAACTTGCACTAATAAATTCTCTGAGTTCCTTCCACTTAGGCAGAACACAGTAGATTTCAAGGGAATCAGCCACTAATGCCTAGTTGTTCAGGTTTTATCTCAGACATGATGCAACCCATAGACACTAGTTTATTTATGCATACCTGTTTGGTCCTTGCATTAGTTTTAAATACAGATCTGTGTTCCTCAGTTGCTGGATTTTGAGACAACCTGTGGCTCAGACAGTAAAGAATCTGCCTACAATGCAGGAGACCCAGGTTCAATCCCTGGGTTGGAAAGATCCCCTCGAGAAGGGAATGGCAACTCACTCCAGTATTCTTGCTTGGAGAATTCCATGGACAGAAGAGTCCATGGAGTGGCAAAGAGTTGGACACAACTGAGCAACTGACACAAATACTCAGGTAGACCCCACAACCTGATGGCTAAGGCGTTGATTGGCATATAGGTAAGGCACCTGCTTGTCATTACTGCAGCTCTCTTCCAGGAGTCACTATTGTGTCTGGGAAAGAACATCAAAGAGAGTCCATACGAAAAACCTCAATGCCTACAATGTTCTACTGATTAACAATGCCTCCGTTCAGTATTCACTGAGTCTTCACTATGGGCTAGGCACTGCACATTCCTAAAATCATTGACTCTGCAGGATAGTTGTGCAAGATAAACTTAATTATACTTAAAGAGAACTCAGAATTTATTTTTGGAAACTGCAGGATATTTTATTGTTATTATCACTTATCACAGGTTACATATCGTTATAGTACACACTGCAGCTTCAGAGACTGTCAAATCTCCCCCAAAACACATAGAAAGATTTTAAATAAGAAACTTATACTTTCCAAAAAATGTTTTTAATGTGTTGCTGACTTTTTTTTAGCTAAATAGGTACGTGTTTATAATTTAATGCATCCAAGTAGTTGGGGGTTCAGAACTGTATACAAAAATGCATGTTTCAAGGATCCATGTCATGATGGCAAGCATAATAACATTTTTGGCAAGATAATTTGCTGCAAATAATAGTAATTTGGAAGATAGTGTGGCTATGCCAATGAGAAAATGTCTCAGGTAAAGCAAATAAGGACAGTAAAATAATTTAATATTATTTTAAGCAAAGCCTTATTACCTTTTGTTACTGACTTTCAAATTATAGGATATCTTTAAAAGTCAACTGAGCAATCCAAATTAATATTTTAGGAATTTTTTGGACATTATTCTATACTATGTGAAATGACTCCATCAACACAAGGGAAAAATTAGCAAGAGAAATCAGTGAAAAGGCTAATGGGAATGAAACACAATTTTTTCATATATAGTGGCATTTACTGCAAGAAAATACTTGAGTTCCTTTGGCTTAACCATGTGGAAAAAGCTTAAGAAAAGCTATAGCAAAATAATTACTCTGATAAAACCAACATACCCACAATATGGCTTGACTACCTTCAGTGCATTACTCTTACCTTCTGAGGAAGTTTCTGTACTGTTCATCTCTAGCTTGAGCTGTCCTTCTCATTATATTCTGGAATACCTCTCGATCTAGTGCCCATGTTTTAACATTGGTAATAGCTTTAGAAAAATCAAGAAAATAATAAAACACTGTTGAGCTCTTACATTAAGAAAACATTCCAAAATGTTAATCAATAAATTTTTCATGTACTGTCATAAAATTATCTTTCTTGGAAAACGCATTATTTAAACATGCAAAATGGAAAGAAGTAGTGATGTAAAGAGTAGGTAATTTTATAAAATCATTTTTGGCTTTGAAATGAACCATGATTTGGAAGTGAGCAGCAAAAGATTTCCATTCTAATTATGTTTTGCTTAGGATGATATTAAAATTAGTTTGCAATTCCTAATTACACTCTGCATCATCAGGATGTATTTTGGATTTGGGCTGTGATACAAAAGAAAGCCAGCCAGCCTACATCTATTCCAGAAAGTGAAGAATTCACAAGCAGATAATTGAAAGTTAAAGATCTCTGCTTGTGAGTCTGTTTTTATGTCTTTTTATGTTGTTTAGACACCGTTGCTAACGAGAGCCAATATATTTTAAGAATCTCTATGGTTACTTTTACATAAAATATATAAAATCACTTTCAAAGAGATTATGCATGACAGTTTTTGAGACAACCTTTTCATAGGAAAGACATTAAAAGCAAGAATATAATCTAAAAAGGAAGAGAAGCAGAAGTAGTCACTCTAAAGAATGTATATGAAATTATGATAGTGAGCTTTTTTTATAGCAGTGATGAGAGCCTACAGAATAAACCAAAATCAAAATCTCTGGCTTACTAAACTTCAGAGTGAATTAGAATTATTTTGACATTCTTGTTACAAATAAAGATTCCTGGGCCCCATTGCCAGAGATCGTTTGGAGTGGAGCCTTAGAATCTGCATTTTTATCAAATACTGTGACAATGCTCACACAGATAACCCGGTCCCAAACACTGAGAAACACTAGATCTAAGTAATTCAGAAGAAAACATGATATGACCATGAAAAAAAGTCAATAAAAACAAGAACCCTAAGGAGAAGCAATTGAATTAATCTCAAAAGTTTTCTCAGGAAAACTCTCATTAATTAATTCATATCCTTTTTGATATTTACACATTTTATTGGTATAATTACTTTTTCTGATTTGTAATATGTTCATCACTTCATCGAGAATAGAAAGCAAACATTCTGGATGAGCCAAAGACAAATATCTACATAGTAAAAAGTTGACATTGGCAACTAAAGCAAATATTAGAATCAATTATGTTTAAAGCCACATTCATATTTTAAATACAGGTATCCAATGGAAAGGTTTTTTTTAAGCTTGAATCATTCAGACAAGTGCTTCAACATAAACCCTTTTATTAGCATTGCCTTTCTATTAATAAGAGCATAAGGGGGGAGACAGCAGGAGACAAAAAGACTCAGGATGCAACAGTGACTTCGATTGTCTTTAACATTGTGTAGCAATTGAAAACTACACCATTTGTTCTTCTGTTACCTTTCACAGAGGCAGTCCTTGTACAGTTGTATAAAATGGCTAGCTCCCCAAATGTGGTCCACATAGGGATGGATGATAGCAATTTCTCCCCTTGGAACACCTCTAGTCGACCCTCTATCAAGTAGAATGTAAGAAAACACAAATAATCAAAATCCACTGAGATTTCATAAATTAAAACAAGCCGAAGGTACACAAAGCATCCAGGTGAGATATCTACCTTATGATTCTCATTATAATAAAGTGGTTAGGAATGCAGACTGAAGCCCACTCTCTATTATTGATTAGCATTAAGAGGTACCCACTTTGCATGGGTTCCTTGTCAATAACAGAGATAAAATTAATAACATTTACTTCATATGGTGATGATAAGTAAATAAGTTGCAATAAGTAGGATCACAGAACCACAGATGGCACACAAGCGCCATGTAAGTGTTAGCTCTTAGGAATTTCCTGGTGGTCCAATAGCAAGGACTCTGCACTTCCACTACAGGGGGCATGGGTTCGATCCCTGGTTGGGGAACTAAGATCTGGCAAACTGCGCAGAGCAAAAAAAAAAAAAAAAAAAATATATATATATATATATATATATATATATTATCATTATTATATAATGTCATAAAAATATGTTATTATCATTACAAAGCTCTTTCCCTGAAGTAGCAGATGGCAAGTGTTTCATTTAAATTCATTCTACTTCCTGAAAAATGTAGCACATGAAACAACTTCTTTTGTATAAGAAACACAACAATCACTGCATGTCTTGAAAATACAACGAAGGCGTTTACACTGGTGGAAAGACTAACTTGTCACAACTGAGAAGTATGCTGGCCCTGGAGTCAGCCTGCCTGTGTGCCTAGTCACTGCTGTGTGATCTTGGGTAAGTTATTTCGTCATGCCTTGTTAATTGCTTAAGCCCTTATTCATTGAAGTGAGTTAATAAATGAAGTTGCTAAGAAGCGTGCTTGAGAAAAAAATAATAGCAAGAGAATTAAAAGATAAGCCACAGACAGAGAAAATAGTTTTGCAAAAGATACATCTGATAAAGAATTGTTTTACAAAATACATTAATGCAAACAACTCTTAAAGTTCATCAATAGGAAAACAACCCAATTAAAACATAGGCCGAAGACTTTAACAGACACTGACCAAAGAAGACAAACAGATGGCAAACAAGCTTATGAAAAGATGCTCCACATCACATTTATCAGGGGAAAACAAATCAAAACAACAACAAGATACCACGCTACACCTAACAGAATGGCCAAAATCGAGAACGCTGACAACACGGTGTGTTGGAGAGGACGTGAAGCAATGGGAACTCTCATACACTGCTGGTGGGAACGCAAAATGGTACACCCAATTTGGAGCACCGGTTGGTGGTTTCCTACAAAATTAAACACACTCTCATCGTACAATCCAGCAACTGTGCTCCTTAGGATTTATTCAAAGGAGCTGAAAACTTAGGTCTACACGAAAACCTACACACAGATGTTTACAGCAGCTGTCTGCATAATGGTCAAAACCTGGAAATGACCGAAATGCCCTTCAGTAGGTAAATGGATAAATTGTGGTGTGTGTGTGTCTGTTAGTCACTCAGTCATGTCCAACTCTTTGGGACTCCATGGACTGTAGCCCACCAGGCTCCAGGCTCCTCTGTTCATGGAATTCTCCAGGCAAGAATACTGGAGTGGGTTGCCATTTTCTTCTCCAGGGCATCCACCCGACTTAGGGATTGAACCCAGGTCTCCTGAATTGCAGGCAGATTCTTTACCATCTGAGCCACTAGGGAAGCCCAAAACTGTGATACATCCAGACAATGAAATACTATTCAGCGCTAAAAAGAGATGAGCTACTAATCCATGAAAAGACAAGGAGGAACCTTAAATGCATATTACTAAGTGAAAGAAGTCAATCTCTAGAGGCTAAATAATGCATGATTCCAACTATATAACATTCTAAAAAAGGGAAAATGATGGAGAAAATTAAAAGATTAGCAGTTGCCAACAGTTAGGGGGAAGATGAATAGGCAGAGCACAGGGGATTTTCAGCACAGTGGAAATACTATGCATGATATTATAATGATGGCTATATGTCATTATACATTTGTCTCAACCTATAGACTACACACCACCAAGGATGGACTTCAGATGATTATAATGTGTTGATGTAGGTTCATCTTTGGTTATTAAAAAAAAGATACCTTGCTAGTGAGTGATGTTAATAACAGGAGAGGCTATGGATATGGGTAGAGGGTATACAGGAAATCTCTGTTCCTTCCTATCAATTATTCTGCAAACCTAACACTGTTCTAAAATTAAAGTCATAAAAAAGAAAGAGCCCTTGACAACAACCTTCAGCTAAGCAGAGGTTGGGGGGAAGGAGAGGCAACTTCCTCACAATTCTTCTGCCTGGGTAATTCTCTCCTTTCTCTTCAAACAAGTGCAAATACAACCTAGTTAGTCAAGTGTTAGTTGCTGGGTCCTGTCCAGCTCTCTGTGACACCATGGGCTGTAGCCCACCAGGCTCCTCTGTCCGTGGAATTCTCCAGGCAAGAATAGTGGAATGAGTAGTCATTCCCTTCTCCAGCAGATCTTCCTGACCTAGGGATTGAACCCTGGTCTTCTGCATTGCAGGCAGATTCTTTACTGTATGAACCACCAGAGAAGCCCATTAGCTAATCAAAACCATAGGTAATAAGACCTATATTCTTAGAGGAAGAAAATGGTGGGGTTATTTCTCTTTCCCCTGAAGAACTGATCTTTCCTTCTCCTGATTCACAGCTAAGTACAACAGCTCTGGATCAGCTCTGTCTACCCAGTCATTCAATGCACCTGATTTGAATACCTATGTTGTGCCAGGGGCTAGTCCCGATGCCAGACATATAGGGTAGACAAAACAGAGAGGATATTTACTCTGTTAGAACTTAAACTCTAGTAAGAAATAAACTCCATTTTGGCTCCAAATCTTATAAGTTAGATATGCAATTTTATAATTTCTCATTATAACCAAATTCTATTCCATCAAAACCACTTAGTTGTACTGCTGAGTTGCTATCATGGATCTTTATGCATTTCAAGTGTTTTCCTAATTGGTTATGGCTCATGGGATTTGAGCCACACTGAACATGATATGGAATACCAAAAGTTTAAAAGTATGTTTTTACTATTTGCTATTCTTGCTATATTTTATAAAGGGGAGATTTTGAATTAGTGACCTAATTTGCTCAATCAGTTCAATCACACAATCAAACTCTTAGATAACACCGTAATTAATTCAAATATGAAATCACCCAATTTTCATTTCCATGTGTGCTATAGCCCTGATGTAAGTAACTATACTGATACTGACATCTATGTTTTCAACCCCTTCTCTCCCCAAGCCTTTCATCAGAGTCATTAGCAAGAAACAAGACAAGCTGACATGAGTTTCCAATCCTTTCTAGCAGGTTTCATAAATATTGGTTGACTTAAGCACCTATTTACTCTTGCCTGAGTGTTCTCGTGTTGCTAAAGCAGAAGTGAAATAGCCAAGAGAAAAGCTGAAAGAGGGGGAAATTGCTCAGGGTCACCTATTCCTAAAACTTGAAGGCTGGCTAAATTAAGAACACGATTCACTTCTTGGATAGAATAATTACTTGGGGATGACTATAATTTTAAGTGTGTAAAACAATCTTTTACACATTGCCAAGAGAATAAAATGCATGAATGCATGCTAAGTCGCTTCAGTCATGTCTGACTCTTTGCAACCTCATGGACTGTAACACGCCAGCTTCTCTCTCCATGGGGATTCTCTCAGCAAGAATACTGGAGTGGGTTGCCATGCCTTCTCCCAGGGGATCTTCCTGACCCAGGGATCGAATCCACATCTCTGATGTCTCCTGCATTGGCAGGTGGGTTCTATACCACTAGTGCCACTCAGGAAATCTGATAGAATAATACATGCATATTAATTTGTTTGGCTAGGCAACTTTTGCTCCACACCTAAGGCCTCAAGGAAACAAGAATCATAAAAGCATTGCTCATCTTTGTTTCTTAGTTTCTGTGATTCTTTTCAACCCTCCTTGCTAACACAGATATGTCTAAACTTGTACCACTTACTAGAATGTAATCTCCCATAGAAATCATGTCTTATTCACATATGTCTCCCTCAGAACTCCCAAAGCCTAAATATGGGCTTTGATCATATTTGACCATAAATAAAAATTTATAAATTTGAAAAAGCATTGTTTAGATAGCCAGGAAGCAAAATAAAAGGCCACAGCATATTCCAGGTTAGCAGTCCATCTGGGCAAGCTAGCTAACTTTTTTTCCTAAAATGCAAAAAATTGGGGCAATTCAGAATTTGACACAACATTCAATAACGACAAGTCCTGTTCAGATAATTTCTTACTTCTATATCTAAAAAAAAAAATTGAATTCCACTACAAGATTTGATATGTATTTGACATGCATCTGAGAAATAAATCCTTTTTCCTTCTAACTATTATGATCTACCCAGCATGGAAGCATGTTCAAGTGATCGGGTATGGAGGAATTCCTTTAAATGGTTCTAAATACACCAGCCTTAATCTTAAGGCATTTCATTTGACTTATCAACTGTGTGTGCCACCTAGGAAGTCCATCTGTTGGCTAAATGCACCTAAATGATCTTTTGAAATCATTGGTATATAACCAAACTATTTAACAGAGCCACAAAAATAGTTGTTTTCTTTTTCATGGTACAACAGTGTAAAAGGTCAGTATAAGCAGTGGTATTCTGAATATTCTAAAACACCTATCTGAAGTTAAGTGTCATGGTGATTAATAAGTATGAACTCCCAGATCAGATTTTTTAATTTGCATTCTGTCTCCACCACTAATGAGCTGTGTGGCCTTGGGTAAGCTACTTAACCTCTCTGTGACATAGTCCACATTAGTAACATTAAGATATCAGCACTTGCCTAACAGAATTAGTGAGCTGAAATGAGATCTCTCTATTAAATACTCAGTAGGATGCTGGACCGGAGAAGGCAATGGCAACCCACTCCAGTACTCCTGCCTGGAAAATCCCAGGGACGGAGCAGCCTGGTGGGCTGCCATTTATGGGGTCGGACGGAGTCAGACACGACTGAAGCGACTTAGCAGCAGCAGCAGGATGCTGGACATATAGAAAGCATTCTATAAATATTTATTATTAACATCAGGATGATTCCACCAACAAATATTACTATTTCATGAACTGTTATGTTTTCTACAAATAGAACAACCAATTTTTCATTTTTATAAATATGTGCAAAAAAATCATTAAACAATAGGCAAATATTTGTTGTATGATAACTGTAAAAATCTGTGAAACCCACCTGCCAATACAAAGATATGGTTTCCTGGTTCTCCTTGCTTAATAATGTAACTCCCTTGCTGGTAGTTTCTCCCATACATGCATTCCACCATGTCTTTGATCTGTTGAGGATCCAGTCTCTTGAGAAACTGATTTTTGTTAAGGGCATCTGTAATGAGCTTCTTCTCACTGATGTAATGGAAAGGAGATGTTGAATTACAATTAGTGAAAAACATCTTTATTCTTAATATTACTACCCATGTGTTTACAACTTTAACCAGTCAATCCTAAAGGATTTCAACCCTGAATATTCATTGGAACGACTGATGCTGAAGCTGAAGCTCCAATACTTTGGCAATCTGATGCGAAGAGCAGACTCACTGGAAAAGACCCTGATGCTGGGAAAGACTGAAGGCAGGAGGAGAAGTGGGTGACAGAGGATGAGATGGCTGGATGACATCACCTACTCAATGAACATGAGTTTTAGCCAACCCTAGGAAATACTAAAAGATGGGGAGGCCTGGTGTGCTATAGTCCATGGGGTCCCAGAGTCGGACACAACTTAGCGACTGAATAACAACAACAATTTACAACTTTTCCAGCAAGGACAAAAATTCTTTTCTAGCTCCACCAACATTTGACCCTTATAACTACCACTCATTATTTGGAAATCCTTTGAAAATATTTTTGAAAATTTTTCTGTTAATCATGATGAAATAAATGTGATCATCACTCTTAATTGTCATCATCACAAATGTAGCAACCTTCAAGAACTCTAGGTGCAATACTAATGGACATATGATTTTTTAAAAATTTTCTTTACTTTATTGCGTTGGTTTTGCCATACATTGACATGAATCTGCCATGGGTATACATATGTTCCCCTTCCAGAACCCCCCTCCCTCCTCCCTCTCGATCCCCTCTCTCTGGGTCATCCCGGTGCACCAGCCCTGAGCATCAAACCTGGGTGGCGATTGATTTCACATATGATAATTAACATGTTTCAATGCCGTTCTCTCATATCATCCCACCCTTGCCCTCTTCCACAGGGTCCACAAGACTGTTCTATACATCTGCATTTCTTTTGCTGTCTCGCATACAGGGTTCTCGTTACCATCTTTCTAAATTCCATATATATGCGTTAGTATACCATATTTTTGTTTTTCCTTCTGGCTTACTTCACTCTGTATAATAGGCTCCAGACATATGATTTTTAAATGGAAAAGGGGCAGGTCTCTTTGATAGAAGGTCATATAAGAGACTATAACAGTACTCATTCATTAGTATATACACATACCTAACTCCTATGGTGCTAGTCATTTTTATCTTATTTAAACCTCACTACTGTTCTGTGAGATAGTGACTATTTCTACTTTTAGGTAAGTAGACTAAAATCTGGGATTCCCAGGTGGCACTAGCAGGAAAGAATCTGCCTGTCAAATGCAGAAGACTTTAGAGATGGCGGTTCGATCCCTGGGTCAGGAAGATCACCTGGAGGAGGGCATGGCAATCCGTTCCAGTATTCTGGACAGAGGAGCCTGGTGGGCTACAGTCCATTGGGTCGCAAAGAGTCGGACATGACTGAAGGACTGAGCATGCACACACAGACTGAACGCTGAAAAGCAACTATTCTCCCCCAGGATTTAAATCTAAGTCTATGAGTCTGAAGACCATGCTGCTTCCATTCCATCTCTTTCTTCTTCTGAGCTGGAGAAGTCGCCTCCCTCGGGACTCATAAGGTTTGATCAGACATAGAGGGTGATGGTGATAGTTTGGTTTTGCTTATGCTTTGACTCTTAGTACGTCTAGACTAGACAGAACCTCTCACAGCATATTTAGTCTCCAAATCAGAGGTCCATTTGTTGATAATCCTAGAACACTTCAGTTTCTTTTGGAAAAGAAGTAGCTCAAAGCAATTACCTAATCCTCGTCACCATAAATTTCAAATGTTCTAATCAGCATACTTTATTGGTAGTTACCTTGGAATTATGTGCTGGAAGAAAAGTTGCCTTGTGGGCTAAGTCAGAAACTTTATACAATATATTTGCTTTCACTCAAATACAGTGTTTGTTTTGCTTTTAAATCAGAGTTTTCCCCTGTATTTTTCATTCAAACTCTCTCCCATTCCTAGCTTTGTTGTTTAAAAATTGTAATCTTCTCTACACAGCAAGTTCTCAAGGGATTTCTCTGGGAGTCCAGTAGTTAGGATTCAGTACTTTTACTGCCAGGGCTCAGGGTTCAATCCTTGGTTGGGGAACTAAGACTTCCCATGCCTCGTGGCGCGGCCAAATTTAAAACAAAAGAAAGAAAGAAGGTTCTCCAACTCAAACTAAAAGTTCATGGAATTAGTACTTTATGATCCTCTTCATCAAGTCATAGATTCCATGAAGGAAACAAAACAGTCTTATATAGAAATTCCTTCTTCCCTATTAGTGACTCCATCAGCCTCAGAGTCATCCAGACTCTCGGAGTACCCTGAAAACTTCCTTCTTCTTTCATTTAATCTATCACCAAATCTTGGAGGTTCTCTTTACAAAATATCACCACTATCCATTTTAGTTTCCACTTCCAAGGATGTTACCACATCCAATAAAAAAATCCTTAGGTCTGGATAATTTTAACAGCTTCCTTTTAGTTTTTCAGCTTCTAATCTCTTACCCATGTCAGTCAGTTCAGTCACTCAGCCGTGTCCGACTCCTTGTGAACCCGTGAACTGCAGCACACTAGGCTTCCCTGTCCATCACCAACTCCTGGAGCTTAATCAAACTCATGTCCCTCAAGTCGGTGATGCCATTCAACCATCTTATCTTCTGTCATCCCCTTCTCTCCTGTCTTCAATCTTTCCCAGAATCAAGGTCTTTTCCAGTGATTCAGTTTTTTGCATCAGGTTGGCAAAGGATTGGAGTTTTACCTTTAGCATCAGTCTTTCCAATGAATATTCAGGACTGATTTCCTTTAGGACTGAATAATTTGCTCTCCTTGCAGTCCAAGGGACTCTCAAGAGTCTTCTCCAACACCACAGTTCAAATGCATCAATTCTTCAGTGCTCAGCTTTCTTTATAGTCCAACTCTCACATTCATACATGACTACTGGAAAAACCATAGCCTTGACTAGATGGACCTTTGTGGACGAAGTAATGTCTCTGCTTTTTAATATGCTGTCTAGGTTGGTTGTAGCTTTCCTTCCAAGGAGCGAGCATCTTTTAATTTCATGGTAATTACTTACCCCTGTAAGTGGTAATTACTTACCCCTGTATTCCATCCTATACAACATTATCAGATTAATTTTGGTAAAAAACTGGTAAAAACACACACACACACACACACACACACACACACACACACACACACACATCCTATACCACACTATCAGATTCAGTTCAGTCAGTTCAATTGCTCAGTCATGTCCGACTCTTTGCGACCCCATGGACTGTAGCACGCCAGGCTGTCCTATCCACCACCAACTCCTGGAGTTTACTCAAACTCATGTCCATTGAGTCGGTGATGCCATCCAACCATCTCATCCTCTGTTTTCCCCTTCTCCTCCTGTCCTCAATCTTTCCCAACATCAGGGTCTTTTCAAATGAGTCAGTTCTTCAAATCCACCTGGCCAAAGAATTGGAGTTTCAGCTTCAGCATCAGTCCTTCCAATGAATACTCAGGACTGATTTTCTTTAGGATGGACTGGTTGGATCTCCTTGCAGTTCAAGGGACTCTCAAGAGTCTTCTCCAACACCACAGTTCAAAAGTGTCAATTCTTTGGTGCTCCAATTTCTTTATAGTCCAACTCTATCAGATTAATTTTGGTAAAACATTGACTTCACTCTGATCTCATTCTTCCTTTATCCACTAAAACCATTAATTCACTCAATATAAAGTGAAAAAAGTCTTTTGCAAGATGTTCTTCTTGGGGGAAATCTGTGAACAATACCATAAAAGCTCCAGCTTTCACAAGCCTTTCATGCTAGTGTCATATTCCAGCAAGTATTGCCTCAATGCCCACATATCCCAATTTCCCAAAACATGTTCCCAGAAGCACTGTTCCTTTATAAACAAAATTCTGTTGAGTTTAGCCAGTTTTTGGAATTCACCATGCGCACTTTAAAGATTCAAAGAAATCTTGCAGTAAACAAATCTGTTTAAATCAATGTTTTCCAAACCTCAACATCTTCTTTATTTCTTTGTTTGGCTTAGCTTCTATTACCATTGCATAGAAGTATTATGAAAAGCCTTTTGCCCATAGAAGAAAATCAACATCCCACAATGTGGTCTTCCCACGTTTCTCATCACATCGATCCACTTTATACACCCAGTACTTACTCCCTAAAACAAATCCTTTGTTACAGATGGACTGGAAATCTCATTGTCTCCTATGCCTGCCAGCTTCATCTTCAGACTTGGCACATGTTTTCTCCTTGAACTTAACTTAGTTTCTTTTCCCCTAGACCTACCAAATATTATACATCTAACAAGAAATCCCTAATGACTGATGCTGCCTGCATACAGTAGCTCACACACCCTTTTATTCTATCCCAAACTCCTAGAATACGTGTTTGCATGCCCATTCACCTCAACAATTTACTAAGCATTTACTAAAGACATAAAAAGCAATTAAGCATGGTCCATAGCCTCAAAGAGTTTCTAGATCCTTTTAACTTAGTTTAGTACATAAACACATTGTAATATTCTTTTAGAAAAGAGTTCTATAAGTTTTTCTCCAAAGTAATTCATAAATTCTTGGACAAGTGAGTCTTGTCTTGAATATTCTGTTTACAAAGCTACATATAGTAATGATTAAGTGTATGAACTTTGCCACTCCTTCTCTAACTATGATATAGGCTAGCCATTATAAGCACAGCTCTCCCTGCTCACATAAAATAAGTATGAAAGCTGATTGAAATATATATTTACAAACCTGCTTGATAGCATTTGAGACCTATCAATACAGCAACAGCTTGATGAAGGATGATCAACAAGAGAACATGAACTTGACATTCTCCTCTTCTTTTCCCTTTAAGGCATTTACTGATTTGTAGGCAGCACTGAGCAGAGTTTTGGCAGCCTCAAAGAGTTTGGAAGACACAAGTCAGTGTTTAAGACACACTAAGATATATCCTCGTAAACCTAGGGTTACAGATGGGACATCAAAAGAGGTATAATCTAGAAGTAAAAACTAACCCAAACAGGAATAAAAGAAAAAAAACTATTTTTAAAACTACAAATCCTATTTTGACTAAAATTATTTGTCCTTGCTTAACTGCCCATGAGAAGCAAAGGTAAATCTTTCTGTAAGATGTTCACAAAGCCTAGGGCTCAAATTTTCTCTACATTTTTTCTATATGGACTACCTGGCATGACATAAAAAATTACCAGCCATATCAGGAGAAAAGATCAAATGGATGAAAATGAAGAGAAAAAAGACAACATAAGCATATCTACAGTAGATTAAAAAACTGTATGTATCAAGTAAAAACTTAACTATGTTTAAGACAATCAAGGATAAAATGGAAAATGTCAACTGAGAAAATGAATTTTTTTATGAACCATATAGACATTCTAGAATTTAAACATACAATACCTGAAGTTTAGAACTCAATAGATGGGTTTAAAATCTAATAAATCACAGCTGAAAAAGATTAGAAAATGAATTGGGCAGGCAGAATCTATCCAGATAGAAGACTGGATAGAATCTAGGATAGAAAGAACAATAAAAACAAAAGCAAAATATAGGAGACATATAAGGCATGATAGAGAAGTTGAGCATAGATGTGACCAGGCACCAAAGAAAGGGAAAATATTAGTCTGAAACAATCCATGAAAGTATCATACTAAGAATTTTCTTAAATCAGTCAAAATGTATCAAGCTATGGGCAAGATATACAACAAATGCCAAATAAAATATATACATAAAAAAGCATGTTTAGTCCCATCATAGCCAAATTATTGAAAACCAATACAAAAGAAAAATCTATAAAGCAGCTGGAGAAAACAGGCATTATTACCTTCAAATGACCAATAATAGGCCTGACTTACTCGTCAACATAAATTATGGAGACCAAAAGACAATGGAATATCTTCAAAGTGCTTCAGAGTGCCTAGTTCAATATCTTTACCCAGTGAAAAGAGCCTTTTAAAATTAAAGGAAAATGAATACATATTCCAAATATAATTCCATTGGCAAGAGACTTAACAGAGAACGAAAATGATCCCAGATGTTAGAAGAAAGAAAGAATGGGAAACGTAAAGTGTGGGTGACTAAAGGAAGCTCATCTTCATAAAAGGGGGCTTCCCTGGTAATCAAGGGGCTAAGACTCTGTGCTCCCAATGCAGGGGGCCTGGGTTGAATTCCTGGTCAGTGAACTAGATCCCACATGCTGCAGCTAAGAGTTTGCATGCCACAGCTAAAAGATCTCACATGCCACAACTATTCATAAGACCTGGGGCAGCCAAATAAATAAAAATAAATATTTAAAAAATAAGAATAATACCTTGTAGAATTTGAAATACATGATAAATGTATGAAAACAAGAGTCAAAATTGCATGACCAGTAAATGGAGTTAATATAAATTTAAGGTCTCGGTATTGATAAAAGTACTAATCTATAATGGAAATTGAATAAATTAAGAATGTATGTTACAATTTGGGTAACTCCTACAAGATTAGTCTAAGGAGGTTTAACTAGGAAGCTATCAGAAGAGAAAATGGAATAATAAATATACTTAATTAACTCAAGAAAATGGGAGGTAGAGAAAAAAGAAATCAAAATGAAACAAGTAGTAAGATGCTGAAGTTAAACCCAAACATTTTTTATTTACATTAAATATCTCAATTAAAAGACCAGATTGTCAGGTTGATAAAAAGAAAAAAAGAAGATACCAAGTATATGTTGCTTATAAGAGTTATACTTAAAGATCAATGATATAGAAAATTTCAAAATAGAAAGGCAGAAAATTATATACTATGTAATATGTAAACACCAACTATAGGCATGGGTGTGTTTTAGTCACTCAGTCATGTCCAACTCTTTGCAACCCTATGGACTGTAGCCCAGCAAGCCCTTCTGTCCATGGAATTCTCCAGGCAAGAATACTGGAGGAGGTAGCCATTCCCTTCTCCAGAAGATCTTCCTGACCCAAGTCTCAGATTCCAGTCTTTTGCATTATTGGTAGATTCTTTACAGTCTGAGCCATGAGGAAAGCCCAAGGCATACCACAGAAATATTGCAGGTTCAGTTCCCGACAGCCACAATAAAACAAATATTGTAACAAAGTGAGTCACGTAAACTTTTTGGTTTATCAGAGCATATAAAAGTTATCTTTACACTATATTGTAGACTATTAAGTGTGCAATAGCATTATGTCTAAAAAAAAATCTACACACATTAACTAAAAAATACTTTCTTGTGAAAAGATGCTAACCATCATCTGAGCCTTCAGTAACTCACAGCAGTAATATCAAAGATCACTGATCACACATCACCATAACAAATACAGTAATAAGAAGTTTGAAATACTGTGAGAATTATCAAACTATGATACAAAGATATGAAGTGAGCAAACTGTCAGAAAAATGGGGCACCTATAGACTTGATGGACATGGGGCTGTCACAAATTTTCAGTTTGTAAAAAATGCAATATCTTAAAGTGCAATAAAGAGAATGCACAATAAAACAAGTTCTGCCTGTGTAAAGAAAAATTTTCCTTGATACTGGAAAGTAGGCTTTAATGAAAGATATTATTTCTAGAAACAAAGAGCAATATTTTACATTGATAGCATCGGGAAGATACATATTTTTAAATCTTTATCCATCTAATTAGATATCATCAAGTTGATAAAAAAAAACTGATAAAAAGAATAGACAGACACAACCATCTGGGGAGATTTAACATACCCCTCTAAGTAACTTAATAGAAAAGCAGGCAAAAATTAGTTAGAAAATAGAAGCTCTAAACACTTGACTATCAAACTTTACTTAATCTCTTGACCTAATTGACATTTTAAAAAGCTGTATTCCAACAAGTTCAGAATATACATTCTTTTCAATTACACGTGGAACCTTCATGAGAACTGACCATATGAGGATCATAAAGCAAATCTAACAAATTTCACAAGATTGAATAATACAAGCATATTTTTGAAAACAATAGAAGCTAAAAACTTAAGCTAGAGATCAGAAACAAAATCAATAAAAAATAATCAGAAAATCCTCAAATGTTTGAAAACTGAGGAATATATTCCTGGACAGCCCACTGATTAAGAAAGATTAAATCATAAAGAAGCCAGATAAAATTTTGAAATAAATGATAAAAATGTGAATTTTCAAAACTTGTTGGATTCAGTTAACTCAAAACTAAGGGGAAAACTTACATTATTAAATAGATTACAAAAGAAAACAGATTAAAAATGAGCAACTTAAGTGAAAGTGATTTAAAAAGCAACTGAGCTTAAAAAAAGGAAAGGAAATAACAAAAGAAGCAGAAAATAACACAGAAGGAAAAAGTGCAATGAAGAGAATTGAAACAGCTCAAAATATTTTATTTGAAAAGTCTAATAGAATTGATAAATTCATGGAGAATGCGGCAGTGTGGGGGAAGGTTAGGAGGGTGAGGAGAAAGAATAACTGCCAGTGTTGGAAATGAGAAAAGAGACATCACCGTAGATATTACAGATATGAAAAATGAGGAGATAGTATAATAACTATTTTTAAAAGTTAGATTAAAAGAAAATTCCCCAGAAAAATACATTATACCAACACTGAAATTAAAAAAAAGAGAGAAAATCTGATTAGCAATAAATAGATAAAAACGATTCCACAAAGAAAATTCTAGACCTAGGTGACATTAAGTTTTCCAGATATTTAAGGAAAAAACATTATTAAGCTTATATAATCCTTTCCAGAGAATAGAAGTTTTTCCAACTTATTTTTTAAAGCAAGAATGGCCTAATAACAAAAACCAATATTACAAGAAAAATTAAGGTTAATACTCCTAATAAAGATAGGTACAAAGGTCAGAAACAAACACATCTAGACCAGACTAAAAATCAACATAATTAACCACAATGAAACGGTAAAGGAGTAAAATACATAGCAAAATCTTATTGAATGAAGAAAAGTATTTGATAAAATTAAACACCCATATATGTTTTAATTTTTTTTTAAAAAAAGCACTTAGTAAATTAGGAATGGAAGGGAATTTTCTTAATTTGATTTTAAAAAAATTCTGTAAAACAAAACAAAAACAGAAAGTATCATATCATGTTCTGGAAATGCTTTCCTTCAGATATTAGAAATGGGACACTTCAATTTCACCCTGAGTAAAGAGTCTGAGCAAATTTAATACAAAGAAAATAAAAGAATCAAAAAGGAAAAAAGTGTATCAAAGATATAAAAACAGGAAAAGAAGTAATACAATTGCCATTCTTTCTAAAAGACATGGTTATATAAATGGAAAACTCAAAAGAATGTACAGGTAAAACTATCAAAATTAATAACTGATTTCAATAATCTTGCTGGATTCAAGGTCAATAAGCAAACTCAGTTGTATTTCTATGTCCCATTAGCAAAGTAAAAATGTAAATTTTTAAATGACATCATTTTTAAAACATCAAAAATATCAACCACATAAGATTATATGTAACAAAAATGTGTAAGCCTTCCACAAAGTACAAAATAATAAGAGAAATGAAAGAATATCTAAATAAATGGAGGCATATTAGCAGATCATGAATGAGAAGACAATTTTTTTAATGATGTCAATTGTATTCAAATTGATCAGGTTCAATGAAATCTCAACAAACATCCTAAAAAAATTTTTTATGACAATTGACAAGCAATTTGTAAAATTCTTAGTCATAAGAAAGCCCAAGAATAGCATCACAATGTTGAAGAACAATTAAAAAACTAAAAGACTTAAAGTAAGGGATATTGAGAATTATTATTAATCAAATTAATTGAGAGAACTTTGTCCTCTTGGCACAAGGATGGACAAAAAGACCTTTGGACCTGTACAGAGAGACCTAAAAGCCATCCAAACATACACAGATACTTGATTTATGACAACAGTTGTACTACAAAGCTACAGGGTGAAAGCAGACATCAACAGAGAATACATAAAAAGTGTTCACCCTTGTTAAATATCACAAAAAAGCAAGTCAAAGCCACAGTGAGACAGCGCAACATAAACACACTGTAAACATACCCACCAGAAGAGCTAAACTAAAAAAGACTGACAATGCTAAATGCCAGTAACGATGGGTAGTAACAACATTCATACAATGTTGGTCGGGGTGTATATTTGTTCAACCATTTTGGAAAACTACTCACAGTATTTAGCAATCGATATTAAATGTGAACTTAGATAAAACATACCACCCAGCAATTCCACTCCTAAGTATTTTCACTGTTGTTTAGTTGTTAAATCTTGTCTGACTCTTTGCTACCCTATGAGTTGATTATAGCCCACCAGGCTCCTCTGTTCATGGGATTTCCCAGGCTAGAATACTGGAGGGGGTTGCCATTTTCTTTTCCAGGGAATCCTCTTGACCCAGGGATCAAACCCACGTCTCCCACTTGGCAGGTGGATTCTTTACCACTGAGCCACCTGGGAAGCCCACTCCTAGGTATATACCCATCATAAATCATGTATAAATAAAAATACATGTGCAAAACTGTTCATGGCAGCATTATTTAAATTTGCTAAACACCAGAATCAACTAAATGTCTATCAATAAGTAGAACTGATAAACTGCCACAGTCATGCAACAAGCACTAGAGAGCAATAATAATAGTGAACCATTGCTACACACAACATCATAAACGACTCTCAGTATATAAAGAAGTCAGACCCCATTGAGTCCATACTCTATAATTCCATTAACATAAAGTTAAAAATTAAGCATAGTAGTCTTTGATAATACCAGTGCTTTGAAGTGGGCTTCCCAGGTGACGGTAGGGGTAAAGAATCTGCCTGCCAATGCAGGAGATGTCAGAGACATGGGTTCAATCCCTGGGCCAGGAAGATCCCCTGGAGGAGGGCATGGCAACCGACTCTAGTATTCTTGCCTGGAGAATGCCATGGCTAGAGGAGCCTGGAAGGCTATAGTCTATAAAGTCACAAAGAGTGGGGCGTGACACATGCACATTTGAAATACATAATGTCTAGGGACTGCAAGGGAGCAGAGGGGCTTCTGAGGTACTGGTAGTTCAGTTCAGTTCAGTTCAGCCCCTCAGTCATGTCTGACTCTTTGTGACCCCATGAATCACAGCATGTCAGGCCTCCCTGTCCATCACCAACTCCCGGAGTTTACCCAAACTCATGTCTATCAAGTCGGTGATGCCACCCAGCCATCTCATCCTCTGTCGTCCCCGTCTCTTCCTGCCCCCAGTCCTTCCCAGCATTAGAGTCTTTCCCAATGAGTCAACTCTTCCCATGAGGTGGCCAAAGTATTGGAGTTTCAGCTTCAACATCAGTCCTTCCAGTGAACTGGTAAGGAAGATTCTATTTCCTGATCTGTTTTTTGATTTGAGCACATCAATTAAAAATTCATTTAAAAGCTAAAATGCGTATATATGGCTTTGGGGGCAAAATATCTTAGGTTCAAATTCCAGCTCTGCCAGTTCTTAGCTGTGTGACCTTTGTCATCTTGCTCAGATTTCTCCCCTGTAAACAGAGCTGAGCAATCATAACCCATGTCATACGGATACTATGCACATTAACTAAGATAAGATGTCAATATATGCCTAATAAATGGCAGTAATAGTTGTAGTTGGCGATAGTAGCAGTTACAGCATGCTTTTGTGTGGGTAAGAGTAGGATGGGAAAGTTTTGGGAACCGCAAAGAAGCACTGCAAAGACCCTATGCTCAGTTCAAAGTTCCTCCAATAGGGCTGGATCTTGAATTTATGCCCATCAGTGGCAGTGTCCACTGGCAATCCTTTTGTAACCTTTCATACCCCCAACTTACATAATCAACATTCTTTGAAGCAATAAATTCCTGTCCTCTCTGTTGCTTCAGGAAGTTTAATTTGTCAACGTCCACTGACAGTTCTTGTTAAGCTCGGCTCTCCATCCTCCTTCACTGGTCCCGTTTACTACAGGCCAGTGTTCTCACTGTTTGTTTTTGTCAGGTCATAGAATGTGTCTTGCAAACTTCTTTGCACAAAGCTCAGTGCCCAGCAGGAACCAGGGGCCTCCACCTCCTTTCTTATCTGTCAAGTATTTCTTGTAAGCACAAAGGCCAAGGCAAATTTACTTGTGTGGCATTTCATAGCTCAATCGTATATACAAAGAGAAAGCATACGATAAGGCATATTTGTCGAGGGCCCAAGATCTAAAGCTGTAATGTCAGGGCTTGATTCCTAACTCTATCCCTTATGAGTTGTGGAACCCTGGGCAAGTCACTTACTCTCAAGTTTCCTCAGCTGTAAAATGACAATAAACACAGTCCACAGGTCATAGGATTTCTATGAAAATTAAGTTAGTTAACCATACAGAGCACTAAGAATATGGCCTGGCACATAAAATATATTACAGAAGCAATAGTGGTACTATTACAGGTCAGCAAGTTACCAGCAACTTAAAAATCTTTGAGTTAAAACAGCTCTTAAAGCCCTATACTTGTTATCCGCTGCTGTTTATTAAAGGAGACTCTTCACGATGTGAGTAAAACTTCTGACCATCCAGACCCCTCGCCTGTTCAGCCTCTCTATGCTCAGGGTACCCCAGGCTCACAGATCCCCAAATGTGCCAGGCCGCTTTGTCTCCCAGCCATCCACTCCTCCTCAAAGCCCAGGTCAATGCCGGCTCTTCCATGCAGGTTTCCTTGATTCCACAAAGCAAAGGGTGCCCCTTCCCTCCTTCATACACCCATCTCTTAGGACATCAATCACACAAGACTGCAATACATTTTAATTTCCCCAAAGAGATTGTGATCTTCAAGGGTGTGACTATGCTTTCCTCATCCCCTACCTAAAATTGAGAATGGCACAACGTAGGGACTCCATAGAACTAAAGCACAGTTAATTTCCAGCTTAAAAAATCTGGGTACAGAGAGAAGAGTGGACGTAGGAAATGACAGCCACCCACAAAACAAGCACAAAAAATAAGCAAGATAAGGATTCTCTGGTGGCTCAGATGGTAAAGAATCTGCCTACAATACAGGAGACCTGGGTTCCATCCCTGGGTTGGGAAGATCCTCCAGAGGAGGACATGGCAACACATTCCAGTATTCCTGCCTGGAGAATTCCCATGAACAGAGGAGCATGGCAGGCTACAGTCCATGGGGTCACAAAGAGTCAGACACGACTGAGGGACTAACACCTTTACTTTTCACTTTCCAAACTTTTTGAGTAATAAACAAACAAGAAATAATAGCTAACAAATGCACTCATTTATAATTTGGGAAGTTAGCATGAAAAGATGAGATCATTCCATGGGTAATCAGAAAATGAGCATGACTTCCTCCTGTCAACCCTCCTACCCTATATGGCCCATGTAATTAAGTACAGTTGTAATTTAATCATGTTTACTGTTACTTCATGCTTACAACATTTCTCTCTCCATTTCTTAAATGTGTGCAGATGATCCAGTTTCTGGGAGCATCCAAGAATAGAGTGGAACAATAAAATGTTGAAAACAACCACAGCTTCCAAGGCTGTTAATATGACACACACAATGATGGGCATTATCATCACTGTGCTGCATGGTAATTAGGTAGAAATGGTAAATAGTTCTCTCAGACGTTGGTAATGAGCATTGCTCTTAAAGTGTCAAATTAAATATTTCTGGGGTCAGCTGCAAGAAGGCCTGTTCCTATAACAAAATGGTTCTCAACTGTCACTGAACATTAGAATCATCAAGGGACCGTCTATAAATCCTGATACCCAGGGTCCTCACCTCGAACCGATTTAATCAGCTTCCTTTGGGGTTGCACCAGGACATCAGTATTTTTTACTACTCCCATGGTGATTACAATGTGCATTTGCACTTAAGAATTACAGCTGCAAACAAGAAAACACAAGGGAGTCGGAAGCTGCTTTTTCCCCTCTACTTTCCCACAGTGCTGGGAACGAGCCTCCACTGAAGGCTCAACAAGCAATCAATCAGTTACTATTAAGAAATTAGCAGCTGATTAATTAATAATCAATTGATGTTCATTTTTCACAAGAATTTGCTACATATGATTGTCCTTTACAAGATAAGCAATAAATACAGGAAAGTAACAGCCATTATCTCCTTCTTCCCAGCATTCCTATATGGAATATGAAACAGCCTGGCACTTACGGACATGCTGTCAAATCAGCCTCAGGCATTAATTTTTTCCAATTGTGATAAAATACACAACACAAACTGTACCATCTCAACTATTTTTAAGTGCACAGCCCAGTGGCATTAAGTGCATTCCCATTATTTTGCAACTGCTGCCACTGTCCATCCCTAGAACTTTTTCTTATCTTCCCAAACTAAAACTCTGTATCCATTAAACAATAACTTCAACAACAACTACTCCCAGCTCCTGGAAACCCATTCTATTTTATTTATCTAGGAATCCTCCTCTCTAGGTACCTAAAATAAAGTGGAATAATATAATATTTGTCATTTTGAGGCTGACTTATTTCACTTAGCATAATGACTTCAAGGTCCATTCATATTGTAGCATGAAAAGGAAGGGTTTCCCCACTCTCTTTAAAGGCTGAATAATAACTCATTGTATGCATACACCGCATTCTGTTCATCTATTCAACCATCAGTAGGCATTTGGGTCATGTGAACATGCTGCTGTGAATATGCATGTACAAGACTCTGGGCTTTTTATATATGGTTTTACATATCCAGCATGGCCAACAATTTTGCCAGAGAGTCTCACACCAGAGATGCAAAGGAGCTGGTATGGTGTGAAGAATTCCAAGATGGCCCCATGATCTCTATCCATCTGGTGTCATGCTCTTATGTAACCTTCTCCCCTTGAGTAGAGAGGGAATCTGGGACTTCCTCCTTGCCAACAGAATATGGCAACTGTGATGGTAGGGTTGGCCAGTGTATGTTATATGAGACTTCATCTTATTAGCCAACAGTAATAAGAGATTCTCCAGGTGGCCCAAAGCAGTAAGTGGCCTTGTTGGGAGATGGTCCCTGTGTAGGACATATGTGACCAGGAACTGTGGGCAGACCTCATACCAGGAATTGAGAGCAGCCCCTGGCCGACAACCAGCAAGAAAATGGGCACCTCAGTCCTATCACCACAAGGCACTGAATTCTATCAACAATCACTGGAGCTTAGAGAGGGACATCCTCCTTTTAGAGAAAGCTCGAGAAAGGAACGCAGCTGGTGGGTACCTTGACTGCAGCCTTGTGAAACTCTGAGCAGATGAAATCATAGCCTTGACTCCTGACCCACAGAAATGCTAAGATAACAAATATGCATTGTTTTAAGCTGCTAAATCAGTGATAACTTGTTATCCAACAATAGAAAACGAACACACCAGAGTTTCTCTGAGTTTCTAGTTCCAAGAAATATCAAGTAGTATCTTTCTCTGCTCACTTTTTACTTCTTCTCACCTCATCTGGAGAGAAGAGACTAGAAGCTACCAATCTTTCCCTCCATATTTCTCAGAGCTTGATAAAAATTGGCGCCTGAAATTTACTAATTACAATGAATGTGTCATGACAAACAAATACTCCTTGAAGAATTAAAAGGAAACTGGGAGTTGCTGATCATTTACACTTTAATATGAATTACATATAAGTTATCTCCTGGCCATTCGTGACCATAGGTCTTGAAAAACAAAAACAAAAAAACTCTGTCAAGCAAGACTGTGCTGAAAAATCTACAACTCAACAATGCTTCTAAGGAAAGTTGGCATGGAGGTAAGCAGACAAATTATCTTAAAATAAGACTTTAAAAAAGAAAAAGGTTTAGTTAAACGATAATTACAATAAATGTATTTTTCACATAGAAGGTATTTCCCAGAGTCTAAAAACTTTTTCTTGGCTTTAGATTTTTTGCCCCCTTCTTGAGAATTCAACTGCCATTTAAAAATGCTAGAAAAAGTCAGCGATAAGAGCTAAGCTGCTCAGACTCTGCAGCTCTGGAAACTGCACTGACAGAAGTCAGCGATGATGCTGCCCTCTGATTGGACAGGCTACGAGAAAAGGCACTGTCTTCTCGTTGACATTATTTCTGCCACACTCTCTCCTGGCACTCTGGCAAGGAAATAGGCAGTGTCTGGAATAGCATGAAATGTGTGTGAAGGAAAAAATGGGTCAGGAAAGAGTAACTCATTTCAGAAGACACTTAAAAGTCACTAGTGAGGAGGGCTGCAGGCTCTGCCTAGCCCACCAGGACAGTCATTCAAAGCCAACCCTTCTATCTATTCACAACAGCCAGGACATGGACGCAACCCAAATGTCCATTAACAGAGGAATGGATAAAGAAGATGTAGTACATATATACCATGGACTATTACTCAGCCATCAAAAAAGAATGAAATAATGCCATTTGCAGCAACATGAATGGACCTAGAGATGATCATACTAAGTCAGATGGAGAAAGACAAACATCAAATTATATCACTTATATGTGAAATCTAATGGTACAAATGAGTTTACAAAACCAAAATCGAGTCACAGATACAGAAAACAAACTTATGGTTACCAGGGGGAAAGGTGGGGAAGGAGAAAGAAATTGCGAGATTGGGACTGACATTCACAAACTACTAGATATCATGAGAAACGCTGGGCTGGATGAAGCACAAGCTGGAATCAAGATTGCCAGGAGAAATATCAATAACCTCAGATATGCAGATGACACCACCTTTATGGCAGAAAGTGAAGAGGAACTAAAGAGCCTCTTGATGAAAGTGAGAGAAGAGAGTGAAAAAGTTGGCTTAAAGCTCAACATTCAGAATACTAAGATCATGGTATCTGGCCCCATCACTGCATGGGAAATAGATGGGGAAACAGTGGAAACAGTGTCAGACTTTAGTTTTTTAGGCTCCCAAATCACTGCACATGGTGATTGCAGCCATGAAATTAAAAGATGCTTATTCCTTCGAAGGAAGGTTATGACCAACCTAGATAGCATATTGAAAAGCAGAAACATTACTTCATCAACAAAGGTCTGTCTAGTCAAGGCTATGGTTTTTCCAGTAGTCATGTATGGATGTGAGAGTTGGATGGTGAAGAAAGCTGAGCGCTAAAGAATTGATGCTTTTGAACTGTGGTGTTGGAGAAGACTCTTGAGAGTCCCTTGGACTGCAAGGAGATCCAACCAGTCCATCCTAAAGATCAGTCTTGAGTGTTCATTGGAAGGACTGGTGTTGAAACTGAAATTCTAATACTTTGGCCACCTCATGTGAAGAGTTGACTCATTGGAAAAGACTCTCATGCTGGGAAGGATTGGGGGCAGGAAGAGAAGGGGACAACAGAGGATGAGATGGCTGGATGGCATCACTGACTCGATGGACATGGGTTTGGGTAGACTCTGGTTGTTGGTGATAGACAGGGAGGCCTGGCATGCTGCGATTCATGGGGTCACAAAGATTCGGACACGACTGAGCAACTGAACTAAACTGACTGATATATACAAGGATACAAGTAAGGACCTGCTGTATAGCATAGGGAGTCTGCTTAATACTCTGCAATGACTATGGGCTTCCTTAGTGGCTCAAACAGTAAAGACTCTGTCTGCAATGCAGGAGACCTGGGTTTGATGCCTGAGTCAAGAAGATCCCCTAGAGAAAGAAATGGTTACCCATCCCAGTAGTCTTGCCTGGAGAACTCCATGGACAGAGGAGTCTGTCATGTTACAGTCCATGGAGTTGCAGAGTCAGACACCACTGAGCAACTAACAATTTCACTTTCACTTTTTTAATGATTTATATAGGAAATGAATCTAAACAAGAGTGAATATATGTATAACTGATTCACTTGGCTGTACAGCAGAAACTAATGCATTTTAAATCAACTATACAGCAATAAAAATTAAAACAACAACAACAAAGCCAGCCCTGCTATAGTCACCTGGACTAACTTATTTAGAGGCAAGCAGATCCACAAACTGCTATAAATATCCTATAATTAAAAAGAGAGCAGGCCAAGTATAATAAGTCCAGGTTCAGAGTTGTTCTGATTAAGTGGCAGCCGTCTCGGCATCTAGATGAGGGTTACCCAGCTTCAGGAACTACTGAAGACCAACATGGGCTAGTTACTTACGCTTGGTAAGCCTCATACAATAACACTCGCCCAGCAGGCTTGCCTGGCCTATATTAGGTACTAGAAATTGGTACTTATGGCCACTGATACTAGTCTAATGCTGATAGTGGAAGAAAATCAGAAGCAAACAAAATAAACATGTAAGTGAAAGAAATGAGGGAGAGAAGACCAAAAGAACTAAGAAGGAAAAGAACAAAATTAAAGAATTCAGTACTCAATAAACATTTGTGGAACTGAATATGTTCATCTGAAGGCGTAAAGGGAATTATCCAGCCAAGGATATTGGGTCAAAAATGGCTGTGGGTTTTGTGTAATATAAAAATATCACAGAACATGCTATAACTCAGGAATATCAAACACCAGGCAAGAACAAGTGGGCTCCGAGTTAGCGCGTTTCTTACAAAAAGCGCTTAGATTTTTGATTCTTCACAATGATTAGTCCTCGAGTCCTGAATGTTTCCTGAAGCTTCATTAAACATTTTCCCTAACATCTAGTGACTGATAGACTGGGAGATGTGAGGATAAAGCAAGAAGGAACAGAGGGAGACTATAAACCAAGCTGAAGGTAATTTGAGAGGTTGACAGAGGACTCAGTAGGGTGCAGGGGGAAAAGAGCCCAGGCCCTTTGGCCTCTGGAGAGAAGGAAGAAAAGGCAGGGTAGGAAGTGAGAGGGGCTGGGTGCTGAAGTTGAACAGCACTCCCCCTCCCCTCCCTCACCACTGCCCAACCCCAAGGGGAAGTATTCACTTTGCAGGCTGCACATGGGTAGAGAACACAACTTTCTCCACCAAGCAGACTTGCACTGGCAACTTGGTTCAGTAGATGACCTTGAGCAAGCTGTTGAATGCCTCTGACCTTTCATTTCACCTTCGGTCCAAGGTTAAAGTTAACACCCACCTCACCAGGTGAGTCTCCAGTCACCATGAGATAATAAACAGAAAACTACAGACCTCTAGCAGTTAGGGGCTTCCCTGGTGGCTCAGAGGTTAAAGCATCTGCCTGCAATGCGGGAGACCCAGGTTTCATCCCTGGGTTGGGAAGATCCCCTGGAGAAGGAAATGGCAACCCACTTCCTTATTCTTGCCTAGAGAATCCCATGGCCAGAAGGAGCCTGGTAGGCTACAGTCCACAGGGTCGCGAAGAGTTGGACACACTGAGTGACTTCACTTTCACTTTCTAGCAGTTAGCCAAACACTTGGTCTTCTCATCCCATTCCTGAGTAGCCAGCTCTGACCTGGATATCTAAATGCACATTATTGCTATTAAACATAACCTTCTGATTTCAAGCATTCTGACAACTTTTAGCAGACACAAAATCCAGATCCCTTCACCCACAGCTTCAAGGCCATCATATCACCTCACAACTGGACCTTTCTCTTTTTCCTTCCCTTTGTATTTACTGAAAGCTTCTTCTTCTTTTTTTTTTTGGCTTGTCTGAAGACATAGGTTAAGACAATAGTCACAAGCATATGCATGAATTTTGTTAACTGTCCAACTGATAATTAGGAGTCGGTACATACACTTTTAAAAATCCTCAATAATCTATCTATGTAAAATGTAAATACCCTCTCAAAGCAGCAACATCTAAGTCACTACCTCCTGGAAGAAAAAAAGGTTTGTTTCCCTTCCACACTCAGCAAAAATTTCCTCCACAGAAAACTGGTAACAGGGCATCACTTGCTCGAAGCACAGTTTTCAAGAAGACACAACACTAGCAGGGAGCTGTTTGCACCCACACCACAACAAATTAGAAATGCATCTATTTGGTGGCTCAGAGGGTAAAGAGTCTGCCTGCAATGAGGGAGACCAGGGTTGGATACCAGGGTCAGGAAGATCCCCTGGTGAAGGAAATGGCAACCCACTTCAGTATTCTTGCCTCGAGAATCCCATGGATGGAGGATCTTGGTAGGCTACAGTCCTCAGGGTCGCAAAGAGCCAGACGCGACTGAGCGACTTCACTTTCTTTCTTTCTAACTATATATCTGATTTTTTTAATAAGGCCAACCAAAATATAAAGAACCCTCCTCTAATTTTCATTTTGGTATATTTGAGTTGTTACAATGGACTTTTTTTTTTTTTTTGGAGTATACTTGATTTGAATACTAGACCACCTGACCTGCCTCTTAAGAAACCTATATGAAGGTCAGGAAGCAACAGTTAGAACTGGACATGGAAAAACAAACTGGTTCCAAATAGGAAAAGGAGTATGTCAAGGCTGTATATTGTCACCCTGCTTATTTAACTTATATGCAGAGTACATCATGAGAAATGCTGGGCTGGAGGAAGCACAAACTGGAATCAAGATTGCCAGGAGAAATATCAATAACCTCAGATATGCAGATGACACCACTCTTATGGCAGAAAGTGAAGAAGAGCTAAAGAGCCTCTTGAAGAAAGTGAAAGAGGAGAGTGAAAATGTTGGCTTAAAGCTCAACATTCACAAAACTAAGATCATGACATCTGGTCCCATCACTTCATGGCAAATAGATGGGGAAACAGTGGATGACTTTATTTTTTGGGCTCCAGAATCACTGCAGATGGTGACTGCAGCCATGAAATTAAAAGATGATTACTTCTTGGAAGGAAAGTAATGACCAACCTAATCAGCATATTAAAAAGCAGAGACATTACTTAGTCAACAAAGGTCGTCTAGTCAAGGCTATGGTTTTTCCAGTGGTCATGTATGGATGTGAGAGTTGGACTATAAAGAAAGCTGAGCACTGAAGAATTGATGCTTTTGAACTGTGGTGTTGGAGAAGACTCTTGAGAGTCCCTTGGACTGAAAGGAGATCTAACCAGCCCATCCTAAAGGTGCTCAGTCCTGGGTGTTCATTGGAAGGACTGATGTTAAAGCTGAAACTCCAAACCTGTGGCCACCTGAGTTGAAGAAGTGACTCATTTGAAAAGACCCTGATGCTGGGAATGACTGAAGGCAGGAGGAGAAGTATACTGGCATACTGTAGTCCATGGGGTCACAAAGAGTCAGACACAACTGAGCAACTTAACTGAACTGAACTGATATAGCAAAAGTGATTCAGCATGTGTGTGTGTGTGTATATATATATATATGTATAAAATATATAACTATGTATATAAAATATTCTTTTTCAGATTCTTTTCCAGTTGAGGTTATTATGAGATACTGAATATAATTCTATGCTACACAGTCTTTGCTCTGAACAGACTTTTTTTTTAATATTTATTTATTTGGCTGCATCGGGTTTTAGCTGCAGCATATGGGATCTAGTTCCCTGACCAGGGATTGAACCTGGGCCCCTTGCATTGGGAACACTGAGTCTTAGCCACTAGATCACAAAGGAAGTCCCTCAAATAGATAGCACATTTCTTGGTTTTGAATCCCACTTCCAATAGTAAAAGCTGTGTAACCTCAGGCAATTATTTAATTTTGTATGCCTCAGTTTCCTCATATATAAAATGGTATTTAATAATCATATTTATTATGATTGTGATAATAATAATATACATCTCATATTTTTACTTTGAGGATTAAATAATTCCATATTTGTGAAGCACTCAGAGTGGTGTCTGGCATATAATTAGTGATGTATAAATGTTGTTATTACTATAATCATGATCATTCCATGGAAATACTTTTGCTCAGTACAAGAGCTTCATTTTTATAAGGCAGATTGAAATGTTCAGCACTGCTTTGGAAACAAAGAACAAATGATAACAAACATACTCTTCCTTGATGTTTTCCATATCTTGTTTAAAAGTGTGACTCACAAGCATGTTCCACTTTTACCTATTCTGCTCCTGGTGTGGGAGTGACAAATGAGACTAACTGTCCTTCCGAACACTAGAGTCAACATCTGAAGTCAAACAGAAAGTCTTTGTTTTATCTTTCCTTTTCAAAGAAGAACAATAGTTTCAAATGATAGTTTAAGCATTCTTAGTGAAAGGCAGTCATACCAGCAACTTGCCAGATGTCTCTGATTAATCTGCCTGTGTTCCACCAGACATTCTGCATGAGCTTGTAATTTTGTTCTGCCAGTGCTGAAGTTTGCTAAACAACATCTATATAGACAGAAAATTTAATTTCAGTAAAAGGTCCGACCTCTGGAGATACGGTTGTCTTGGTGTTCGAGGCAGGTCAAACATGGACAGAAATGCAATCTGAGCTCTTTCTTGCCCACCTTTGCCCTTGATATTCAGTTCTAAGCCTTGAGAAGCACTTTGCTCATTTTGGAACCCATTCGGGCCCCGCCAGATATATCACAGTCTGTATCACCAGATCAAAACCATTCTCTGTGTCCTTTTCACACAGGCCTGAGCTTTGAGGATGCAGCACCTGGTGAATAGTAATGAAACGGATAAGCTCCATTCAACTCTGCTTGGAAGAAGCCAGAAAGCACCATTGTCCTTCCTATCAGTGAATACGGCCTGTCAAAATAGAGCAGACTGGTGCCCAAACTAACCTGACTGGAGGCGTTTAATCTTTGTAGGTTGCTTTAAGAACGCTTGTGAAAGCAGATAGGATTGGGGACCCCCAGAAGAAGAGAACCGGCTATCACATAAGAGAAGCCATTTTAAGCTTTAACCATTTTGTGATCTAAGCCTGGTCCCAATCCTTGCTCTTGATCAGGCCAGATCGGAGACAATAAATCAGTTGTAAAGATTTCCAGGTTCTGTTTCAAAAATAAAGATCAGACTGAAGCACATTCTTGAACTATTTTTGCAGGATCCAAAACTCCCTTGAGTCTCAACAGCCAGACTAACTGGAACCTAAAGAATGATGATGTTGACCTTTGCTGACCTTTGTTGATTTCAATCAGCTAGAGCCAGGACTCTCTCGGTATTTGCTCCAACTCTATGCTGAATGTGCCTCTGCTCCAGGCCCTTCATGAATAGGCACCCACTGCTCAAGTCTGTTCATAAATATGCATGCACCCTTAGCTTAAAACTTGCCCAGTTTTGCTGTTAGGGACCTACTGCTTTGAGAAATATCCCCAGTGTTTTCTTTACTGCTGCAAGTAAATCCTTCCTTCTTCTGCTCTTTGGCTTGGTAGAGTCTTTGAGCTTGACATTCAGCAAGAGGCAAAACCAGTTTTCAAGTAACACCAGGCTTTTAGAGAGAAAAAACTGATTTCAAAGTCAAGAATCTTGGGTTCTAATCTCAGCTCTGCAACTTACCATGGCCTATTCTGCAACTCCCCTGCACCTGTTTCCTCACTTTGCCAGTAGCGGAAAAGCGGGAAACAACCTCCAAGGTTCTTCCAGCACTAAACCTTCTTTAGTTATCATAATAAATTTAAATCAGAGATCAGAGTATTTGATATACTGTAATGCTCTGACTCATCATGATTTATGATAGCTCAGTAAGGCTGAGGGCCTATAAAATGGGCTGTGTGCCCACATGGCTATATGCTTCTAACGATCTCAAATGGTCAGTGGGCACACAGCCACGTCCCTATGAAAGACTGTGATCGACTGTAAGTTCATGCAGTTGAAGATGACATGGTGTCCACTCCAATTCGACTGGCTCATTCTCACTTTCTATGACTCTGTCCTGATACTGAACACAGGTCTTATCTTGTCTATAAAGTTCTCCCAAACATCACTAGGTCATTATTCCAAACCTCAGGAGATAGCAGTTACAGTCGAAACTACATCACCCAGAACTGCAGTATCCAATACAGAGGTCATTAGACCCATGTGGCTATCTAATTTTAACATACGTTGAAACTAAAAATTCATTTCCTCAGGCCACTGGCCACATGTCTAGGGCTCAACAGCCACATTCATGCTATTGGCTATCGTATCAGGCCACACAGGTTATAGGACGTTTGGAAAAGTAGCCAAACCAATGGATACCGTCCATAATCACTGTATCAGTGAATGGCAATCCCATCTTTTCTAACTTCTAGAAAGTTATTTCTTACCAAATTTATAAATTAAAATATTCAAACTCTACTTAAAGTCTTTCTCTCAAACTGGAACTACTGGAAAATGGAAAGTGAGTTGGAATATTGAGAATTTTCAAAAAATGGAGCACTTTAAATCTCTGAATTGGTGATGTTAGCTCTCTGTGTTTAGCCCATTATTCCAGACTTAAGGGGAAAGACATTTTTGGAAGAGAAAATTGAGGCATAAATGTCTGCAAGTCAATGAAAAAGAGTAGCTCCCATATTCTAATTAATTTTTCAACTTAGAACCAAAAGGCTCTATAAAAGCATAAAAGCATTATGAAGACATAAAGGATTTAATCTGGTCTCTTTAGGACTTAATCATTACAGGATCAATTATCCTGTTTCTTCATCATGTCCCCAGTGCAAACTTGTACTCACCAGGCTTGGCTTTAAGAAGTTTGAGGGGAATCATTGCTCATCCTTACTCAAGGGCTATAAGGTCTTTCTTCTTCTGTGTCCCACTCACTACAGAGGGGCTTTGGCCCAACATTGAACTGTGCCTAGCTGCTGATTTCCTTTATCTTGTTATACTAGAGCTTATGAAAATCAAGAGGAATGCATTTATCTTGAATGGTTTTGTTACCTAACACCAGAAGTATGACTCAAATGGACATAATACTTTGGTACAAAGTAATTGAAAATAATCTTCCTTCATGAAGTGCAATCTGGTGGGATACGTAGGAAGATGGTCAAAGAAGATGAACTGCTACTACATTTTCTCACACTTGTAGACATACACACACATTGCCATCTGAAAGAATTTTGTGGGTAAATAATATCTTGTGCTTACGTATAGTAAACATACATAATATATTGTGCTTATGTAAGGTATATACAATATATCATTTACCAACAAAAATTATGTATTCTATACATAGGCACAATATATTAATCACCCACAGAAATTCTTCCAGATAGCAACAGGCTTGTATATACAGTAAAGTTTGCCGGGAGAAATATCAACAACCTCAGGTATGCAGATGATACTACCCTAGTGACAGAAAGCAAGGAGGAACTAAAGAGACTCTTGAAAGAGGAGAGTGAAAAAGCTGGCTTAAAACTCAACATTCAAAAAACTAAGATCATGGCATCCAGTCCCATCACTTTATGGCAAACAGAAGGGGAAATGTGGAAGCAAGGACAGATTTTATTTTCTTGGGCTTCAGAATCACTGCAGACTGTGTCTGCAGCCATGAAATTAAAAAATGCTTGCTCTTTAAAAGGAAAGCTATGACAAACCTAGACAGCATATTAAAAAGCAGAGACATCACTTTGCTGACAAAGGTTCATATAGACAAAGCTATGGTTTTTCCAGTAGTCAGATGTAGATGTGAGAGTTGGACCCTAAAGGTTGAGTGCTGAAGAACTGATGCTTTCAAACTGTGGTGCTAGAGAAGACTATCGGCAATCTCCTGGACAGTAAGGACATCAAACCAATCAATCCTAAAGGAAATCAATTCTGAATATTCATTGGAAGGACTGATGCTGAAGCTGAAGCCCCAATACTTTATCCACCTGAATCCAAGAGCCGATTCATTAGAAAAGACCCCGATTCTGGGAGAAACTGAGGGCAGGAGGAAAAGTGGACGACAGAGGATACAGATGGTTGGATAGCATCACTGACTCAATGGACATGAGTTTAAGCCAACTCCAGGAGACACTGAAGGACAGGAAGCCCAGTGTGCTGTAGTCCATGGGGTCACAAAGAGTTGGCCACAACTTAGTGATTCAACAACAAACACTATACAGTAATAAAATGTATGTGTGCATGCGTGCATGCTCAGTCTCAGTCATGTTGGACTCTTTGCAACCCCATGGATTGCAACCCACCAGGCTCCTCTGTACATGGGACTTCTGAGGCAAGAATTCTGGAGTGGGTTTCCATTTCCTCCTCCAGGGGATCTTCCTGGCCCAGGGATTGAACCCAAGTCCTGCATTGGCAGGCAGATTCTTTACCACAAAGCCACATGGGAAGCCTCAATATAATGCATACTATATGATAATTATTATGTACATATATACCTTATACATCAAAAGAAAATACTGTGATGTTCCATTGAAAAACAAGTGTAAGTTTGTAAGCAGCATTTATAATTTCTGAATTCATATCATTAAAAAGAAATAATTATTATGTTTGCAATGGGAATAGGTAAGACTTTTCTAAACCAACTAATAAATAAACTCTTGGCTTAAAAAAAAAACTCTTCTAAACTCCAATATTAAACAGATTCTTTCAGCCACACAGTATTATGATTAATACTCCAACATGACTTGTTTCCTTAACAAATATTTATTGATCATTCACTATGTGCCAAGCACTGTCAACAAACTGATGAATTAAACCTCTATGTATAATCCTGTTGTCAAAATTAATCACTTGTTTAAGTCAGATGTTTTCTCTTGATTTATATTACTTATATGTGAATAAATTAAAAGTTGTTTTCATTTCACAAATATTGCATTTTGAAAGAGGGATCCAGCCTCAGACAAGACAATCAAGGCAAAATATCTAATTTTAACTAAGAAATTTTACTCACTTAAAAACAGTGTAGAAAGGAGACCCTAATTCATGGTGTTTCTGGTCAATCTTTCCTGATTAGGAAATTCAATCTTTAGCCAGAAAAAGATACACACACACACACACATACATATACACATGCACACACGAGAAGACTGTGGTAAATAATTACATTTCTTTTAAAGATCCTTAATTTTAAAATTACTTCTAGCTTGTAATTGTTGCCCATGCCTGAAATGCTCCACCTGGTCTATTCCTTTTTCTCCTTTGGGTCTCAGTTCAAGGTCACCTCCTCTGCCCGGCCTCTGTGACAATCCCAATTCTGTTGCCTCCTTGCCCTTCTTGCCCCCAACCCTAGATACCACCCGCTATGCTGTTTCATCATATAATTTGCCTTAATTAACAATTACACAGTGTTTACTTGCTTCTATGTATACCACCCCTGCATGAGAGGGGCTCTGTGTCTATTTATTCGCTAATATATACTTAGCATCTAACACAGAGGTTGGCATAGGGCAGTGCTCAAGTGAAACTGGGATGAATGAATGAATTCATCCCCCTTAGAGGTACCAGATTATCCCTTTTTCATGAGGCTTACAGGCTAAGTGCTAAGAAGTGACTTTTGCTGTACACGGTCTTAATACTGCATGATTTGTGTACACTGTTGAGTCCACTTCTATAGGAACAGAGAAGGGTAGACTTCCTAAAACTACCTTTTCACTCCCTTAGGGTTTTCAAGATCAGGGAAATGACTTTTGTAAGCTCAGCTCCTCGGGTACACAAACCACGAATCAAAGTCGAGGTACAGCACAAGTTGTGCTTTCAAGACAAGTCCTGATTCAAGGGAGACTCTGTTGCAAAGCAAACCACTTCCTCAGCCCCTTTATCCAGAATCTGAAAAGGTTCATACACTCTTTTCCATTGACGAGACTCAGCAAACAGCTGAGTCTTAAGTTTCATCATATGAACGTCATCGGAGCCAAAAAGCTCGGGGGACGTCTTACCTGGAGTCCTTTCTGACTCTTGCCTTCTCAAAGGAAAATTCGGGGGGTTTGTTGAGGTCATAGGTTCGGGTGGTCGGCTCGGCGGACACTCCAGCCTTCGCTCCCCTCCTGCTGTGGAGGGAGACCAATCCCGAGGTCTTCCGCTGAACCTCAAGAGGCACTTTGTCCGGGGATGCCCGGGGCAGGCTCCCTCCCTGCAGGTGCACCACATCCTGAAGCTTGTTCAGCTGGATGCACTTGTTCTGGAGCTCCTCCGTGAGCTCCGCGATGGCCACAGTCTGTTTGGACAGCTGCTCCCGCAGCTCCTTCAGGTGGTACTCTCGCTCCTGGATCTCAGCATCCTTCCTCCTCAGCTCTCTTTCCAGCTCTGTCACCCTGCTCCGGAGGGCGCTGGCGGTGAGGTTCCCCGGGTGCCCATCTGGATTCTTGGAGTGTTTGGGCTTCACCGAACCATTTCCCATTTTGCTCAAGGACCTGAAAGAGGGCACAGAATCGGAGGTTACCTAGTGGAATTTCCGGCTTCCCAGGTGGCGCTAGTGGTAAAGAACCCGCCTGCCAATGCAGGAAATGTTAGAGATGAGGGTTCGATCCCTGGGTCGGGAAGATCTCCTGGAGGACAGCATGGCAACCCACTCCAGGATTCTTGCCTGGAGACAGAGGAGCCTGGCAGGCTGCGGTCCACAGGGTCACAAAGAGTCA
The DNA here is from genome assembly GCA_007570785.1 of Antilocapra americana. Taxonomy (NCBI): domain Eukaryota; kingdom Metazoa; phylum Chordata; class Mammalia; order Artiodactyla; family Antilocapridae; genus Antilocapra; species Antilocapra americana. Next base: position 10,927,881 of record ML660770.1, on the reverse strand, counting down.
GGTATGACTGAAGCAACTTAGCACACACGCATGCCGTGGAGTTTCACTTTACGGCGGCCCCCACTGCTCCTCTCCTTCTACTGTTTCATAAATGGAAACACAGCACTCACGGTTGTTCTCGGTAAGCAATAAATTCCCCACCCTTCAGAAGGAAAGCCACGGACCGATTTCACTGGTTCCTCCATGAGGAGGGGCTGGCGCTTGGGTTCCTTCTCTCCCATCCCATTGCTGGCAAAAACATCACACCTAATAAGCATTTTGCATAAATGGCCTGCATTGCCTGCTGTTCCTTTTGGGTGCTCTCTCCGGACAGCTGTCAAAAGCATCACCGCAGAACCGCCATTTGGATGTCAGCATGGCCAAGACAGAACGCCACGGGGCGACTACTGCAGCAGACGCTCCTTAATGTCACAGTGCTCACTGCTCCCTGAGCAGCTCCACCGAGAAAGCTTCTCCTGAGTTAGAAAACAGCGTGTCTGCATCCCTCCAGGGGGGAGGAGGCAGAGCTGGGGTTGCCTTATTAGCACTTCTCTCCAGCCGTAGGTGCCTATTAAGTTTGGCTTTTCTTTTCTTTTTTAATTCATTTTAATTGGAGGCTAATTACTTTACAATATTGTGGTGGCTTTTTCCATACATTCCCATGAATCAGCCACGGGTGTACACGTGTTCCCCATCCTGACCCTCCCTCCCACCTCCCTCCCCATCCCATCCCTCAGGGTCATCCCAGTGCACCAGCCCTGAGCACCCCGTCTCATGCATCGAACTTAAGCTTGGCTGTTCTGACAATGCTCGCTGTTACAAACATGTGGGTGGCAGTTTGTGCATGAGTGCCTGCATGCTAAGTCGCTTCAGTCGGTCCAACTCTTCACAACCCCATGTACTAGAGTCCGCCAGCTTCCTCTGTCCACAGGATTCTCCAGGAAAGAATCCTAGAGTGGGCTGCCATGCCCTCCTCCGGGGGATCTTCCTGACCCAGGGATCGAACCTCTGTCTCTTACATCTCCTGGATTAGCAGGCGGGCTCTTCACCACTAAGGCCACTTGGGAAGCTGCTGGACGGCAGTTACCTGAAGGTGAAAACAAGGACGGGGAGTCTTTGATATTCTTTACTTTATATCCCCAAACCAAGATTGCCCCCCAAAATGACAACCTATGGTCCAATGCTCTATTATTTTCCTGAAAAGAATATCCTCAGTGTAGGGCCCAAAGCAGTTAAGTTACTCCTCCAGTCTAAGTCTCAGGAGGTAAAACGCAGATTGGGGAATGTGAGGCAAGATTTTCATTAATTCAAAAACGTTTCTTTTTGGTTCAATAGCTATGTATTTGTTTTAACATTCATTACAAACTATAAATAATTGGCACCAGAAAAATTTGAGGTTTAGTTAGGTATTTAGCTTTTCTGAGTCAATTCAATGAAAACAGAAAAGAAATCATCTCAGGTTAGTAAACACACATGAGCAAAATCAAAAAAGAGAACTCAGAAGGCTGAAGACTGGGAAATACTGTTTTGATTAAGCATCAAAGGTTTAAGTCTTTTAAGGCTAGCTATTGAAATTCCATACTTTTGTGTGTGTGATTTTTGCCATCAGCCATCACCCAAGAAACTTGTAAACTAAGTTTGAATGACTGCTCATTATCTAATATATGAAGAGAACGATGGAACTTTGAAGTTATAAATCCCACATATTCTTTCCTCACTCTCTCTCTCTCCAAGTTTCAAGCTCAGAGAGTAATGAAATGCTTAGACTGATTTCACCGTCTCTACCAGAATCATTGTGACCTCTAAAACAAAGACGACAAAGACAAAGACGGAAACAGATGCATCCCAGTAGCTAATGCAGGTCATCTAAGATAGATGGTAGAAACAGAAAATAAATATACTTATAAAAGCAATCTTGCAATACCCAGACATTCTTCATAGAACTCAGGTTCAAAGTAGGCATTAATAAACGTCAACCTTCAGAGAATTGCCTTAATATGTTGCAGAGATGTGGCAGGTTTAACCTTTAAGCTTCTGTTGACTTGGCAGCCTTTACTGTTCTTATATATTAGGAATATATAAAAAGGTTAAAGAGACTAGAATTCAAAGATGTGGCCCTGGACACCGAGGTAACCTAAATAAGCAATTAAGAAGACGTTAGATTGGGACTTGAGAATAAACTTGAATGAGATTCTGAATGACAAGCATAAGAAGGGTGCCCCCAAAGGGATCTTAAATTAATGTGTGCACGAGTTTTTAACATGCAGCAGTGAAATATTTTCTAGACGTCCTTTTCTGGTTCATGGACAAGCATTTCTAATCCAAGGCAGGATAAAGGGAGAAGAATGGGTGGAGGGAAAGAAATTGTCTTATTAAGAACAAAGTAAGCACAAAAACTTTTAAAACTAATATTAAACTAAACTAACAACTCATTCTTTATTTATAGAAACAATTGCTTCCTAAGACCTAACTAAATGTCATGTACTATACTAGGGGCACAGTTCCATGAATTTGAAGTCAAATTCGACATAGAGAAGAGTTCTAGCATTCTAAATATGAAAAGGCTTAGGGTCATTTTTGCTCTAGGTATGATGGTCAAAACATTCTGTACCAATTCAATAATTTTTGCAAACTCGAACTACAATTAGGTATAGGTGGTTAAATCCTCCCAAAACACCAGCTATTCTCTGGTTTTTGTTTGCTTGTTTTTAAACTTTTTATTTTGTATTGGGGTATAGTGGGTTAACAAGCAATGTTGTAATAGTTTCAGGTGAACAGCAAAGGGACTCAGCATACATATATTAATACATGTATCCATCCTCCCCAAATTCCCCTCTTATCCAGACTGCCACATAACACTGAGCAGAGTTCCATATGCTATACAGTAGATCCTTGTTGGTTATCCATTTTAAATATCCAGCTATTCTGTGGTTTTAAAGACAACAGCTTGCAAACTGAATAAATCTTTGGAACTGTTTAGAATTCCAAAGAGGGATGAAATGAAATGAAATAACTAACCCATCTTCCAGGTCACTGATTTAAGATATGTCAGGAAGCTACCAAAGGACTCAATAAATACTAAGTCTGATTTCTTAGCTCACCTATTTCAATTTTGGTGTCTCTCAAACCAAAGCTTAGAGTGTCTGGCTTCATAAAACCTAATTAGACTCACTTTGTTTCCTGTCTGTATCAGTCATTACGAGAGAAAAGCCATTTCTCAAGGATGTATTACTAGTCACACTTGAACCACAGGATGTTGTTCTATCTATCTAGCAACTATAGGTTCTTAGATCATTCTTATAATCAGAGAACAGCGTGCAAAGGAAGAAGAAAGACCTTGGAGATAAAGATCAGGAATTTTTTCCTGCCAGCTTTATTGAAATACAATTGACATACAGCACTGTATAAATATAAGGTTTACAGCATAATGATTTGACTTATACATATCACAAAATGATTACCACAATAATTTTAATGAACATCCATCTAAAAAATAGAAAAAATTTTCCTTGTGATGAGAACTCGGGATTTCTTCTCTTAACTGCTTTTCATATATAACATATATAACACAGCAGTGTTAATTATATTTATCATATTGTGTATGTCACCCCTAATACTTAATTATCTTACAACTGGATGTCTGTACCTTTTGACTGCTTGCATCCTACCCCCTCCCCACCTCTGGTAACCACAAATCTTATCTCTTATTCTATGAGTTTATTTGTTTTCAAAGTATAAGACATAAGCATAGAGACAAAGATCAGGATTTAACATAAGCAATGGAATCAAGCCAGCCAGGGTAAGAAAACAACCTGTGTTTTCCCAGCTGTGTAACTTTCTATAAATTATTTCACTTTTTCAATTTTCTAATCTAGAAAGTGGATATATTCATCTCATAGATTTATTATGAAGATTATGCTTGTAAGGTATCCTGTGCATTATCTGGCGTGTGATGACTTATCTAGTCGCTAGGTCACGCCAGATTCTTGCAACCCCATGAACTGGAGCCCGTCATGCTCCTCTGTTCGTGGGATTCTCAAGGCAAGAATACTGGAGTGGGTTGCCATTCCTTCTCCAGGGGATCTTCCTCATCCAGGAATCGAACCCAGATCTCCAGTATTGCCGGCTGATTCTTTACCAATTGAGCTACGAGGGAAGCCCTATCTGCTGTGTAATAGACACCAAGTAGCCTTTATAGGATGTGACCAGCAAGGCACTTGGTGACTTGGTCTGAGGAAATGTCCAGAAGGCATCATTACTGAATGGGGAAGAACTCTACTAGACTGGATGTCTTCCAGACAAGAGGGTTTTAAAGATGAAAATTATTGGGGTGAGAGAGAGGAGTGTGTTTACTCTGTCTGGATTAAGGAAAAAAGCCATGCTGGAACAAACATCCTGGAATACCCTCCCAGTGAAGAGAAGCCCCACAAAAAGATGGAGAATAGAAGCTTCAGGAACGTCCCAGGCCAGGTTCCAGGACTGCAAGGACTCCTCTGCAATTCCTTCATGCAGCCTCTATCTATTTACACGGGTTGCACTGAGAACCTTAAACCAAAAGGGCCCACCTAACATATCTTTGAAAGCAACAACAACAACAAAAAACTTACTTCACTTTGAAGGAGATAGTCTTCTGCAGCCAGGGACAGGAATGAAGACTATAATGAGCAGTGGCATTTAGGAAAAGAGAGGAAAACTATATAGTTATAAATTATTATTACATTAATTTAATCATGATGTAGGAAATGCCATGCAGCAGAGGTAATTAGAAGAGACGCAGGAAAAGGGAAACCTACTGTGGAGGCTCCAGCAGGCAGATTAACAGCTGACAGCCAACTTGGTAGGAATTAGCCTTTGTTGTCTGTTTTCCCTCCTGCTCTAAAGTAGTTTGAAACCAAAATCTCGGCTCTGATCAAGACAGTATCTATGTTTCTCTCTACCCACCTGGATTCTGATGTATGTATGTATCTGTAAATACAGGAGATGGTAAGTGCTGATGCTGGGAAGGATTGGAGGCAAGGGGAGAAGGGGACGACAGAGGATGAGATGGCTGGATGGCATCACTGACTCGATGGACATGAGTTTGGGTAGACTCCAGGAGTTGGTGATGGATGGGGAGGCCTGCGTGCTGCGATTCATGGGGTTGCAAAGAGTCGGACACGACTGAGCGACTGAACTGAACTGAACTGACTGAAGTGCTCGCTAATGTTATTGAGTCAGAGTCCCAGTGTAAGCACTGTCAATTAGTATTCATATGCCCTTGGCCATGATATTGGGCATGAGTGTGAATGACAGAAGAGATAGACAGACACATAGACAGATAGACAGATAAAATAATGCTGCATATCATTTTATAGTCGGTAGAGGGTTAAATGAGATAAACCATGATAAGAATTTAACACAGTGCTTGATATATAGTGAGTGTCTGATAAACATTAAATATTACTATTGTTATTACTGTTAACATTATTCACCTAATAAAATAACTCATTTTAGTGGAAAAACTTATTGACCAACAAATATATACTAAAGCAACAAGACATTAAAGGAGAACAAAGTCAGAGAGCTGGTACTACCAGACTTCAAGACTTACATAAGGCTGCAACAACCAAGAAAATGTATTGGTGAAAGCATAAACAAATAGATCAATGGCATAGACTAGAGAGCCCAGAAACAGACTGACAAAAATTTAGTTAACTGATCTTTTATAAAGAAGCAAAGATAATTCAATGGGTAAAGAATAGTCTCTTTAAATAAATTGTATTGGAATAACTGGAAATCCATACACCAAAACAATGAGTCCAGAAAAAGACTGCTCTTCCACAAAAATTCCAAAATAATCCATTCAAAATGGATCAAAATCCTCAAAATTTGTGAAACACAAACTATAAAACTGTTAGTAGACAACAGGAAAAAACAGAAGTGATCTTGAGTTTAGTGATGACTTTTGAGATAAAACACCAAAAGCATAATTTATGATGGGGAAAATTGATAAGTTGAGCTTGATTAAAATTAATAACTTCTGCTCTGCAAAAAAAATGAAACAAAAAGCCACCAATTAGAAAGAATTTAGAAAACACATATCTAATAAAGAACTCCTATCCAAAACACACGAGGAATTCTTAATACTCAACAAGAAAGCAAACAATCCAGCTGGAAAATGGGCGAAAGATTTAAACACACATCACCAAAGAAGATGCACATGCAGCATATAAGGATATGAAATGATGCTCAATACCAAATATCATTAGCGAATCTCAAATTAAAACAATGAGATACCCCTGCTCCGTGGTATTTATCCAATCAATATGAAAATACAAGCCCTCACCAAAACCAGTACACAGATGTTAACAACAGTTTTACTCATAGTTGCCAAAGCTTACAAACAATTAAGTGTCCTTCCGTGGATAGATGAACAAACTATGATGTATACAGACCATGGACTATTATTCCATGGTGAAGAGTAATAACTATCAAGCCCTGAAAAGCCATGGAGGAATTTTAAAGGCACATTGCAAAGTGAAAGAAGTCAATCTGTAAAACCTGTATGATGTTAACTCTTGTATGACATTCTAGGAAAAGATGAAATCTGGAGACAGTAAAAAGAAGAATGGTTTCCAGGAGACCGGAGAGAGGGAGACAGGAATGAATAGATGGAGTTCAGGGGAATTACTGGGCACTGAAGCTATTGTATGATATTGTTATGGTGGATACATGTCATTATATATTTGTCCAAGCCTACAGAACTGAACAACAAAAAGAGCAAACTCTAATGTAAACTATGGACTTCAGTTAATAATTGTCCATATATGTTCATCAGTTGTAAAAAAAATTTTTTTTACCACACTGATTCAAGATGTTAAGAATAGGGAAGGGGAGGGAAGACTATGGAACCTTTCCGTGTTTTTTACCTTATTTTTCTGTAAACCTAAAACTGCTCTGAAAAAAGAAATTCTGTTAATTAAAAAAACAAAACATGTCCTAGGAGTGAATGCAAGGAAGTTGATAGTATATTCAGGGACCAGGCTGAAATGTATGATGGGTGAAGGAGAGTGATGAGAAGAAAAGTTGAAAAAGTAAGAAACCAGAATCAAATACTGAAAGTTTTCATATGCCATTTATGGTATCTGGATTTTAGTGTAGGTCTAGCTTTTTTCAAGTAATATGATCAGGTTCATTCTTCAGAAAAATAAACAGGTTTTCTGGCAATTAATATGAAACAGAGTGAAAAGAGCTTAGAGAAAAAAAGACAAAAATCATAGGCTACTGCATCAATCCAAGTAAAAGGGGATGACAAAACACCAGAAAGAATGTCAACCCTATCCTAATATCTTGAACTCAAGAAAAAATGGACCATTTCCATGGTAGCCAAAAGAGAAAAAACACTATCATAGAGTATTTGGCCAAAGATATGGCTAAAGGCAAAAACTTTGCGATTGCCTTCCTTTCAATAAATCACAAAAAGTAGACAAGGTTCTTTTTCATGAAATGGGCAGGTTAGCCTGAAGTCACATGAATTATGCAGGCTTCTCCAGATAATTTTTTAAGTAGATATGAAACCGATACATCTGGTGTTACTCTTAACTTGTCTCACCAAATGTCTTTTAGAAAATAATTAAACATCACTGAGTATATAAACCCTGCTGCTCCTGCCTGAAGCAAACAAAAAGAGTTGCCCTTGTGAGAAACAGCTCAATTTCATATCAATTACACAATTAAAAGCATCTGACCTTGTGACTATTAAGCTTGGGCTCAGTTTTGAATCTACTGCTTGTTTTCTTTGGCCATGGCATCTTAAGCTGGGGAGTTATTTTCTCTTGTCAGGCAGTCATATGAGCTTCTTATTGTGCCAAAGTTTCAGCTACTCCTGAGGTTATATCTTGCAGTGCCCCCCCCCACCCCACCCACCATGTTAAACACCCTGCAGAATGTTTACAGTAAATTGTATAAACACGACATACCCCATATGTTGTGGCATTCCATTCAGCTGTTTTCGGGGTGCCACAGTCTCAGGTAAGTAGTTAATACACAGAAATGTAGTTTTATAGGTGTAGATCCAGAGATGGTAGCTGATGGAATTTGAGCAATGATAAGAAGAATGGTCTTCCTATGTGGCAATAGTGGTAAAGAACCTGCCTGCCAATGCAGGAGATGTAAGAGACACGGGTTCGATCCCTGGGTGGGAAAGATCCCCTGGAGGAGGGCATGGCAAACCCACTCCAGTATTTCTTGCCTAGAGAATCCTAAGGACAGAGGACCATGGCAGGCTACAATCCATAGGGTCGCATCAAGTCCGATACACCTGAAGTAACTTACTATATATGCACAAGAAGAAGAAAGATTTAGAAGTTTCCATTGCAGCAACTGGGTAAGAAAGGATGTTATCAACCAAAATGAGGGGCAGACTTGAGGGACATGACAGTGAATGTGATTTTGGACAGTTTGTGGAACCTGTGGAAACTTTCAGGTCAAGAAGTTCAGTAGGGGGTAAGAAATGAAGAACTAGCAACTCAAAAGGGGGAGCTGAAAATACTTGGCAATCCTAAGTAGAGGCTGAAGCTGAAGAAGTAGATAAAGGTGAAGAGATGGGCAATGAAAACAGGAAGAATGTTTAGGTCTATATGGAGTCTGAGGAAAACCAGACAAGGTAAGAAGAAGCTATTGTGTTAGGGAGAGGATGCAGAGGGATTAACTGTAAAAGGTGGTTGGAGTAATACCGCAGGGACAGAATCTCTAAAACAAAAGTAATATAAAGTTTTGGTTGCTCAGTCATGTCCAACTCTTTGGGGTCCATGGACTGCAGCCCACCAGGCTTCTCTGTCCATGGGATTTTCCAGGCAAGAATACCGGAGTGGGTAGCCTCCTTTCTCCAGGGGGGTCTTCCCAACCCAGGGATCGAATCCAGGTCCCTTATACTGCAAGCAGATTCTTCACTGTCTGAGCCACCAGGGAAGCATGTAGTAATTAAGTGGGTGCACACAAGACAGGAGTCAAAAAAAGATTCCAGTGTTTTCATCTTGGCAGGCTGGGAGAAAGGCAGTACTATGAACTCATTCATTCATTGAAAACGAGTAGAGCACCATCTACGGGTTAGGCAGTGTGATACTGATCACAGTCAAGGAAACAAGCATGCTATATGGGAAAGGAGATGAGTCCATATTACATTTGTTGAGTTTGTTGAAGTGCCTGTGCGTCATCAAAGTGGAAATGTCTAGCAGAGGGCAGAAAAGAAGAAAGGTCAAGGCAAAAGAATACTTGATAGAAGTAAGAACTGAAGTCCCACGAGTATTAATAAATGAGATCACTAAGGGAAAAACGCCTCTGTTGTTGTGTACGTACATTTAGATGGTACTTGTGGATAATATTTATAGGAGAAGAGGAGAAAAAGATGCAAATAAAGACAGAGAAGGAACAGTTGTACAATAAGAGATCCAGAAAGATAAGATAAAGCCATAAAGATACGATTTCCAAGAGGTGAGCAGGCTGCAGTTGACAACCCACAGACCTATCACAGCAAGTGAAATCAGAAGGAAATATACTGAATTTGGTCTTTCACAGAAGGCCTGGGATAGAAACCAGATTACCAAGAACCCTGGAAAGAGCTGACACTGAGAGTAGGGACTTCAAGACGGTACCATGGTTCATGCAGTGGATTTTTAGAAAAGTGAAAACTTCAAAGTACCTGTAAGCCCAAAATAATGAACCAATGAATACAGAGAAAATGAAAACAGAGGCGATGAGGAGATAATTGATAGGGAAATAGCAATACAGGAAGCAAGACAATATGGGATCAAAGACTTGGGCAGCATCCAGGCAACATATGCCTGCACTGGGAGATGGATTAGCCCTCCCTTGTAAAGATTTCAGAGGACAGAAATGCAGCTTTTCAGGTAAAAGAGAAAGATCTCTCTGTACCATCTTTTTATGTCCTTTATTTTAGTTGCACAATGTTCCAGTGGGGGAAGGTGGCCTCTAATTCTACAAGAGAATTCTCTACCAAACGATCTCCTACCCTCCTGTGTAAAAACTAAGCCGTAGTACTGACAGCAGCCGCTGTATGTTATGTGGGATGATCGCCTTCTCCAAGAGTTAAATAGAAACTTGCAAAGAAAAGAGACAATTTCCGAGGAACTGTTGGGGGAAGGGGAGCACAGGCAGGTAGGTGTCTGCCGCTGGCTTCCTTCATAAAGAGGCCCCTGGGAACGACGGGATGAACAGAGCGTCACCCTTTCTACCTGTTCATTCTGCCTGCGTGGTTTCTTTGTATTTTCAGCCAGGGTCAACTGCTATGCATCTGTACCCTAGTTCTTCTCAAACTTGAACCCCTTGCTTTTTCTCCCATCTCCAAAGTGACAGATTCGTTTTTGTTCGCTCTTTTCACCAGGAAAAACAGAGCAAAAAAAAAAAAAAAATGTGAAAGCGCCTCAAGGTGCCGAGAGTGACACAGGACACCCACACAAGTTTACAAGTCCTCGCCCAAGTCCTCCCAGCCGCTCCCCAGAGCTTGGAGGAGCGGAGCGGGGAGCGCACGCCCTGACGGCCTCGCCAAGCCCCCAGCCCCGAGCAGCAGTCTCGCCGGCCGCCCTGGGGCTGAAGGCGTGAGAACCCGAGGGCTCCCCACCAGGGCTGAGTGCGCCCCTCCCTTCCCTAGTCGAGCTTCTGGAAATCCAGTAGCCTCCCTCTGCCTCCGGGAGCTGCCGGCCGGCTGCCACCCCGGAGCCAACGCACCGCGTGCACACGTCCACACGCCAGCAGCCCAGGCGCGGGAGCCGCTGGGTGTGGAGCCGAGGCGCCCCGCGCGCCCCGCCGGCAGCCGCGCGCACCCGGACCCTTGCCCCCCGGGCGTCCCCCGGCGGCCCGAGCGCCCCGCCCGCCAGCCTCACCGGACAGCCGGTAACTTTCCAGGTGCGCAGCTGGTCCCCTCGGCGCCGCCGCCGCCCCTGCGTCTCGGCGTCCGCTCCCTCGCCGCCCTGCCTCCCCAGCCGGGCGCGGGTCAGTGGAGCCAGCCCCGGCCGGGTGCGGGGAGCGGGGCGCGGGCCCGGGGCTGCCGGCGCCGCCACTCGGGCTACGTGGGAGCCGGGGGGCCGGCGAGCGCTCTGCGGGCAGGAGCTGCGGCGGCTCGGGTGCTGCCGCCTGGCTCCACCGCGGGGGCCGGTGCAGAGGAGACGCGCGGGGAGGGAGAGGGAGGGAGGGAAGGAGGGAGGAGAGGCGAGGAGGAGAAGGAGGGGGTGGGGGTCAGTCGGGGCGGTGGCGGGCAGGAGCGGGGAGCCGGCTTCCCTGGAGGTGGGGTCACCCGCGCGCGCACCCGCACCGGCCCCAACCTTTACTCTCGAGACACGCCAGCGGCGATAGCCGCAGTCTGCACTTTATACCCATCCCCTCCAGAGTGGGGCAACTTAAGGAGGGAGATAGCATCGCGGTTGTAAGCAAAAAAAAAAAAAAATTTCATGTTGTTATTATTATTTCTATTTCAAGTGTGTGGGACGTGGGGAGAGGAAAGTTCAGGGAGGTGTTCATCCTTTCCTTCGCCTCCCTCTCTTCTCCCCAGCCCCAGCCCCGTACCAGTCCCCCCCCCCCCCCCCCCCCCCCCCCCCCCCCGGTCTGTTTTCTCTGCAAGCTGTCTTCCACCTCGCCTTTGCTCCCAGAGCGCAAGCAGGAGCACGTACCCTGGACGTGCTCTTCTCCGCTGTCACACGAGTGCCCTTCTAGAAGACATGTGACCCCGGAGCAGACTGGCCACGCGCTTTTTCCCGGACTCTGGAGCCATATAACTTGCCTGTAGTTTGCCCGTTCACATGATGCGGGGAGGGGGCAGCGGTTTGCACCGAGTTTCCAGGGACCTTCGGAATCTGTAGGTCTCCTGGCAGGGAGCTCTCTTGATCACCCAGGCTGGTAATGCTCTCCCCCATCGCCTTTTGATTACGTGTTTTGTTTTGTTTTGTTTTGTTCCCCTGAGGCTCACATTTTGGTTTCTAAATATATATATAACCCCCACCGTATTATTTGCTGTGCCCTGGAGTTGTGAGATCTCCGTGTAGCTTATGCCCTTTGCTCCTGCCTCCAAAGGAATTTCACTGGTAAAATCCGCGGAAGACAAGGGCAGTTTCTGTGCACAGGAAAGGGAGGTACAGTGAGGGTCTATTCACTGCGCCTCTAGAGAATGTTGGAACCCAGCTCCCTTGGGTTTTAAACCACAGAGGGGGCAGTGGGACTCATGGGACACCGGTCTGCACTAGGACCTAGGTACATAAACTTATAGAGAAATTGGGCCCACATAAAATATGTTGAATAAGGCCATTACATTTCAAAGAAGCGAAGATGTAGTCCTGGTTTTTGTATGTGTGTATATGCCGCTAACTGGGAAAAAAAAATCAGCCAAAGTACAGAGTAGTTTTTCAGGAAAATATGCCAGAGTCTCCATTTCACGCAGGTCCTAGAAATAGCCCAACTGGAGGACATGGGAATGGAAAAGAATTCCACAGGAATAAAGAAAATAATGAAGTCATTAAGTCACTGTAACGATGGCCATTTAAGTCAATGGCCTGGATTTTTATGAACAGTTAAACAAAAAAAGAGAGAAAATCAGAGATTTTCAAAGTCCTTACATTTAATTTAGTTCTTGGGGGCAGGTTGGGAGGGCGCTGTGGGTAGCTAGTTAATGGGTCTAAAAATTGGTGTTTGGGGCCAGAACTTGCATTTTTGTAATGAACTAGAATAGGATAAAAATATCAGGGACATTATACATAGTACAAGTAAATATGCTCTATAAACCTTTAGTTTCAATTAAATATGTAAATGTGGGTATGTACTGGCTCAGCCCTGTAATATGTATTTTATTACTGTTCCTTGAGATAAAACTTGCAAGGCACTGATGGAGTGCAGGCTGCTGCCCAGGGTCTGACTCTGAGGGAGAACTTAGGTTCCTTCCTGGTGATCCTGGGCTCTGTCAACAATGCTGAATTGTAGAGAACAAGGCGAAGGGTGAGGAAGAGAAGGAGAAAAGGGACCATGTTTGAGCTCTTTATTCATTCTTCCCCCAAATATGCTTGAGCAGTTTCTATGACTCCGGTCCAGTGCAGAAATCTGAGAAGTCAATGATGAACAAAGTCAACACACAATCTCAGCACTTGAGAATCCAGCGAGAGAACCAGACATCAAACAAATATACATAGCATTGACTATATATGTGATACAGGTAGGAAAATATGAGAGTAAAAATGATGAGGTCATAAATTAGATGTAGAGGCTACAATTAATAATTAAACCAATTTAAAAGGTCTTCAATGATAAGGAAATTTGTTTCATATGGCAAGAAGTCCCAAGGTCAGGAGGCTCTGTGGTGAGTTCAGCTCAGTGTTGTCGGGAATGCCCCAGGCCCTCTTGGGTTATTCCCCGCTGCCATCTCCAACTTGGCAGCCTGGTACTTGGGGCTGCCCCACCTATGGTCCCAGGAAGGCGGAACAGGTCTTGCTAAGACAGACTGTCCTCACAGTGCCCCATGGTAACAGTATTATTTTTTCAAGAGTGGGAAAATCTTTCTCAGAAGCTTCTAACCAACTTCTCACTCCTCATCAGTCTAAACTAAATCACATACCCACGTCTGAATGCTGGGAAGGGGGCCGGGGGTGGAGGGGGCATTACTGTGATTGGTTGAGGCTCTTCAGGCTGTGCCCTTGAACTTTCCAGGACTGCCTTCTTTGAGGAGTGGATACCTAAATAAAAAGGAGAAGGTTACAATGGATGTTGGGGAGCCAATTTAGAGTCGGCTACAGGAGCTCAGGGATGATGCCTCAGGGAAAAAAAAAATGACATTTAAAATTGAAGATGAGTAAGAGTTAGCTAGGAGTTAGGAGGACACACCTACAGGCAGACGGAAGTCCTGTGTGCAGTCTGACCGTTCCACGTGTTAAAGGTATACGTGCAATTTCTTATTTGCTATGTGAACCGTAAAACTTAAGTGTACCTGTGGAAGCCAGCTCAAACAGCTAAATAACACGATTAAGTTTACAGTTTAGAAGTCTCAGAGCCAATTGATCTGATTCAAGAGCCTAAAATCTTGATTTCTGCCTCTATGGAGATAATGAGACACCAGAATCCACTTGCCTTTTCCAGAGCCGAAAATCTTGATTTCTGCCTCTATGGAGACAATGAGACGCCAGAATCCATTTGCCTTTTCCCTGCCATTGACTGAGGAGCAGCACCTGCTCCAGATTGCCTCTGCAAGTTTCCTCTGGGCCCAATGGTTAGTGCAGAACATATGTTTCTGAATAAACCCTCCAGTCCTGGGTGTACCTCTGCTCCGTGGAGTGTCACGGTCCCTGCCAAGCTCTGTCACCAGAGTGCTAGGGTGTCAAAGCTTGGAGCAGGCTTGAGATGTGGTAGGGGAAAATGCCCATCTTTGTGTTACATGCAGAGAAGCTCTTCAGCAGCTTCAACATTTTAGAGAAATCGGTTTCTCCTACTTTCTTTTTCTCACATGGGCTTGCATCCAAGGGACTGAGCTGGGAACAGGTTACTTCTCCTTAGCTCAGACTCCCAAGGCTCTGCACAGCTGAGTTCTGGTTCAGGTTCATCTAGCCAGTGTCCTATTCTTTTGGGATAAATATCCTCGTGGAGACTCTGTAGTCAACCTGGCACTTGACCAACCCATCAGATCAGTATTTGTGCTCACAACATTTGAGCTCAGTTCAGAGCATCCCTTGATGCAAGAGTTGTGAGCTCTCTCCTATGTGCCACCAGATGAAGCCCTTCTGAGGACATGAGAGGAGTACAGCCACCATCTTGGTTCCCACTCATTTCTCCCTGTCTCTTTGGTTCTGCTCCCTTCCGTCTTCTTTCAGTTATCTGCATGCTTGCATGTGTCACCACGCTGACCTCGTGAGCAGCCATTTCAGTTTCTGAAGCCAGAGCTTTAGGTCACTGTGCCCTTTCACTGCAGCGTTACCAAAGCTTAACCCAAGAAAAATAATACTCTTTGCCCCTGACATTATTGCTCTCCAGGGGCTAGCATTCTTGATATGTTTATGAAATGGTACCTGTTGATTCCAACACTGTTTCTGCTAACCTCCCTGCCTCCCTGCAGCTCACAATCTCTTTCTTCACCTCAAAGCCATTTATTTCTTCCAAGTGAAAGTGAAATTCACTCAGTTGTGTCCGTCGGACGGACATGACCCTTGAACGATACAGTCCATGGAATTCTTCAGGCTAGAATACTGGAGTAGGTAGCCACTCCAGTATTGCTTCTCCAGGGGATCTTCCCAACCTAGGGATTGAACCCAGGCCTCCCACATTGCAGGCGGATTCTTTACCAGCTGAGCCACCAGGGAAGCCCTTTCTTCTGAGAATTTGCTCTAATTCTGCAGAATAGTGGGTGTATGACCACAGCAGTGTGTTGCCCCAAGTCGTAAAGACTTGTCCGCTTGTCTTTCTCCCTTCTTGGACGTCAGAGCAGGGACTTTCTATGTTAACTCTTGTATCTTTGGGATATACAATAGCTCAAGTCTTTTCACAAAGCAAAAAGCAACCTCTCCCTCGCAAACTCCACTCTTTAATCTACTGTCTCAATTTTCTTAAAAAACAAACAAAAGTCTTTCCTGGTGGTGGTTAAGAATTTGCCTTGCAATGCAAGAGTCACTGGTTCGATCCCTGGGCTGAGAAGATCCCACATGCCATGGAGCAACTAAGCCCGTGCGCCACAACAACTGAACCTGTGCTCAAGAGCCCTGGAGTCGCAACTACTCAGGCCAAGCTCTAGAGCCCATGCCCTGCAACGAGAGAAGCCACCACAATGAGAAGCCCCATCATTGCAGTAAAGAGTAGTCCCCACTGTCTGCAACTAGAAAAAGCCTGAGCAGCCACAAAGGGCCACCACAGTCAGTAAATAAATAAATAAGTCTTTATTTAAAAAAACAGCAAAAACTAAAACACAAAAACTAGTTGGAGAAGGAAATGGCAACCCACTCCAGTATCCCTGCCTGGAAAATCCCATGGACGGAGGAGACTGGTAGGTTGCAGTCCATGGGGTTGCAAAGAGCTGGGCATGACTGAGCAGCTAACACACACACACACACACACACACACACACACACACACACACACACACACACAACTTGAGAAAGAACCCTGTGGGAACCTATTACTCACATCACACAGTCGTCCAGGCCCGGTGCACCTCTGCAAGAGGACCTGGCTTCAAATTTGCCCGATGCCTCCTCCCTGCTGATCGCCAGTGGGGAGGATGGTGAGCCTCGTACCTGTTGACTCGCGTGCATTAGGGCGGTTTCCAGGCCCCTCCAGGTAGCAGCCGGAGCCTACACGTGTTCCCCATTTTGAACTGACCAGTCTTTTGCCCATGCCCTCCTTGAAAGCCCTTCCTCCTTTACCTAGTCCCCCTCATCCTGAACTTTCCCCGGATTCTGTCCTTAGCCCCTCTCTGTCCTTAGCTTCGTTTCTTCCCTTTCTCCCTCCATTGCTTCCTTCCCTCCTCTCTCTTCTCATAGCTTCAGTGATCACTTCTCAGAGTATTCTCTTTCTTTAGAACTGCACTCTATCTCAGCCCTTCTAGTGCTACTTATCCCTTTCTTGTTGTTGTTCAGTCTCTCAGACGTGTCCCATGCTTCGCGACCCCGTGGACTGTAGCATGCCAGGCTTCCCTGTCCTTCACTATCTCCCAGAGTTTGTTCAAGCTCATGTCCATTGAATCAATGATGCCATTCAACCCTCTCATCCTCTAACACCCCTTTCTCCTCCTGCCCTCAATCTTTCCTAGGTCAATCTTTTCCACTGAGTTGGCTCTTCACATCAGATGGCCAAAGTATCTCTTTCTAGTTCCCGTTGCAGTTGTCTATCTGCATTTCTTATCTCCCTACGTGACTGTAAACACCTGGAGGGCATGTTTCACATCTGATTGTCTCTGCTGAGTCTCTCACAGCACTCACTGAACCTCCAAATCCTAGGAGTAGAGAGAGTTATGACTTATTACCTAGCAGAATTGTACTTAAGGTTCTGAAATTCTATAGAAAGAATTTGAAATGTGTTCTTGATTTTCCTTCTGGAATAAAGATAGTTGTTTGGAAGAAATGGCACAATTTAGAAAACAATAACCTGCCTAATTAACCAACAGGTAATGATGAATTTTACTACAAAAGACCAACATATAAATACATTTAATGTTCTGTTTTTATCTGCATGTACCGAGTTTCAGTCCCAGGTGCACTAACATTCCTCAGTACTGATTTTTTTTTTCTAGTTATGGGTGTAGCCAGCGTGCACTAACTAGGCCCCACGTCTGGTGCTATTTCAAAATCCTGGGGAACATTTATCCAACAATTTTGTTTCCCCCAATAACCTTTGTGTCCACTCAACTTTAGGCATTCACTGCCGCAGTTACACCTAGAAGCTCCTCTAAAATCATGGAGGTACAATATGCACCTCAGATCACCTGGGGCCTCTCTGGCCCCAAGGCTTTAGCTCTTCACCTTTCTTCTCAGACACAGTGGTCTCAGCGGTGTCTCATGCCATTCCCCTGGTTGGGAGGCCCCAGTGCACACTGCCATCGACCTCAGCCTCCTCTGGAGGGAAGCCCAGACCAGCAGGGCCACCCGAACACCCGCCTCAGGGTGCCTCAGTGGTTCCAGGTCCCAGGTCTGAGCCGACTGGGATTGCAGGCAGGGGAACCCCTTCCAGGGTTCTAAAGTGGGCTTTTGTCTAACACTCAGGAATGAATTGTCTGAAGAGACACACATGCGGACAAAGCAACAGACTTTTTTGGGAAGGGGCACCCGGGCGGAGAACAGGAGGGCGAGGGAACCCAGGAGAACTGCTCTGCCACACAGCTTGAAGCCTCAGGTTTAATGGCGATAGGATTAATTTCCAGGTTGTCTTTGGCCAGTCGTTCTGACTCACGGTCCTTCCCTGTGCTCAGCCAAGATGGATGCCAGTGAGAAGGATTCTGGGAGGTGGTCGGACACATGGCCTCTCCTTTTGACCTTTTCTGAAGTCTTCCAGTTGGGGGCTGGTTTATTAGTTTCATGGTCCTTATCAGGATCTCCTGTCATAAAATAACTCATGCAAATGGTTAGTGTGGCGCCTGGCCAGGGTGGGCGCTTTCCCTCAGTGTGCCTCCCCTAACAACTGGACCCACAGCAGCTCTGGCTGCCCTGGCTGCCCAAACACACTCTAGAGATACGGTGGGATGAATGTCCCATGGAGCCGATTCTGACCATTGAGAGACAGGAGCCAGGAAGAAGCCCGCAGGTAATTTCTCACCCTTCCTGCCCACCCAGAAGCTGTTTAGAGATGCAGTGGTTCTGTACTTCTGGCTTCTCAAGCATGACTCAGCAACCAGCTTCATTTTCTAGAGAGGCTGTAGACAGACTGGTAATACATCACCTTGAATCTGCTTTTTCTCCTTCTCTCCGTGATTTCTCTTTCTCACTCCTGTGCCCTTAGGATTACACTCTGTTATTATGAATTAGCATGTGAGCATCACCTCATGCTCTGTTTCCTAGAGAACCCGGGCTGAGATAAGCCCTCATACTCTGTGACCCCAACTTTCCACTCTTCAAGCATATTTGCTCAATTATTTTATCTTCATGTGCATTTAACCTTAAAGTGACCTCTAGTTCTCTATTTCCTTTCCCTTGTCTTTACCCTGCTTCTTACTCAATTTAGCGTGCAGTCCATTATTTCACACTCTTGGTACTTCTCCCCAAGGTGGTACCCTGAAATGGCCAGATAAAGCCCTCTTCTAGAGGAAGCCCTCTTCTCACCTCCTCTTTCTTGTGCTTGGACAGTGTACACCCGCTGTGGAGCAGGTATATATAAGCCTTGCTCTCATGGAACTTAAATTCTGGGGCAATGGTATTAGACTGAATGATTTCTAAATCAATCTAGAATGATTTCATAGAGGGCTGTCTTTCATAATTTCTTCAAATTACAATTATGTACAGCCCAGTTGCAATTCTACTTCTGTTGTTGTTCAGTCACTAAGTCACATCCAGCTCTTTGCAACTCCATGGACTGCAGATGCCAGGCTTCCCTGCCCTCCACTGTCTCCCGAAGTTTACCTCCTGTTCATTGAGTTGGTGATGCTATCTAACCATCTCATTCTCTGCTGCCGTTTTCTCCTTTGCTTTCAGTCTTTCCCAGGATCAGGGTATTTCCCAGGATGAGGGTATTTTCCAGTTGGGTCTTCACATCAGGTGGCCAAAGTATTGGAGCTTCAGCTTCAGCATCTGTCCTTCTAACGAGTATTTTGGGTTGATTTCCTTTAGGACTGACTGGTTTGATCTACTTGCAGTGTCCAAGGGGCTCTCAAGAGTCTTATCCAGCAGCACAATTCGAAAGCATAAGTTCTTTGGTACTAGGAACTAAAGTCTCCCTCACCTTATAGCTTATAATTTCTCTCACCTTAAGAAGGACTCCTTCCATTATATCATATACTATGTCTGACTCTGCAACTCCATGGGCTGTGGCCCACCAGGCTACTTTGTGTATGGAATTCTCCAGGCAAGAAAACTGGTGCGGGTAGCCATTCCCTTTTCCGGGGTATCTTCCCCACCCAGGGATTGAACCTGGGTCTCTTGCATTGCAGGCAGGTTCTTTATGGTCTGAGCCACCAGGGAAGCCCTATATTATATACAGCTCCTCCTTATATATCCTCAGTCATTTCTTTGACCTTCAGTGCATCTTCTGTTTCTTAAAGCTGCTGTAACAAATTATCACCAGGTTAGTGGTTTAAACCAAGTAAAAACACACACTTATTTTCTTACAGTTCTTGAGGTCAGAACTCTGAAATGGGTCTCGTTAGGCCAAAATCAGGTATTATTATGACTGTGTTCTTTCTGGAGATTGTGGAGGAGAATCTGTTGTCTTACCCTCTTGAGGCTTTTGGAAGTTTCCACATTTCTTGGCTCAGGGTCCCCTCCATCTTCAAAGCCAGCAGCTTAGCATCTTCAAAGCTGTCCCTGACTCTGACCCTCCTGACTCCCTCTTTCACTTATAAGGGCCCTTGTCATTATATGTGGCTCACCCAGATAATCCAGGATAACCTACTCATCTCAAGATCCTTACCTAAGTCACATCTGCAAAGTCCTTTTGTGCATGTATAATATCTTCCCAGGTTCTAGATGATATGAACTTTTGGGAGAGCAGTTCTTTCGTCTACCACACTCAGTAATCTTGCTTCCCACAATCCTTCTGAATGTACTTTTCCTGAAGTTACCAGTTTATATTTTCCTTAGAAATATGTGTGTCTTAGCTGACCTCTCAGCAGCATTAGATGCAGGTACTTCTCATCCTAATGGCCTCCGGGACGACATTTTCTCTGGAGTTTCTCTCCTTCTTCACAAGAGAAGACTCTCCTTCCCAGTCTCCCTTGCCAACAACTCTGTCTCTAACCATAAATATTGAAAGTCCTTGCTGCCCTAAGCAAGGTTGTCTTTCCTCTCTGTGGGTGACTGATTTCTTAAAAATAGTGCCCCCTTTCAGTTCTGCAGTGAGAATGGAGAGAAGTGAAGAGACCCCCTCATTTCCACCCCCTCCTGCCTGCTGGTGACTCCCGAATCCACATTTCTAGTTCCCACTTCTCTTCTGTGAGCCAAGACAGATTGTTTAGCTGCCTTTATGGTACTTCCACCCAGATACTAGTCACCCAATATCAACATGCCCAAAAGTAAAGGGACATCTCATTCCCAAGAACTAATGGACTCCTTTAGTGTCTCTTTTATGAATAAGCCATTTTCCAGTTAGATTTCTTAGTTTGGAATTTAGGGAGTCATCCCTGTCTCTGTTTCTCTCTCACTCTCCATAAAAGATTTATCATGAGGTCCTGACAGTTCTGCCACATACCTCGCTCTGAGGTCAATAGGCTCCCTCCATCACCACTCTCAGCATCCTCTCTTGCCTAAGTTGCCGTGGGAGGCACCTCGTCACCTCCAAGAGGCCATTCCTGCCCCCATACCAATCCCCAGCGCACCCCTTGCACTGCTGTCAAAGTGATCTTTTTAGAACATAAGGGCAGATTTTGTCACTTCTCTGCTCAAAGTCCATTAATTTAAGAGGCATGCAGCCACAGTGCTTAGGGCCGTATGTGAGCAAGGACCTGTGGAACTGTATGGGACCTGGGAAAAAACTCATTGCCCACCCCTACCCCTGTGCTACCAAAGAGGAAAATACAGAATGTTGAATTAAATATCTACAAAGCATGACATGATGCTAACTAGCAACTCAAGTGTATGTGTGAATATATGTATATATTTGTATGTATATGCATATAAATATATAATCAATTTTAAGTGAGAAAACAAAAGGAATAATTTAGCCATACAAAAGCTCAACTTAATTTTTATATTTAATTTTATTTATTTATCTATTTGTTTGCTTTTTTATTTTTGACTGTGCTGGGTCTTCCTTACTGTGTGGGCTTTTCTTTAGTTGTGGAGAGCAGAGGCTACTCTTCGTTTTGTTACTCTAGGGTGAGCAGCCTTCAGTAATTGTGGCGCATGGGCTTAGTCACCCCAAGGTGTGTATAATCTTCCCAGACCAGGGATTGAACCTGTGTCCCCTGCAATGGCAGGCAGATTCTTTTTTTTTTTTTAATTATTTCTTTATTTTTGGCTGGGCTGGGTCCTTGTTGCTGTTCTCAGGTTTCTCTCTAGTTGCAGCAAGCAGGAAGGCCACTCTGCAGTTGTGTTGTGAGGGCTTCTCATTGCAGTGGCCTCTCTTGTTGCAGAGCATGGGTCCTAGGGTAGGTGGGCTTCAAGAGTGGCGACTCTCAGGCTCTAGAGCACAGGCTCAATAGTTGTGGCATACAGGCTTAGATGTTCTGTGTTATGTGGGATCTTCTCAGATCAGGGATCAAACTCATGTGTCCTGCATTGGCAGGCAGACTCTTTACCACTGAGCCACCAGGGAAGCCCCAAAACTCAACTTTAAAAATCACTAAATTTTTAATATTTTTTCCAAAAAAAAAAATGCCTGCATTTTGAATCAGATGCCGGTGTATTTACTTAATATGCTCTGAAAGTGGAGCATCCAAAAATCAGAGTGCATAGGGCCTATAAAACTCCCAAAACATTATCTCCAAGTCCTTGCCCCTGCTCTTACCATAAAGTCCCAAATCTTTAACGTGGCTTTCCAGCAGGTCAGGCTGTATTTTGTAGCTTGCCTTGGGAGATATCCATACTGGAGGAATACACTGGCTTCTTAGGCAGCCCTAGACCAGGCCATCTGATCACCTGAGGAGCTTGTTAATGCAGGTTCTGACTCAGCAGGGCTGGGAGGGGCCTGAGATATTGCATGGCATTTTTCATAAACTCCTAGGTGATACCACTGCAGCTGGTCCATGAATCCCGCTTAGAGTGGCAAGACCCTTGAGCACAGCCCTGCCCTCCTTCTGTGGCCACTCTAGTAATGCTCTTATTACTCTTACTCAGACCTCTGAAGGGTAATTGGTTTGGAGAGTCAAGGGCTAAGACACGCTTATAGCTTGATTGAAAATGTTTGTGGAAGAAGGTGACTTTAAAGATTATAAGATGAGAGACCATGATGCTTCCTATATGCGATGTTGCAGCTGAGTGCGAGGGGAGGAATACAGGAGAAGCAAATACACTTACCTTGGTCTGTGCTTGTCCTCTGAACACCCACACAGCTCTGGGTTTGCTCCAAGCCTGTTTCCCTAATGTTAGAATCTTGTTGAGGCTTTGCCTGTGTCACAGCTCCTATCAGTTTTATCATCTTATGTTTATATGCCTGTTTTAAGATTAAACTATAAACTTCTATGTGGCCCAGATGAGTTTTTCATGTAATCATTCGGTGGAAGTCCATTCATAAAAGAGGAACATTAAATACTCTTTTAGACATTACTTCTAGCCAGAAGGCGACACTCTTCTGGAATGTTGGGAAATAATTCAATCCCATAAGACAACCTTGGGTACAATAACTAGAGATGGGCTAGCTGTTTTGGACTCAGATGCCATACACCCAACAAATGGAAATAGCACATAGCAATAATTCTATAAATGGAAGCCCTAGCTATAAATTAAAAAAAGAACACCCATGTTTATCTAGCAATAGCCAGGATAGCATAAGCTGTTTGTTAATAGTACTCAAGTTTTGTTTTGGTTTGTTTCATTTGTTGTTTGCTATGTTGTTATACACTAACTGTACTAGAAGTGGTGACTACTTTGCTTCCAAAGTAATGAAAGATAGATGAAGATAACTTGAGTGTTATTATTGCTTTTCACTTGGCTCTTTTATTAGAGTATTGTGCCATTGGATATGGGCTATTATTTACTCACCCTGTCATTTAAACAGCAAAAACCTGGCTTGAACTATATTTATCTTTCCACGTAACCATTCAAGAGGAACCAAATCCATTAGGACTTCAGTAGAGATATAACATTGTCCTTTGTCACAAACTCAGACTGTCTGTAACTGATACTTCCTCTCAGAAAGTCCTCCAGACATGAAAGGTTTCATTTAATCAGTCAGCAGTAATATTTCCCTGAAATAAGGGGAATTGAGAATCCTGTTTCAGTACTTCAACGGTCAAATTGTTTTCAGATCTATGTAAACAGTGTACCACTAAGTGAGCTCATTTGACACCATCATGCCAGGCAGAACCATCTGCTCAAAGACAGCAAATAATAAATCATCTTCAGGCCTGTACTAAGCCAGCATGTTGCATGAAGAAGCCAGTAAAATAAGACTACATAGTCTTCTGCCTTAGCACATTGTCAGATGTTGCTGTTTATTATGATCTGGCTGATTGGGATCCTCATAGATAAACCTAAGCTATGTCACCCTCTCCTTTTCTCTGCCCATGTTATTTGTCACTGACTTGGCAATTTACATGTGTAGTTTCCCTTTAGAGACTCAAACTGGGAGTAAACTGCCAATTTAATGGTCACTGTGGTCCGTTTAAAACAGGGTCTTGTTTTTGTTCTTATTTCTGCTTCATTTCATAAAGGCCAAGATTCTGTTAACTATTTATCAGGGGCTCACCATAGGACACAGAATATCTTCTAAGCCAGATACTCACAAACATTCCTAGTGTCCCTAACACAGAGTGGGTGGTCAACAATCAGTTCTTTTTTTTTTTTTTTTAATGTTGATGTGGACCATTTTAATGCCTTTATTGAATTTGCTACAACACTGCTTTTGTTTTATGTTTTGGTTTTTTGGCCCCAAGGCATGTGGGATCTTAGTTTACAAACTAAGAATCAAATGCACACCCCACTGCATTGGAAGGCCAAGTCTTAACCAGTGGACCACCAGGGAAGTCCCAATAATTAGTTCTTGAGTGGATGAATACATGTTGCTAGGCTACTTACACGTAAGACCAGAGGAGAACATGACTTTGTTTCTGGCAGTTTAATAAAAGTGAAAATGTTTGGGGATCAATTTCTTTTTCAACTATAGATTTTTATTAGAAATTCTGCAACTGTGATGAAGAGTTATTTTCTTTTTCTCCATCACTGAATGGCTCCTTTATTGAGAGAACATTTCAGAAAGTACATAATTAGCACACTCTCCAGGAGATGATTGTAATGACTCGCCCTTGAACAGATTTTCCGTAGGAGTTGAGGCTCCCTGGTGCTGGGAGAAGAAGGCTTTGAGGGACTCACAGGAGGGAGAATGGACGTCAGAGTTTGGCCTTAGGCCAGAAAGTCACTATCCGGTTCCAGTTGCAGATTCCTGGTGAAGCAGAAGTAGCGTTGCCCTTGTGGAGAGAAGAGGCTTAGAGGAATGAAGTAGAGAAGGGGCTGATGTCCAGATCCATATAAATGGTTCACCTTCTGCCTCTGCACCCAGCCTACACACTAGCCAGGGGGAAGTCCTATAGGCAGTGAGTCTGAAACTTCTTGTGTGTCCATGTTTATCTAAGTCAGTGGTTCTCACATTTTTGGTCTCAGAAGACTTTAACAGTCTTAAAAGTATTGAAGCTCCCAGCATATTTTTGTTTATGTGGATTATATCTATCAATATGTATCAGATGCAAAATTAAAACTGAGAAATGGTTATAAGCATTTATCTTAAAATAACTACTATGCACTCATTAAATATTAACACAAATGACATCATTTTATAAGAAATAGCTACTTATAAAAGAATAGTGGAGAGAAGCATTGTTTTATGGTTTTGTTAATCTTCTTTATGTTTGGCTTAATAGAAGATAGCTGGATTTGCATATTCACTTCTGCATTCAACCCGTTGTTACACAGCATACGGTATAGTTCCTGGGGAAGTGCACTGGATGGGAATGGAAAAGGCAAATAAGGGCTCCATATTTTCATAATAATAATTCTGATCTGTGACTCCCTGAAAAGCTCTTCGGGACTCCCATGGGTCTCCAGGCCACACTTTGAGAACTATGATTCTAATTTCTAATCCTCATGCACTTTTATATGTCATGAATAGTTTTAAAGGCATCTTACCACAGTGGTTGCCTTTGATTGCCCAAGCACAGGCTGAAAATAACTGGCTGGAAAAAAAAAAACACAGACCTGTGAATCACTCAGCTCTGGAGTGCTATCTCAGTGTCCAAGTATAAGTAAGTGAATGAGTGAATACATGAATGAAAGAAAGTTAAAGTGAAAGAAAGTGAAAGTTGCTCAGTCGTGTCCGACTCTTTGGGAACCTATGGACTGTATAGTTCATGGAATTCTCTAGGCCAGAATACTGAAGTGGGTAACCTTTCCTTTCGCCAGGGGACGTTCCCAACACAGGGATCGAACCCAGGTCTCCTGCGTTGCAGACAGATTTTTTACCAGCTGAGCCACAAGGGAAGCCCCAATAATGAAACAATGAAACTCTTCCTCAATTTTAGTACTTTCATTTTCTTGATCTCGAAATTAGATTGTAGTCCCCATCATGAAGCCGGATTGCTACTGTTATTGGTTAGTCACTAAGTCGTGTCCAACTCTTTGTGACCCCATGAACTGTAACCCACCAGGCTCCTCTGTCCATGGGATTTCCCAGGCAAGAATACTGGAGTGGGTTGCCATTTCCTTCTCCAGGGGATCTTTCCAAACCAGGGATCAAACCCGTATCTCCTGCATTGTCAGGCAGATTCTTTACTTTGGAGCCACTGGAGAAGCCCGAAGCTGGATTAGCTGCAATCAATCTGAGTTTAATAGAGATTAGACAGATGTTTGCCTTTTTGTATGATCTTTTATCACTTGCTTATAAAATATGGAGGGAAAACTGCCACATGCTGGGCTTCCAGGCAGCTCTAATCATTCATTCAGCCAAATCATTCCCTAACTAAATCATTCTGCCAGCAGACTTTCATTCAACTCCAGAGATTCAAAATTTTAAAAAAGCCAGGTCTCTATTGTCTAGAAGCTCACAAATAGAAAATGCTGTGACTATATAATTCATGTGTGTTTTTATTCAGCATGCTCCAATCCATTCAACAACTATTTGGGGGACACTTACTAGGTGCCATAATTAAAGCAGGTGGGAAAAAGAGCCATTTCCTGTCTTGGAAATTCAATCAACTGGGACTGCAAACCCACATAAGTAATTAAAATATAAAATATTGTGACTTATCATAATAAAAATCAGTGCAAGACTTTATAGGAACTTGGAGGAGAAAGTGAATATTTGGCTAGGGAAGTTAAGGAAGATTTCTAACTTGACAAAAGGCCAAAAAACAGGAACACTGATTCTGTGATCTGAAAGAACCAGGTTCTAGTGCTACTTCCATGTCATTCTAACCCCTCTCAGCCTAAATCACAAGATTGTGAATACTAAGGGGATCATGTCTGTGTAATACCCAGGACAGTGTTGATCATCGCAGTTAGGGAAGTGAAGGCTTTGTTTGGGTGGAAATGAATCAGAAACACACATGCAAAAGCTAGCGTGTCCTGGAAACAAATGAAATAACATTGATCAAGTTGGTCAAGTAAAAGGACCACAGGTCCTTATTGAGGTAAGATCAGGATTTTCATTTATTTCATTTGTTCATAAATATCATCCCTTGCACCAACTACAAGGAAAAATATAAAAGCCTTTGGTAAAGTAAATCAAGATGATGAAAAAAGATAGTTTGGAGCAGCTTTCTGAAAATAAGTCTGTGTAACACTTCAGTTTTTATCAAAAAGTGAGTCTGCATGGAAGTGGGCTTTCCAGGGAACTGGAGGTAAAGATGTGACTCAGAGATTCCTGACACTCACTGTCATTTCTCCCCATGAAGGAGGCTGTGGCTTTTTCAATGTTGAATTTGGATCAAGAACCAGAAGAGGGCTTCCCTGGAGATCCAGTGGTGAAGACTCTGTACTTCTAGAGCAGGGAACTTGGGTCCCATCCCTGTACTGGGAACTCAGATTGCACATGCCTTGCAGCTGGGAAGAAAAAAAGAAAAAGAACCATAAGAAAGCCTGAACGTCACATTTGTAAACATTCTCTTGAGCAGAAGACCAGAGACTGTAAATTCTCCAGGGATGGTGCTGTAAGTTTACACGTGAAAGTGCAGTGGTGGCACTTTTTCTAGATCCAAGGCACCTTTGCCAAGCAGGGACAGAGCCACTAGAGCAGCTGTCCCCATCAGAAATGCTAGTGGCTGGGAGAAGCTAGGCTGTGTGGCAACTGTGCTTCCCATGAAACCTGGCATCTGTATTAGCTCCCCAGGGCTGCCTTTAAAAGCTCCACAGACCAGGTGGTTAAAAGAAGAGAACTGTATAATCCCACAAAATCAGTCCTGAATATGCATTGAAAGGACTGATGCCAAAGCTGAAGCTCCAATACTTTGGCCACCTGATGCAAAGAACTGACTAATTGGAAAAGGTCCTAATGCTGGGAAAGATTGAAGGCAGGAGGAGAAGGAGATGAAAGAGGATGAGATGGGTGGATGGTATCACCGACATGAGCTGGAGTAGACTCCAGTATTCTTGCTAGGACACACTAGTTTTTGCATGTGTGTTTCTGATTCATTTCCACCAGTATTCTTGCTAGAGAATTCCCTAGATAGAGGAGCCTGGTGGGCTGCTGTCCATGGGGTCATGCAGAGTTGGATATGACTGAAGCGACTTAGCATGCATGCATGTATTCTGGGAGTTGGTGATAGCCAGGGAAGCCTGGCATGCTGCAGTCCATGGAGTCGCAAAGAGTCGGACAAGACTGAGCGACTGAACTGAATGGATATTGTCCCATCCTTCTTTACCTCTTGGTTGCTGTCGATCCTTGGCCTTCCTTGTCTTGTAGCTACAGTGCCTCCATCATCGGGTAGCATTCTTCCTTTGTGACTCTTGTCCAAATTTTCCCTTTTATAAGGACCTAAGTTATATTGGACTAGAACCCACCCTAATGGCCTCGTCTTAACTTGATCCCATCAGCAAAGACCAATTTCCTTGTACAGTCATATTCCCAGGTACCAGGGGTTGGGACTTCAATATGTATTTTTGGTGGGATACAATTCAACTCATAATTAATTAATTATGAATTAATTGGGAACTCTGTGTGTGTGTTTGTGTGTGTGTGTGTGTGTTGGTGGTGATGGTGGGAGTAAGAAAAAGTCCCTCTTTCTCTTTTTTTCTTTTTTAAATACTTTTCATTGTGGTAAAAGTTAGATGACATAAAACATAGTATTTTAACTACATTTAACCGTATAGCTCAATGGCACTAAGTACATTCACATCGCTGTGCAACCTCACCATCATCCACCTCCCAAATTTGTCACTTTCCCAAACTGAAACTCTGTCCCCATTAAACACTAACTCTCCAAGCCCTCTCCCTACCTGACATCTTCCAAGGTACCTTCTGACTCTATGAATTTGACTGTTCTAGGTATGTCGTATAAGTGCAGAGTCCCTCTTTCACCTAGCCAATACCTACCTAAAATAATGCAGAGTCATAAAACCCATATATCAGAGTGCCTTTTACTCACAATGTTTAAAGTCAATCATTTATGAAGTAAGGACAAATTTTCTCTGTCTAGAAAACAAATTTGAGCCAAACTCTGAGCTGTCAAGGTATTTGTACATAACCATTTAGGAATTGAGCAGCTACTGCTGTTTCTAAGTAACAAAGTGATAAGATTTGTGTTATAAAAAGGTTGCTCTGGTGATAGAGTGAGTAGCAAATGGTCCAGGGCAAATATTAAAGGCAGAAATAGTAATTAGAAAATCACTCTAATTGTCTAGAGAAAGAAGCTGACTGCAATACAGTGGACAGGTATGGCAGTGGACAGGTATGCTGGACCAAGCAGTGACCAGAGAGGAGAGGAGGGAGTGATTGGGACATTCTGAATGACCTGTTGGATGTGACTAGTGAGAAAGACGACTTGAGATTGACTCTGAAGTGATGAGCTTGGCTAAGTGGAGAGAACATGTCACCATTAATGGGTGTGGAAAGCAAAGGAGAAAATGTAGATTTTCTCAGCGGCAATGTGAATAACAATGCACTATGGAGGATGCTATACAGGGATAACAAAGGCATGAATGTTATGAAATATATTTATGAAAAACTACCTTTGTCTGGACAGTTATACATGGACACTGAGGTGCAGTGTCTTCTACTTACCGTACACTCAAAGTGTCCCAAAGAGGGACTTCCCTGGAGGTCCAGTGGTTAAGACTCTGCGTTTCCAATGCAAGGGGCACAAGCTTGATCCCTGGCAGGGGAACTAAGATCCCACATGCTGCTGTGAGGTGTGACCAAAAATGAATAAATTAGTAAATAAACATAAATTAACAAAAAAAAAAGAAAAAAATGAGAAGATTCTGAATGGAAAAATATTCCTTTTTTTTTTTTTAAAGGCCCAAAGGATCAATCTGTCCCCTCTACTATCAGCTTGCTCACCCTCCCCCAACCAGTCCTGTATTCCCTACCTGGGTGGGCAGGACCATCTTCACCTGTCTTTTAAGCCATGAGTCCTTCCCTTTTTCCATGAGTCCTTCTCTCCAGATCCTCATATCTAGTCATCAGATCATGCCCACTGCATCTTATAAATCTCTTGAATCGACCTGGCCTCTTCATTTCGATGGCCTCTGCTTTGCTTAAAGTCCTAGACTTCTCCCATCTACTTTATTATCATAGCACTTTCCTAAGTCAATCCACCAGTGCACTTGAACTCACTCCAGCGATAACTGCCAAAGTGCTTTTGGCAGAATGCAAGTCTGATCGTATTGCTCTGAGACTTAGCAGGCTCATATTACTGAGACTTGGCTTATCCACACTAAGAGCTTTCCCTGCCTGCTGCCTCACAGCCTGCCAGACAAAGTCCAAACTCTGTCACACAACCTACAAAGCGTTGGATGTTTTTGCCCCTGCATATCAATTTTGTCTCCTCCTATAGCTCCTTTTTTCTCAGTACATTTTAGCCTATTCAAGAATTGTGGAATTAAAATCTCTGAACACTTCTTGCTGCTTCTTTGGATGGTGTTTCCTCCACCCAGGAGTCCTTCCCCACTAGCTCCTCTGGAATCACCTCCTTTTTCATACTCTTGCTGACACTTCCGAACATAAATCATCTTCCTCTCTTTCTCTTTCCTACTTCTGTATCATCACATACTTCCCCTGTTCCACTTCAACAACACTGTGTGTTGTCTGTTTGTTTGTTTTGGCCTTCTAGCAGGTAGGATCTTAATTGCCCCATCAGGGATTGAACCTGAGCCCCTTGCATTGAAAGCTTGGCGTCTCCACCACTGGACCAACAAGAAAGTCCCATGTATGTCATTTTCAATGCAGCTGACTCCCCAAGTCACCCAAAATCTCCCTGTGGGCAGGACTGTCCAAATTACATTCCACAAGAAAACTGGGCATCTATTTTGTTACATGCATTGTGCTTTAGTTCAAGCTACAAAGACAAACGGGTTCCTCACTCCAAGTTTCTGAAACCTGTGGACCAAAGAATTGGATAATTCAAATGTTTAAAGGAGCTTATATCCTCAAAGGAGAGTCAAGGAAAATAAAAATGCAGAAAAAAAAAGATTGGTATGATCAAAAATGAATCATTACAGGTAAGAATTTTTAACAGACTTGGTTAAAAGCCACAGTAAGCCATACAGGCCAGGGTACCTACAGTATTATCTTTAAAGCAAACCATACAGATCAAAACCGAACAAAGTGAGGAGTGAATTTTCAAATATAAAAACATTTTTCAGTTCTTTTGAAGAAGTCACTAGACCAATACATTGCCTCTGACATTTTATTCACACCAACTAAAGTAATTCACAACTCTGCTTTGCTCCAGACAAAATAGAGAAATGGTAGAAAAATAAATGTATTTTCAAAAATAGTAGAGTAGGTAGGGTATTCATTTTCTCATCAGAAATGGCCTTCAGAATCCTCTGACCTGGCTTCTGATTGATGGAAACCTTTGTTCCACTACCATCAGCCCCTTTAATCTGGCCACACCCATGCCCCCCAACCAGGGGTCAGGGCAGTCATGTCCAGGCTGAACTCCTGCTCCTCTCTTGCTGTCTAATAGCTTTCTTTGTTCTTCTCTCCCCTCCTCTTGTGCATTGTGAGTTGGGGCTTTCCAGGTGGTATAGTGGTAAAGAATTTGCCTGCCAAGGCAGGAGATGTGCAAGAGACAGGGGCTTGATCTCTGGGTCAGGAAGATTCCCCTGGAGAAGGAAATGGCAACCTACACCAATGTTCTTGCCTGGAAATTCCCATGGATAGAGGAGCCTGATGGGTTACAGTCTGTGGGGTAGCTAACCAAATTTATTAAACGTAACAAAATTCTCTGTACAACATGACTTGAACATTCAAAACATGATCTTTTCTTAACTTGTATTTTGATAAGTCAATCCATAGTCAAAAAGCAGGTTACTCTAAAATTAATGGAAAAGTGTCAAACGCACATTCCATGACTGGCCCAACTGCTGGAACTCTTAATAGTTATAGGCTATTTGACATAAGGTATGATTGGGTCCCTGTGACAGGCTGCTGGGGAACAGATAAGAGATGTCAAGAGGGTATTTTGTGCGCTGTCACCATATTGCCGTTGTGTTCTGCATCACAGTGTTTCCTGATTCTCACATACCATCGGAATACCAGTGAGATCTGAGGATGGTTTAGCTCCTTCTGGGCTAGAACAGGTATCACTTGGCATGCTCATCTTACAGGGTCCCAGGCAGCCCAGACTGAGTTGTTCCTGTGAGCCTGTTTGTAGGACTTCAGCAGTGGATGGCTTCTTCATTGAGTCCTGTGGGTGGTTCATTGTGTCCAAGGTCATCTCCATCCTGCTGTTAGCCTGGTTCAGGACCCCACAGTGAGTAACCTCCTCCTTTTTGTTCTTAAATTCTAGTCCCCAATTAGGCCTGCAGGTCACTGCATAGTCTGCCCTAGGCTGCTATCCCTCCATCAGTAGGAGGCAGCCTCAGTTCAGTTCAGTTCAGTCATTCAGTCGTGTCCGACTATTTGCAACCCCATGGACTGCAGCATGCCACGTTTCCCTGTTTATCACCAACTCCCAGAGCTTACTCAAACTCATGTCCATTGAGTCGGTGATGCCATCCAACCATCTCATCCTCTGTCGTCCCCTTCTCCTCCCACCTTCAATCATTTCCAGAATCAGGGTCTTTTCAAATGAGTCAGCTTTTCGCATCAGGTGGCCAAAGTATTGGAGTTTCAGCTTCAACATCAGTCCTTCCAATGAACACCCAGGACTGATTTCCTTTAGGATGGACTGGCTGGATCTCCTTGCAGTCCAAGGGACTCTCAAGAGTCTTCTCCAGCACCACAGTTCAAAAGCATCAATTCTTCAGTGCTCAGCTTTCTTTATAGTCTAACTTTCACATCCATACATGACTACTGGAAAAACCATAGCCTTGACTAGATGGACCTTTGTTGACTAAGTAATGTCTCTGCTTTTTAATATGCTGTCTACATTGGTCATGACTTTTCTTCCAGGGAGCAAGTGTCTTTTAATTTCATGGCTGCAGTCATCATCTGCAGTGATTTTGGAGGCCAAAAAAATAAAGTCTCTCACTGTTTCCATTGTTTCCCATCTATTTGCCATGAAGTGATGGGACTAGATGCCATGATCTTAGTTTTCTGAATGTTGAGTTTTAAGACAACTTTTTCACTCTCTTCTCTCACTTTCATCAAGAGGCTCTTTAGTTCTTTACTTTCTGCCATAAGGGTGGTATCATCTGCATATCTGAGGTTATTGATATTTCTCAATATTAATAATATCTCAGTATTGATATTGAGGTTTATAGGGATAGAATATGCTTAAAAGCATCTATGATGTTTAACATTCTAGTCCTTATTTTTTGAACATTGGCCTCAATATAATTTTGATGGAGAGTTCTGTTCAAGAGGTTTCCAGAATTGATACTGGAACACAATGTTGACCCACACGTCTGATCTGTGGGAAGCTTTGATGCCATAATGTCAGATGGCTATGGTCTTAGATGGCAAACATGACCACAATACCCTATATCTCCTTCCATGAAGAAGTGAAGTCTATTTTCTTAACTGTTGAATCTGCACTGGCTCTGTTTTGCTCAATAGAATATGGCAAGAACTTTTTCTTTAGGTTTTTTCTTTGGGAGCTCCAACAGCAGTGATCACTTCAAACCCAGATTTAGTAATTTCCAATCAATATCTCTACCAAAAGTGTGTTCTTCAAAGTGTGTTCTTATGCGAGTTTGACGGGGCCTATTTTCTTAAAAATCACATCAAGCACACCTCACAGCAACCTTACATAGGCGGAAAGCATGATTTATTTAATTTTATGTGTTATGTGCATCTCTAAGTACCAATATTTTCACCAGAGGAAACTCAGTCTTGTGAAGTTAAATTTCATGCATGTCAGAAATGTTTCCCCAACTGAGTAAATATTGAAATGAGCAATTCTACTTTTTAACAGAGAGTGTTAAATGTGTTTGGGCATCAAATTTGACTTAGTATTCCCCAGGGTATCCTAAAGTTTTTGGCAATATCTCAAAGCTCTTGTGAATCTCCCAGCCAACTGTTGCTTTGAAGGGCAGTTTCTTCACCTAGGAGGAAGTTTTTCTAGTTAATTTGCCTTTACTTAGAGTTCCATATTTTCCTGTTTTAATATTTCCTACATATTTAAGCGTAGCTAAAAATGTGACCAAGAAATGTTTTAAAAAGTTTTACTTGGTTAAGAAACCCTACTATTCTCATGCTGGAAACTGATCATTTGTGATTCTGATTTAAACTGGATTAATCTCAGTCACATATGTGGAAAATGTTGAGACTTGAGATGTTTTTGCTGTCAAAG
This sequence comes from Antilocapra americana, assembly GCA_007570785.1. Classification (NCBI taxonomy): domain Eukaryota; kingdom Metazoa; phylum Chordata; class Mammalia; order Artiodactyla; family Antilocapridae; genus Antilocapra; species Antilocapra americana. The sequence goes on along the minus strand of ML660770.1, from coordinate 10,893,698 downwards.
GAGCATTATTCATGCTCTAACATGCAATTTAATATACGCCACTTAATTTTTATTTTGAAAATATTTTTGCAAAAATATAGTTTCTTGAGGATTCTTTTCCCCAAAAATCATAGACATTCCTTGCTCACAAAGGTGCTATTGTGTTACCACAACCACAATTTCTCACTCTGTGAAGGGCTAATAACTGTTCAGCTTCAAGAAAGTGAAAGTGTTAGTGGCTCAGTCGTGCCCAACCCTAACCCTAACCCTAACCCCATAGCCACCAGGCTTCTCTGTCCGTGGAATTCTCAAGGCAAAAATACTGGAGTGGGTTACCGAGCCCTTCTCCAGGGGATCTTCCCGACCTAGGAATCAAACCCCAGTCTCTTGAATTGTAGGTGGATTCTTTACTGTCTGAGCCACCGGGGAAGCCCATTCAGATTCAAAGGAAACATTTTCCTCTTGTGACAGTCTGGGTACTTGGCTAGGCTTTGCCACTCCTTGAGGGTTATGTGGCTTTCCTTCCTGCATTGGCTTTCACTGGGTGTCTGCTATTTCCTATGTTCCAGGAAGCCTGCTGTTTTCTACTTGACTCCAATTCATTTTGTTAATATACAATGTTTATCTGGTTTATGGATGTAGAGTAACCTTAGATAATTTCATCTATGCTACCCAATTGACTACACCAGATAAGAGCCTTACCGTCAGCATCAGGCTGCCCAGAAATTCTCTTGTGCTTTGACCTTTAGTCTTAGTAGTCTGTAGCTGAGGAATGTTGCTTTGGCATATAACCATTACTTTGATTGGGGCCGTTTCTGTCTTTCATCCCTGGTAGTGTAATAACTGCCCTATCTTTTTCTTTCTTTTTTTTTTTTTTTAAAGTTTCTTTTTATCTTTGTGCATTGGAGGACATAAGGGTTTCTCCAGCTTCATTTTACTTTCATCCTTATTCTGGAAATTCTCTCACTCCCTCAGGGGTGTCTTTCTTATCTAATTTCCTTGATTTTTGCCAGAACCAACAAGGAAGCATTTCTTGATGCCATCCTTCCTGAGCAGAAAGTCTAGGTGCCAGACCATATTAGACAATTTTTTTCTCCAGAGCTTTCTAGATTGAAGAGACTCTGATGTCTATATTCTTGCAAAAATCACCCCCTGTTTAAGAGTCCCAGCAGTCTTTCCTGTTCAGAAATTACTTCTTTCCCATTCAACTGATTTTCCAGAAATCTGGAGAAATGTTTCTCTGTCCAGAAATTTTAGTTTGTTTAAAAACAAACAAATAAAATGTGCATTCAGTAATAGCAGCCAGAATTGTACTTTTACCGTTCCCTGTTTTGTTATTTGGAAAATAGCTTTCTCAGTCTGTGAACACTAGAATTCCAGGGGCTGAGACATAGAACATTAATTCAAATGAATTATTTTGACAGTTATAATGATAAATGTAACTCATGTCAGCTAAACTTATCAGTCATTGTGAGGGTCAGAATAATCCTAAGGTAGGTTTTGTCCTGGGGCCATTCTTTGGGGCATCAAATACCATCTGTGACTGCCTGTATCACTAGATACATGAAGATCACTTATATTTTAAAATGGCTTGAAAATCTGTTTAGGCTTCAGGTGTCCTCAGAAATTCACATAAATTCGGGGGGGGTGTTTATGTGGTGTTTTAAGTATAGATAAAAATGCTTTCACCCTCAGAACCTACTGTCTCTGTCCATGGGATTCTCCAGGCAAGAATACTGGAGTGGGTTGCCACTTCCTTTTCCAGGGAATCTTCCCGAGCCAGGGATAGAACACACATTTCTGGCATCACCTGCATTGGCAGGCAGATTCTTTACCACTAAGCCACCTGGGAAGCTCAGCCCTTTGTAAAGTGCAGATAGACTTAAAAAACAGCTTACCTTGTTGGGTTAAAAGAATTAAATGAGCAATATGTAAACGTTATTTAGAGCTGTGTCTGGCTTACAGTAGTAAGTACTCAAATGCCCCCTGATTATCTTCTGCTCTGAATCTCAAAAATCCTATGAATATCTGTCACCAACATGAGCCATCAGAATCTATGCTAGTATCATTAGACTGTTTCTGGAGTGCTTAAAATATTTCATAGAGTTTGTATCATAATGTAGCTGGTAGAATGCCCTAGGCAGCAGGCCATCAAGACCAGTGACTGAATCCTCATTCTACCACTGATTAGCAATACAGAAACTTCCCTGGCAGTACAGTGAACACTAGACTAGTTCAACACTTCCAGTGCCCTTGTTCCTGCAGTGAGTAAAATGGATGGACCTATAGATTGTTATACTCTGAGCATAGTAAGTCAGAGAAGGAGAAATATTATATGACATCCCTTATATGGGAAATCTAAAAAGAAATGGTACAAATGAACTTATTCACAAAACAGAAACAGACTCACAGACTTAGAGAAAAAAGCTACAGTTGCCAGAGTAGAAGGGATAGTTAGGGAGTCTGAGATGGACATGTACACACTGCCACGGTTAAAATGGATAACCAGCAAAGACCTACTGTATAGTTCCTACCACATGGAGCTCTGCTCAACATTATTTGGAGCCTGAAGAGGAGGGGAATTTGTGGGGAGAACAGATACATGTATATGTATGGCTGAGTCCCTTTGCTGTCCACCTGAAACCATCACAGCATTGTTAATTGGCTATATTCCAACACAAAGTAAAAAGTTAAAAAATAATAATAATTTGTGCTTCCGTTCCCGTGGTGGAGGCTTGGATTTGATCCCTGGTCAGGGATCCATCCTGCCTGTTGTGCTGTGCAGCCAAAAAATAAAAGAAAAGGAATACAACCAAGGTAACCCAGTCAAGCATTTTTCTATATCTTTATAATAGTGACTACCTTGCAGGATTATAGAGGAGATTAATCAAATCATGATTTGAATAGTATCTAGTCAAGAAATTATTTATATGTGTGTGTATCTTTGTATATATATATTTTTTCATCATATCAGTGCAGTACTTTTAAGGCCAGAATATGAATTCTTTGGCTTGGTGTCCTTTGAGCCTGCCTATCTAGATCTTGGAAAAGGAAATGGCAACCCACTCCACTATTCTTGCCTGGAGAATCCCATGGACAGAGGAGTCTGGTGGTCTACAGTCCGTGGGGTCACAAAGAGTTGTACTCGACTGAGTGACTAACACACAAAAAAAACCCCAGAACTTTTATTGATAATTTCTTACATTTGTGTGGTATGTTTCAGCTTACTCAGAGCTTCACATCTACCATCTCACTTAATCCATAAAATAACTTTTCGAGGCAGGTGTTTTTACTCTAAGAATACACACACAAAATCACAGGGCTGCTGAGTAATTGAGCTAGAACTTGAATCCAGATCTTCTGAATACAGGCATCTACGATAGTTTTTCATACTTCCTCTACTTTCTTCTGACTGTTCTCAGGGAAAAGAAATTTAAGAAGATGTAGACCCAGAGTTGCACATGCGCCTACCCTATATGCTACACTGGCTAAAGTGAAGCTTTCCTAAAAGCATGTAGATAGCTTCAGAGTAGAGAAAAGAAGAAAGGAACACAATGACATGCTTCATCTTTTGCAAATATCTTTTGTTTGCAGTTTTCAAGTCAGTAAGAATCATGTGACTAATTAGTCTACAGAGTTCCCATTGAGATTTGTGAACCCAAAAAAAGTAGGCAGGAAAATAAACTGGACAGACAACCAAACATTTTATACTTTGTGTTTTCACTTATTTTTTTTAAAATATATTCTGTTTTCATACACACATAAATGTGAATATTGAGAAACCATTTCAAAAGCCAATGGAAATATTATTAAATTACAAAAAAGACATGGTTGATAGGGATGTGTAGATAATTACTATGATTTCCCCCCCCTAATCCACTGTCAATAACTTATTCCAGTGGTATAAGCTGACATTTACTTTCTTACCTTTTTTAAACTCCTGGGTTTTAGCTAAAGTTCAGTTTCCAGGAAATCCCTCCCCATTTGGGGTCACTGTGTACCACAGCCTCAAATTCCTCCCAAGGCCCTTGCCCATGTACACAGTTGTACAACTCACCGTCTGTTCAGGATGGTTTAGTGGACAGTGCCCATGTGACAAAAATTATATCCCTTGGAAAGGAACTGGAATGAAAGAGAACAGATATTACCCACTCAGGGATGGGTTTAGTAGGAAATCATGGATGCTTGCTGACTGTGAGCACAAGCTTTGCCAGCAGGCTCCAATTTTTGCATCTTGGTCCCTTTTATCTGTCATGCCTCTTTTTAAATAGTGCTGAGATACAGAAAATATAAAATCAAATCTTTTTTATCCAGGAAGGCAGCCCTGCTGATTCTCACACTGAAAAGTTTAAACAGAGAGGCAGAAGATCAGGATATGATAATAAGCACTTAGTCCTTGATGGAGAAAATTTTACGGGGGCTTTACAGGTCAAATATAGATACCTTGACAAGCCAAAAAGGACTGAAAAAATAAGATTGTGAATCAAACTGTACTGTGATTCACTCTTGTTCAACGAAACTAATGGATGGACTAAATTTTTTTTTTCCCCAAATGATGCATTTACATGCCTGGATATTTTCTGTTTCATTCACTATCAAACATTCCTTCATTCACGCTGAAGAAAACATGGTCATTTAGAAAGTCAGGGCTTTCTGTTGTCCCCTGTGACTGTGCTGTGAGCTTGTTTATCAGCTACACAGATGCACTGCAAGGCCTTTGGTTGGCTTGGGACCACAAGTGAGTGTGTGGTGCAAAAAAGACCTTGCCATGCAATTTCACAGAGTCCAAAAAAAGGAACAAAAATCCTGAGAGAAGGCATTCATAGCAGTAAAAATTACGGTTGGTGAAACTTGGCTGAATTGGCTGAGGAACGCTTCATCTTTCTAAAAAGATTCGCCCCCCTGTATTAAGTTCAGTCATGAAAGGACCTATTTGAAATCATGTTGTTCTTGCATGTGGCTGAGGACATAATTAACCACACTCAAATGCCATTTTTAGTCTTTCAACATTTGATTAAAACAAGGGTTCACATCCTTTGAAGCACAAGTCTTCATGGTTGCAGTATTGTCAATAAGCATTGGCATAGTTACTATGTTCTGATGAAGTGAATATTCTGGTAAGTTAAAATGTTACCCGTAATCAATTTTTATTTCAATGCTTATTTCTTGAGAATCACACTAACGTGTTAAACTAGTGTTCTCTGCTTTGGAACTCATAGTATACTGAACATAATCTCATTATTTCTTTAAAAATGGTAACCTAAAAGAGAGTAAGCTATTAAATATCTTAAAAATAGCCTTTTGAATTTGTAATCACTATGAATGTAGTGTCTTGGAAATTTAACACAAAAACAGAAATATCTGAATAAGGAATCTGACCTCCAAGACAATGCTGTTGATAGCTTTAAATATCTCGGCCAGCTTTTAGGTTACCATTATGATTGTGTGCTTAGTCACTCAGTCATGTCTGACTCTTTGCAACCCCATGGACCATAACCCACCAGGCTTCTCCATCCCTGGGATTTTTTCAGGCGAGAATACTGAAGTGGGTTGCCACTTTCCTCCTCCATGGGCTCTTCCTGATTTAGGTATCGAACCTGAATCTCCTGAGTCTCCTGCATTGCAGGTGGATTCTTTACCCACTGAGCCATCAGGGAAGCCCAATCATTATGATTATTAGTATATATATTTTGAGTGATGTTAAAGAAGATGGTTACTGGTATCAAGTGAAAAAGTGAAAGTTGCTCAGTTGTGTCCGATTCTCTGCAATCCCATGGACTGTACAGTCCATGAAATTCTCCAGGCCAGAATACTGGAGTGGGTCACCTTTCCCTTCTCCAGGGGATCTTCCCAACCCAGGGATAGAACTCAGATCTCCTACATTGCATTCAGGTTCTTTACCAGCTGAACCACAAAGGAAGCCCAAGAATACTGGAGTGGGTAGCTATCCCTTCTCTAGCGGATCTTCCTGATGCAGAAATGGAACCTGGGTCTCCTGCATTGCGGGCTGATAATTTACCAACTGAGCTCTCAGGGAAGCCCCACTGGTACCAAGCTAAGGCTATATTTTAAAAGATCTATTTGTAAAAATTTCATGATTTAGGAATATAGCAGTTTAATTCATAGTAGCTGGAATATGGACACAAACCATGTATTAATAGCTATTGACAGATAATTGGATAAACAAGTGATATATACATACAATGAAATGATACTCAGCTTATTCATCCAGTGGAATTTTATCCAGCTTTAAAAAGGAAGAAAATTCTGTCACAGGCTACAGTATGGATGAACTGTGGGGACACTAATCTAAGTAAAACAAGCCAGTCACAAAAAGACAAATACCGTGTGCTTCTACTTACATGAGATACTGAGAGTACACAGTCAATTTTACTGAAAGAGAAAAGAGGGATTAGGGGCAGGGTTTGATTGGAAATTGCTATTTACTTGGTACAGTTTCCATTCTGCCAGATGGAAAATTATGCACAACAATGTCAATAACATATTGAACCACAGGTACACCTAAAAATGGTCAAGACTGTACATTTTGCTACATGTATATTGCCACAATTACATTTTTAAAGATAAAATATTCCATGATTGAAGCTTGCAGTCTTATCATTTTCTTCTCTTATAAATTCATGTGTAGAAAAAAAACATAGGTTGAGGAAAGGATGGAGTTAAGAGTTTACTCTACAGGAAGCATATGGAACAACAAGGCCTTAGTAATACAGTAGCCTTGGTCTCCTTTTATAGCAGAGAGTGTTGAGAGGAAATAAATCTACTAGAAATTAAGGAAGAGATTATTTTCCCTGAAGTTTTCTTATTTCATCAATTATCTCCTGTTTGATTTGTTTCTTTCATTTCTCCATCCCCAATGACTCATTTTTTAAATTTTGTTGAGATGTAGTTGATTTACAATACTGTGTTTAATTTCTGCTGTACAGCCAGGTGACTCAGTTATACATATATAGTCTTTTTTATATTCTTTTTCATGATCATGTATCACAGGATATTGAAATTAGTTTCCTATGCTACTAGAACCTTGTTGCTTATCCCTTATATATATAAAATGGTTTGCATCTACTAATTCTAAAATCCTAATCCATCTCTCCCTCACTCCCCTACTCACTCTTGGCAATTACAAGTCTGTTCCCTTTGTCCATGAGGTTGTTTATGTTTCATAGATAAGTTTATTTGTGTCATATTTTAGATTTCACATATAAGTGATATGCTATGATATTTGTCTTTTTCCTCCTCATTTAACTCAGTATGATAATCTCTAGGTTCATCCAAGTTGCTGCAAGTGGCATTATTTCATTCTTTTTGTGGCTGAGTAATATTCCATCATGTGTGTGTGTGTGTGTGTGTGTGTGTGTGTGCACGCATGCACGTATACCACATTTTCATCCATTCATCTGCTGTGCTGTGCTCAGTCGTGTCTGACTCTTTGAGCCCTCATGGACTGAAGCCTTCCAGGCTCCTCTGTCCGTTGCATTTTCCAGGCAAGAATACTGGAGTGGGTTGCCATTTCCTACTCAGGAGATCTTCCCGACCCAGAAATTGAAAACATATCTCTTGTGTCTCTTGCATTAGAGGCAGATTCTTTACCACTGTGCCATCTATTGAGAGACATTTAGGTTGTTTCCATGTCTTGCTTCTTGGCTTCCCTGGTGGTTCAGTGGTAAAGAATCCACTTGCAATGCAGGAGACACAGGAGATGCCAGATTGATCCCTGGGCCAGGAGATCACCTGGAAAAGGAAATGGAACCCACTCCAGTATTCTTGCCTGGAAAATCTCATGGACAGAGGAGCCTGGCAGTGGGCAGTCTGCAGGGTCACAAAGAGTCAGACACGACTGAACAACTGAGCAGAGGTTGTTTCCATGTCTTGGTTATTGTAAATAATGCTGCTATGAACATTGGGGTGCATGTGTCTTTTTGAATGATAGTTTTGTCTGGGTATATGTCAAGGAGTGGGATTGCTGGATCATTTGGAAACTCTATTTTTAGTTTTTGAGGAGTCTCCACACTGTTTTCTGTAGTGGCTGCACCATCAGCCGTGTAAGAGTGTTCTCTTTCCTCCACATCCTCTCCAGCACTTACTACCTGTAGACTTTTTGATGATGGCCATTCTGACTGGTACGAGGTAGTACTTCATTGTTGTTTGGATCTGCATTTCTCTCACAGTTAGTGATGATGAGCATCTTTTCATGTACCTATTGACTATCTGCATGTCTTCTTTGGAAAATGTGTACTTAGGACTGCTATCCATTTTTCAGTTTGGTTGTTCTTGTTCTTGAGTTGTAGAAGCTGTTTGTATATTTTTAAATAAAGCCCTTGTCAGTCACATCATTTGCAAATATTTTCTCCCATTCCAAATATTGCCTTTTCATTTTGTTTATGGTTTCCATTGCTCTGCAAAAGCTTCTAAGTGTGATTAGGTCCCATTTGTTTATTTTTATTTTTACATGCATTGTCTTGGGAGACTGACCTCAGAAAACATTGGTATGATTTATGTCAGAGAATGTTTTCTTCTAGTTTTATGGTGCCGTGGCTTGTATTTCAGTCTTTCAGCCATTTTGAGTTTATTTTTGTGTATGGTATGAGGATATGTCCTAGCTTCATTGATTTACATGCAGAGGTCCAACTTTCCCAACACCACTTGCTGAAGAGACTGTCTTTTCCCAATTGTATGTATTCTCTCCTCATTTATCAAAGATTAACTGTCCATAGGTGTGTGGGTTTATTTCTGGGTTTTCTATTCTGTTCCATTGATTCATATGCTAGTTTTCTTGCCAATACTATGCTGTTTTGATTCCTGTTGCTTTGTAGTATTGTCTGGAATCTAGGATGGTAAATCTGCTCTGTTCTTTTTCCTCAGGATTGCCTTGGCAATTCTGGGTCTTTTATTGGCTTCATATAAATTTTAGGATTATTTGTTCTATTTCTGTGAAAAAAATGTCAAGGGTATTTTGAAAAGTATTGCATTAGATCTGTAGATTGCTTTAGGGAATATGGCCGCCTTAACAATACTAATTCTTCCAGTTCAAGAGCATCTTTCACACAGTCTATCCAACATGCTTGGGATTCCTGAATTCTTTCACCTGATCTGATTCAGTCTATGTCCTATTTTTGTGACCGCAAGGATGACTGAGTGACTGACCACAGACACATACCTCCTATCTTTCCTAGTTATATATATATACATATATGTAGTTTTATATGGCTTTATATACAAATTGATGCTAACTAGGAAGTAGTAGATATGAGAGGGAAGGAAATTTAAAATGCTAGATAGAAAGTCTACACCATTGAATCAGGATTTAAGATTTAAGCTGGAGCTGAAACCAGGCAGTGGCACAAGTAATGATGGATAAATGGTTGGAGATAGAGCCAAAGGAAAAGAGATACCAAATTAGAGACCAAATTTCCAGCTAGGGACACAAAGAGATCTAGCATAACACCAGGAGGTGATATAGGAGCAATGCTTCCAAAGCTTTTTAAAATTTGACCACAGCCTGTACTCCAGTCACCTGTCTTCATTATGACCCTGTTAAACTAGTTGCTTGTGTATGTTTCCATGATTTTATTCATACTATTTTCATTCTAGATACAGTATAGCCAAATAGAACTTTTTCTGCTGGTAAAAATGTTCTGTATGTACATGAACCAGTACAGTAACCACCAACCACATGTGACTAAAGGCTTACATATAGAACAGTGCAGGTCTAGAATGTTCTTCCCTGTTACGAAATCTGTTGAAACTTTACATCTTTCTTTTGGAATGTCTAACACTATTGGAATACCATCAACATTCCACCCAGAGCCTCTCAGGGCCCTTCTGCAGCTTCTGTGTGCCTCTCAGCTTTTGCTTCTAATAGCCTGTACCCGTGACTTCAGAGGACTTTCCTGAAACTACTGGAGCCGTTGTGCATAAAGGGGAAGAAGTCAGAGAGCTTGGGAGTTTATGCCATGCCTCACCTCGCCCCCTATCCTCAGGGCATCACTCTGCTCTCACTGACCAGTGCATGAGCATGAAAATCCAGCTCTCCGACTCAGGCCATCTCTGAGTCCCCTGAAGTAGCAGGCTGAAGCTACCTTTTGTCAGACTTTGCCCAAATTCCTGCTTGGCTTCTTTCTCTTCCTTGTCCTGCTCCCCTTGATCCTTAGTAGCTTCAGTCCTTATTAGTTGTCCAGTCACTCAGTTGTGTCCAGCTCTTTGCAACCCCATAGACTGCAGTATGCCAGGCTTTCCTGTCCTTCACTATATCCGGGAGTTTGCTCAAACTCACATCCATTGAGTCAGTGATGCTTAACTATCTCATCCTCTGCTGTCCTTTTCTCCTTTTGCTTTCAGTCTTTCTCAGCATCAGGGTCTTTTCTAGTGAGTTGGCTCTTTGCATCAGGTGGCCAGAATATTGGAGCTTCAGCTTCAGCATCAGTCCTTCCAATGAATATTCAGGGTTGTTTTCTTTTAGGATTACTGGTAAATATTGTTTAACGACAACAGGTCATAAAGTAGTACATATTTTAAAAACCAAAAATGTATTTATACAAGGAAATAAAAAGAAAAAATAATTATACTAGAATGTTAGAAATGGCTGGCTCTGAATAGTACTACTTTGGCTGATTTCTATTTCCTTGATGATGCTTTGCTGAATTTTTTACTTTTTGTATAGTATATACGCACACTTTTTGAAATTAAGAAACAAATATGTTTTTAAAAATCTCTAACCACATTCACATCTTTTCAGGACTCCCTACTCCAAAAATCGTCTACAATAATCAAATAAAAGCTTGGGTTTACAAAGAGGGCAATGAAAACAAAAAATATCAGAGTTGTTTTACTCATTGGGAAATCATTTACAATTCAATTAATTGTAAAGCTTGATGCTGAGTCTGGCAAACCTAAGAAATGACTTGTTATGATAGGGGTGTAACCCAGCGCAAACACAAGGAGCCAGTTCATTTGCACAATACGACTCTTTCTTTACCCACTCTCACATATGTATGTATTTTACAGACAAAGCCCATGTTAGTATGCCAGAATGCATTATTTCAACCATTTGAACATTTAGTTAACAATTCACATTCATCATTCTTACTTTGATTATGTTAGAAGCTAACTGGTAAATTTGGCTAAGAAAACTAAACTATGCTTTATACTGTCATTTAAAGACTTTTTTAATGAACTAAAAGTATTAAATTAGCCACTCAGAAAATTCCTATTGACCAAGCAGTTCAGATTCTTCAGGGAAATATTCTGGGACTTCCCTGGTAGTCCAGTGGCTAGGACTCTTTGCTTCCACTGCAGGGGTCATGGGTTCTATTCTGCAAACCTTGTGATGCAGCAGAGAAAGAAATAAAGGAGAAAATATCCAAATATCCTAACTTCTTTCCCTTTCCCCTTTGGCAATTACATTGTTAAAAAAGAAAAACAAAAAAAAAAGAAACCTGATCTCAACCTTATTGTATGGAGAAGGAAGTGATCTTTAAGACACCAAGTTCTTAGGTAATCTTCAAATTAGATACCTGTTTAAAGAAAACTTTTGTGAAGTGTATAGAAGCATTTCTTTTAAAAATGTATTCACCCTATTTGCAGAGCAAGAATAGAGATGCAGACAAAGAGAAAGGGCTTGTGGACACAGTGGGAGAATGAGCGGGTGAGATGAAATGAGAGAGGAGCGCTGACGTATATACAGTACCATCTGTAAAATAGCTAGCTAGTGCGAAGCTGCCGCATAAGACAGGGAGCCCAGCCCCATACTCTGTGACGACTTAGTGGGGTTAGATGGGGTCGGGGTGGGGCAGTGGCAGGAAGGGAGGCTCAAGAGGCAGGAGATATATAAATGTCCTTATGGCTGATTCACGTTGTTGTACTGCAAAAACCAGCACAACATTATAAAGCAATTATCCTCCAATTAAAAGTGGTAGGTTGGTCTAGTCGCTGAGTCGTGTCTAACTCTTGCGACCCCACGGACTGTAGCCTGCCAGCTCTGTCCATGGGATTCCCCAGGCAAGAATACTGGAGTGGGTTGCCATTTCCTTATCCAGAGGATCTTCCCGACTCAGGAATCAAACTAGGGTCTCTTGCATTGCAGGGAGATTCTTAATCAACTGAGCTATGGGGAAAGCTCGTAAAAATAGATAAATAAAGTCTTGGCCCTCAAAAACTGAATGAATGAATTTAAAAGACAAAAACGTGTTCGCTTTTATTTCTTACATATACAATAGCACTGAGAATCAGAAGGGCAATTATCATTATCCTTAATTTTCTGATACAGACTCAGAAGCCACAGTTCAGTCCTCAAGCCGAGTTGGATTCAAGCACAGCTCTGTGGACCTTGTGTTACAAGCACACGGCAACAGGTCAAGGCTTGAACACTTGAGGGGTGGCGGGCACCTTAGAAGTGGAGAGGAAATAATATTCCTTCACCGTCATCTCCTGACACTGCTGAGCATCCCATTTTCCTGAGTACCTCTCCAGAGTGCTTGGCAGAACTGCTACACCCCTTGGTACCAGACGGAGCAACTTGGCACTGCTCACGCTGCAGCCTAGCACAGTCCACCGTCTGGGTGGTCTTGTGGGGAAGGGCTCAGAGGAGTACTGATTAGTACCAGAATTGCCTTGCCACCCACACCGTACCTAGTGTCAGAACCCAGCCAGCTAACCCATATTAGCTATCCTAAAATAATAAAAACAAATTAATAGAATTGCCTCCAGGGAAATCAAATTCCACTTCTAAGTCTAGTGGCAGAACAGCTGTTAAAATTCATTAAATTGGAAGTTCCTGTAGTAGCTTCTTGAGGATGTTTTTCAAAGTCTTTGGGCCACTACTATAAAAAACCTGGTTAAACATTTTTCATCCGAAAGTATTTTTGCAGGGAGGACATGGAGCCTGTTTTGCAATCTTCATGGGATGTAAGATTGTGGCTGGACCATTTGCAAAGTTTATATTACAGTAGGTTTTGACAGGTGGGCTCCTTGTAGTTTTCAAATTTAAGAATAGGAGATCAATGGCTGCATTAAAAACCCCAAAAGCCTTTCCACTGAGGATTAAAAACCCCAAAAGCTTTCCACTGAGCATGGTTTTCTTTATCAAAGAAACTTCTGTAAGATGCTTATAGATTTTCACAAGTCTGGCTACAAATCCTATAATAAAATTATTAGCTAATGACAAGAACAAACCAAAGCCTATGTTACTTTAAATTTTGTTAAAGTGTTGTTTATCTACCTTTTCCTCCCAAGGATATTCCTATGTTATTAAAATTAGGACTGTGTTGTTATAGAGATAAAATATTTCAGGAAGAATCCTTATAATGTTAATAATAAAGGAATGTGTCTGTTAAGAAAAGAAATGAGTTTAGCTGCTCTCTGTACTTCAAATTCATCTCTTAACAAAAAAAGTTTGAATAAGCTTATCACTGAGGACTTCTTTGGCTTTTGAGTTCTAAGACACTAGAATTACAAGAGCAAGATCTAAATGCAGAGTTTGACACATGCATTCAGCAAGAATTTGGGGATTGTTGACACTGCAAAAAAATGTCCAATCATGTATCAGTTAAGGTCTTTGAGTACAAATTTTTTGTTGTTGTCGTTCAGTTGTTCAGTAGTGTCTGACTCTTTGCAACCCCATGGACTACAGCACACCAGGCTTCCCTGTCCTTCACTATCTCCCAGAGTTTGCTCAGACTCATAAGCACTGAATCGATCATGCCATCCAACCATCTCATCCTCTGCCGCCACCTTCTCCTTTTGCCTTTAATCTTTCCCAGCATTAGCGTCTTTTCCATTGAGTCAGCTCTTCGAATCAGGTAGCCAAGTAATGGAGCTTTACCTTCAGCATCAATCCTTCCAATGAATATTCAGGGTTGATTTCCTTTAGGATTAACTGGTTTGGACTCCTTGCTGTCCAGGGGACTCTCCAGAATCTTATCCAGCACCACAGTTCGAAAGCATCAAATTCTTGAGTGCTCAGCCTTGATTATATAACTATCAGAACTCATGTTTGGCTCACAGCAGGTAAAAGGGAAGTGATACTGAGGTCAGAGTGGGCTCCCAATGGGAAACCTAAAGAAGCAGAAGCCTGGAAAGACAAGAACCAAGGTCTTGGGGGGGATCTAAGTGGCAGATCTCCAAGACACTGCACTGGGACTAATCGGCACCAACCATTTTAATTCTGTCCTTTAGTCACTAGGGCTCCAGAGTCCAAATGTGAAGGGGGGGGGTGGGGGGGGAACATTACTCACATGATGGATCGATGTTCGCTATTCACTCTGCCCCATTTCAAAGTCCCTTCATTCATAGCAGAGGCTAGAATGCTAAAAACTCCATTCTGCAGTCTCTCTTGCAGCCAGTGTTCCAGCAGATAATTATTACTCAGCCAGTCACGCACACTTGTGTGTGCCTGGAAAGGCAGAAGTGAGGTGGAGCCCACAATTGTGCAGCTTCTGCAATTTCTACTCCAGAGCTTGAATATCAAGGAGTTTGACTTTTCTGCAATAGCCCTGGCCAGAGTCCCAATACCCAACCACTAGCTTATTAAGTGTTGAGAGGCATGGTCCCTCTGTACTGTTGGTGCAACCCCAGTAGGTGTCACGGCTCCAGAACCAACACCTCTGGCAGTGGCTTCTATTCTGCAAGGTCACAGCTAAGGAGGCCTATTCCTGGAGCTCACAGTGGCAGTGGGCACCAGACGTTGGCATGGTGGCTCCCTAATTCCTCAGCTTCCTGGTGGGAGACATTCTTTCTGCACTCCAGCCTTACACTGGCAGTACTTCCTGGAAGGCTGGTTCTCTGTAATAAATCCCCTTCTGCTTCAATAGCTAGAGAGAGTCCCATTAGTGTCGACTCGGCTGTTGTGGTTCACACACCCACCTCGTGACTGGAAGGCAGCAGGACATGTTGACTGGCAGCCCCAAATGATAGCATATACAAAGGAAGAGAGAGAATTTTCTCCAAATTAAATAAGGCATCATTATCAAAAAACGAGGAGTGGATTGTGAGTGGCAGAAAACCACGAACAACTATTCTGCAAGTGAATACGAAGATAACGGATTCAACATTATTTCAAAAGTGTGTTGCAGGTCCATCACACAAACCAGTTTGAAGTCTTAAATTGTTCCAGTGCATAATGAAAGCTTACCTATCCTCTTGCGGGCATTAGTCAGAGAAGGCTTCATAAAGTGACATCTGATCAAGCAGGTAGGAAAGGTTTTTAAGGTAGTGGGAAATTAAGAGCTTAATTTGTTGTTCAGTCACTCAGTCATGTCTGGCTCTTTGTGACCTCATAGACTGCAGCACACCAGGCTTCCCTGTCCTCTGCTGTCTCCAGGAGTTTGTTCAAGTGCATGTCCATTGAGTCCGTGGTGCTATCTAACCATCTCATCCTCTGCCACCCTTTTCTCTTTTTGCTTCAGCTTTTCCCAGCATCAGGATTTGGTGTGTGTCTGAGTGTATCTAAATATCTAAATATGGATTGGGGGGTTAAATAGTAAAGAGGAAAGTTTCATTTTAAGCGTTTTTTTCTCAGATAGGTATAAATTTCATAATTGGAAGGAACCCTAAAAAGGCAATGCAAACAATTGAAGCACTCTAGACTCCATGAGGTAGCAGAAGATTCCAAGAGCCCAAACTCAGTACTTCTAAACCCTACTCAGAGGGCACCAAGAAGCAGGCAGCTTCCTATCACTGCCCCTTACACTGTCCTGTGAATCCTTGCCTCCTTAGCTAGAAACTGGATTTAATTCCTAAATGTCTCCAAATGGTAAGATTCCTTATCTATGGACTCCCACATCACCTGATTTTTTTATGACTTCCCGACATTCTTCCCCAGGCTTTGCTTGCCTCTCAGAGTCATGGTCATGAGCTCATGGATGGGCCTCTAGAGATATTAGATCGTCCCACTTCCCCCAAGGGAAACTAGACCCCTATTAGTTCTTTCTCAGCTCCAGCTGAGGCTGTGGTTTTATTTCTCTCCTGATACACAACTGCTATTTTTTCTCACTTGGCATTTCACACGTTGACTTCAACTTTTACCTGCATTAGAAATGCTGCTGAGACAATATTGTCACAGTGATGCCTTGACCCAAACTCACATAATGTGTTTTCTGTACCACCTGGTAGCATCATCAAGAGCAGGAAGGGAAGGAAAACTAATACTAGTTGAATTTCCATTATGTATCAGGTATTCGTCTAAGACCTTCCCCATGTGTTATTCATCGAGTATAATTTATGCAGTGGTTTGCATCCCCAAGCCAATCATTTTGTAGTCTGGGTCAGCACTTCCCAGGGACTGGCTTCGTATGGTAGAACTCGGTTTAATTAGATACCTTCCTCCCAACAGTGCCCTTTCTTCCACTCATCCTGTCTTTTCATCCAGGTCAGCCTCAAGCCCATCTCTCCTGCCCTTGCTTTCACCACTACCATCCTCTGGAGTTCTGCCTTCCTTCTTTCCCCATCTTTCCTGACTCCAGTCTTTCTATGTAAAGCTCTGTTCTCATCCCTCAGTTCAAGCCAGATCTAAGTGAAATGTTTTTGGCACCTCAGATGCTGATACTGACCCCACAGAGAGAGGGAAATTGTGATAAGAACCAAATTTCTAACATTCCTACCATTTTTCTAAGACTGTGTCCATCTGTTTTGGATCGGTGGCAGCCATTATGTGAATGTAATTCTCCCAACAGGATAAAAATGAGTTGATGTCACTTACCACACAGTTTCTCAAAGTTTTTCTTCTCTCCTCGAACTTCCACATTTACTTTCCAAGTGCCAGAGGACTACTAAGAGAGAAGGGTGTAAAATACGATAGAGATTAGGGAGTAGATCAAATCATGGATTAAACATACATCGATAAAACATAGTAGACCAAGTCATAGATCTCCCTCAAAAGATTAGGGAGTAGATGATAAAATCATAGATCAAACAATGAATGAACAGTAACACAAACAGCCCTGAGGAGACTTCTGGGAGCTGCTGAAAAGAGGAAAGTCCTGATCCCTCTATGTGAAAGCTTTTACATACACACACACACACCCCCTACCACTTACTCTTCTGTTGCAGCATTTAAAAATCTAATGTGTTGCATTGCTTCCATTTCTTTCTCACACTGGATTTCCAAGCATAAAAGCTGTAAAAAACAAACAAACAAACAAACAAACTATTTTTGAACAGGATTCTTGGTATTAGGTGCTCAAAGAGACTGGTTTTTTTTTAAACAGTTCTGGCCCTGGCTGAGAAAAGAAGTGCTAAGTTCCTAAGAGAACTGTGAGAAGCCAGATCCAATTACTTCTCCAAGGCCTGAGGTGTTAAGACAAGGCATTTCTACTCTCCCCTCTACTCACCCCTCAACAATGGAAGAGGAGAAATAGGAGTCAGAAAGACTTCTCTTAGGGGAGCACAGAGTGTTAGGAAAAGAAACCATGGGTTCCCCTCCGCGCCCCCTACTGGGCAGAGCGGACTTCTCCTCCCTGGATCCTGTAAAGGGCAGCCCCACAGGAATTCTGAGGTTTGGGGGACTGCCGCAAGTGGAGATGGATGATTCATTTTTTGGTTATGTATATGATTGGAAACCGAGCTGCCTCATCTTCCCAATGCCACTCAAGTGAAGATAATGGAACGTTGGCAGTCTTGCTGGGAACCCCAGCAGCACAGGGGCCAAGGAGTTCATGGAGGAATTCCAGCTGACATCACCAGCCACATGTCAGAGTGTGGTAAGGACTGAGATATTTTAGCATTTTGCATCTTATGTGTGTCTCAGACTATAAAGCAATAAAATGTGTACGTGCTTTGTAAACATTTATCTGGAACTGATTTCAAGAAGAGGCTTCAGGACTAACTTGAGTGGTGACAGCTGAGTGCACAAATGTGTCATTTTTCACTGTAGTAATTTTGCAAAGAAACCCAGTTAGGTCTGCCTGTGTTGTTATGCTTGTTCAAAAGCACTGCTCAACCCTTTATATCTCAGCTTCCATGGGTTGTGGCATCACTGAAGTAGCTGTTGCATCATGTTGCATCAAATGCAAAAAGTTGCATCATTTTCACCATCATGAAGGCTTCCAGTGGTGGATTTTCACGATTTACCTTTGTCCTCCTGCTTTCATCTGTGAACCAGAAACCGAGATATGCTGAGAAATGTTTAACCATTGGGCCTCTTGTGGTGGGGGAAGGGGAGAGGTACTACTGATTTGTAAACCTGTTCCCGGGTGACTCAGTGCTAAAGAACCCGTCTGCCAATGCAGGAGACACAGAGTTGTGGGTTTGATCCCTGGGTCAGGAAGATCCCCAGGAGAGGAAATGGCAACCCACTCCAGTATTCTTGCCTGGAGAACCCCATGGACAGGGGAACCTGGTGGGCTACAGTCCGTGGTTTGCAAAGAGTCAGACATGACTCAGCCACTGAGCACTATCACAATCACACCTGACTCACCACTGTGGTTAATTTCAAGCTACCAGCATGACACCACTGAATGTAGGATTGGGAAGAGCAAATTAGCTCCCAGAAGGCGGTATAAGTCATCTCCAGGTCACTGCTGACGTGGTAGGATAATAAGAGCCATGCAGTCTGTACCATTTGTCCAATTAAAATGCTGCTGTGTTGTTACATTTCACTTTATATTAAACGCCCTTCCTCCAGCAATTCCAAATTGCATAGAAAGAATAATTGTAGTACTCAAGTACAACCAAGAATGTCATGAAAACTATCAGTTTTGCAAAGAAGTCTTCCTAAATGAAGGAGCTAATTGTTTGTAGCATGGTAGGTAACAATCCCATTTCTTTGCTTTTCTTCTGGCCTCTCCCAGTGTCCTGTGGGATCTTAGTTCCATGACCAGGGATAGAACCCAAGCCCCCTGCCTTGGAAGCGCTGAGAGTCTTAACCACTGAACCACTAGGGAAGTCCCAATGATCCCGTTTTTTTTTTTTTTTTTTGG
>ML660770.1:10793627-10874687 GCA_007570785.1 Antilocapra americana | reverse complement strand
TCCCGTTTTTTTTTTTTTTTTTTGGATTTTTTTTTTTTTTTATTGTTTTTGATCCCGTTTTTAAGAAGACAGAACAACAGTCCCACTGGTTTTAGATTCTTGCCGTTGTGGCCCCTACTGCAGCACGTCTTAAAGCATAGGTCTTTTGATGGATAAGCTCCAGTGTTGTATACCTTGACCCCGTACCTTGACACTGTGAGATATCAGCTCTTCAGCTACACTTGGAGGCACAGCTCTTTGCTCTCTGCAAAGGCGAAAAGATCGGAGTCAAAAGGTTAGTAGAGTTAATTTCCTAAAACAGAAGTTGTTTCCCCCAGGCTGATGGAGGGGTATACTAGCAGTAAACCACAGAAGCCCAGGCATCCTTTATAGCCAGTAGTTTTCCACACAAGATTTCTACCAAGACCTCTGAAGTTATGGGCTTCCCAGTTGGTGCTAGTGGTAAAGAATCTGGTTGCCAATGCAGGAGATGCAAGAGACACAGGTTCGATCCCTGGGTCAGGAAGATCCCCTGCAGGAGGAAATGGCAACCCATTCAGTATTCTTGCCTGGAGAATCCCATGAACAGAGGAGCATGGTGGGCTATAGTCCATGGGGTCCCAAAAAATGTTGGATATGGTGACGTTATACTCTACATCCATTCAGATTCTCAGCTGTAGCCCAAGTGGAGATGAAAATAACCATGATCATGGCCCCAGTTAAGGTGCTCTCTCAGAAAAGGAAACCAAAAGATTATGGCTCCTACTGCTTTTTCTTAGAAAGAAACACCCAAAAGCCATACTGTTTTCAATCAAAAACAAAAAGAGAATTAACGGCTTGACCTCAATTTCACATCTGCATTAACAATTCAAGAAGAACAATTTGGAAATCTTCTATGAGTAGAAGAGTCAATCACTGGGCTGATTCAATTATAATTAAACCAAGGCCAAGTCAATAAAAATAAAAGCATAGTGAAGAGTTTTTGAATTTTCACACAGAACTTTTATAGCAGACTCACTTTGATTTTGAAATGCTACATTTACACATTCCAGTTATGCCCTTATAAAGTTCACTGAGCATCATGAGGCCAGCCCAATTAAACAGCAACATGAAGATCTTTGTTTCCTTGCTGGTCCATCCATGCCCAACTCCAATTTTCCCATTTTATAATAACTGGAAGATTAGCATGGAGCTGAAGTTTAAATGTCTTATTAATTCCCTGCTTTTTATTTTTTTAATTCAAAGAGGAAGCTGTTGTGATGGTTTCATTTAAAATCCATTCTGCTAAGATGCTTCAGTCTGGATCTGCAACCCCATGGACTGTAGCCTGCCAGGCTCTTCTATCCATGGGATTTTCCAGGCAAGAATACTGGAGTGGGTTGCCATTTCCTTCTCAGTAATTCCTCATCACCTAAAGAATAGGTCAGAGTTACTGGACCGTATTTACTTGTATTTTGCCACTTGTCATAATCCATTCTCCTTTTCTTCAGAGAAAGATAGAGAGAAGAGAGAGAAAGAGATAAATAGAGCATATCAAGATAGGCTAAACTGCCTCAGACTGCAAGGACTGTTGGACTATAAGGCGATCTAACCAGTCCATCCTAAAGGAAATCAGTCCTGAATATTCATTGGAAAGACTGATGCTGAAGCTGAAACTCTAATACTTTGGCCACCTGATGCAAAGACTTGACTCATTTGAAAAGACCCTGATGCTGGGAAAGATTGAAGGCAGGAGGAGAAGAGGATGAGATGGTTGGATGGCACCACCGACTTAATGGAGATGAGTTTGAGTAAGCTCTAGGAGTTGTCAATGGACAGGAAGGCCTGGGGTGCTGTAGTCCATGGGGTCGCAAAGAATCGACATGACTGAGTGACTAAACTGAACTGAAACTGCCTCAGAAGAATATACTCATATTTTAAAGAGTTTCTTCAGCTATGCAGAGGGAAAATCAACCTCCAGGATGTGTCAGCAAGTTGTCAGTCCAATATGGCACAGATTGATGAAGAAGAAGCCTGAACAAAGAAGGCTAAGTCCTTTGAGATGCCAGCAGACAGAGCGTGACTTCCAGACTTAAAGCCCAACTCTGAACTTTTTGGGAGGTATACCGACCTTGGCAATCTCTTCTTACATGAGCATTTCCAGTGGAATTCCCTGTGAGCTTACTGAACAGGAAATGGCCTGCCAGGGACTCCAGCAGTAAAGTGACATGCATCTTGGCACAGCTTTATGGAACTGATCCCGTTTGGGAAACAGATGACCACCAGACACTCAGGAACTTTCATAATTGTGAGTTAAAGTAGGGCAGCCTCCAGCAGGATGGGGCAGGAGGACTATTTTAAGGATTCCCTGAAGCACAGCTTCAAACGATGAGGCCCAGCTTTGCCACGTTGGTCGGATGGGGAAGTAATTTTAAAGACCTCAGGCTCACTCACGAAGCTCCAAGTGAGCAAAAGGCTCTGATTCTGCGAATAGGAGCTGTAACTGCCCTTCCAAGAACAAGAAGCGCCCTTTCAGCCATTCTAATTTGAACTATCAGTGTCTGTCCTGTCATCTTGGAACTGAAAAGTCAGTGCCTGCAAGCGAGCTGACCTGCCTAGAGAAATTAATTTGGAACAATTTGCCCTGGCAAAATAAATGGCAGGCAAAGAGTCAAAATATAAAGAAGTGGCAAAGAATCAATTGGAAAAGATCAATAGAAAATGAAACAATGCCTCCATGTTTTGAGCTAGGAAAAGAAAATGAAAGAACAGTTTTTAAAATTAGAACTACAATCATCAGTCAATATATTTTTTTAAAAAAAGCTTCAACCTAAACATTGACCAAAGACATAAAAGACACTATCAGCAAGATATCAATTTCTACTTTTTTGAAGATTTTTTTCTTGACAATAGTGATAGACAGATGGCAGGAAAACAAGAAACACATGTGTTAATTTAAGTATCAGAAATTTATTGAACAAATTACACATGCCAAGTACTATTCCAAATGCCAGAAATATAGTAAAGCAACCATTGAATCAAGCAAAGTCTTTATCCTCACGGAGCTTACATTTCATCAGGAGAAATTTATAAATGATTAAGATATTTTGAGATAAAAATAATCTTATAGAAGATAGAACAATTGGATGAAGAGTGACAGCAGAGCGGTCTACTTGAGACTAGTAGGAGATGAGATTTGGCTCATGATGACAGTGTGAACACAGTTCTACATCTAAAACTATATGGTAAAGAAGCTATGAATGTCTTGATACAGGGTGCTCAGGGCTGGTGCACCGGGATGACCCAGAGGGATGGAATTGGGAGGGAGGTGGGGGGAGGGTATGGAAAATGGAAACAACATAAAAACTACCACACAGCTCTCTGCTTTTTCTTCATCCCTCTTGGATGACGGCTTATGAAGGAAGCCATAAGCAGTTATGACCCAGCCTATGGAAAGGCCCAGGTGGCAAGAAACTGACGCCTCCAGCCAAGTCATATGATTAGGCTTGGAAGGGATCCTATAGCCCCAATGAAGCCTTCAGATGACAGCAGCCTTGTGACTGCAATCTTAGGAGAGACCCTGAGAGGCCCTTGGACTGCAAGGAGATCCACCCAGTCCATCCTAAAGGAAATCAGTCCTGAATATTCATTGGAAGGACTGATGCTGAAGCTGAAGCTCCAATATTTTGGCCACCTGATGCAAAGAGCTGACTCTTTGGAAAAGACTTTGATGCTGGTAAAGATTGAGGGCAGGAGGAGAAGGGGATGACAGAGGATGAGACGGTTGGATGGCATCACCGACTCAATGGACATGGGTTTGAGCAAGCTTTGGGAGATGCTGAAGGTCAGGGAAGCCTGGTGTGCTGCAGTCCACGGGGTCACAAAGAGTCAGACACTACTTAGTGGCTGAACGACAATCTGTATCCATAGGCAGCCTTGGTGAAGAGAAAGAAGGAAATGTATAAATATTTCCATTTTCCTTCTTTAGACAAGAGGCATCCTCCTCTTCTCTAAGTACTTTGCTGGTCTGAGTTGTCTTAGTTTGGGTTCTTTGCAGAGTGCAAAGAAGAGAACAACCAGGAGAAGGAAGTCATTGAAGAGGAAAAATATCTAGCCCATTAGCACTGCAAGCAAGAGGCTCTTATCCCACTGGGAGGTCTAGGACTCTGCAGGGTGCTCCTCAGAGTTATCCTTATAGGGAGCTGGGTGTTTTGTCCGCAAACTCCCATCAGTGATTGGTTGAGGGCAATAATTCCCCTTTCTTACAGACAATTAATTCCCCTTGACTTCCAGCCTCCCCTGGCAGTCAGAAAACCCACAGGGAAGGCTGGTGCCAACAGTTAGAAGTTAGGGCTGGGCGTGTGGAAATGGTGACTTGTTTACTACGAAAGTCAATTTCTGTCTTTCCTGACAGCTTCCTTTTTTCACCTTCCTTTATATGTGGGCTCTTTTCCAGATCCCTCTAGTTCTTCTAGTTCACTGAGTGTCTCTTTCTAGAAGAGCCGAGGCTCATTTGTCTACCTGATCATTCAGGCAAACTTGCGTAGGTCTGGTCAGTCTCTACCGTGGACTTTTCTACCCCTGTTGGATGCTGTTAGGAGTTTGGGATGCAGTTAGATATCACATGGAGGTCGGCTAGTAGAAAGGTAGTTTCTTCATAAGCATACATATTTTAATAAATTTTGGCAGCAATCAACCACTTTGAAGGGCTTCCCTGGTGGCTCCGTGGTAAAGAAGCCACGTGCAATGCAGGAGACATGTGTTTGAGCCCTGGGTCAGGCAGATACCGTGGAGGAGGAAATGGTAACTCACTCCAGTATTCTTGCCAGGAAAATCCCAGGGACTGAGGAACCTGGCAGGGTACAGGTATATGCCTTTTGAATACCTAAAGGACATAAAGGTATCTCTTGCTTCACTCTGAAATATTAAGGTAGGGAGTGGGAGGAAGAGATCAGAGAGAGTTGGAGAGAGAGAGACAGAGAAATAAAATCCTAGCATATTTGAAGGAGAGAAGAGTTGCCAGTTTAATAACATAGCCTGAAAGGCCTAAACACACATTTTATTGGAGGCATTTATCTGGAAATTACTGAGAGGGTTTTGAGTTGTTTTTGTTGTATCTTTCAAAGTACTCTATAGAAAAATCTTGAAAACAGTCCAAGATGTCTAATTTACATCTTAAAAAGAAAGTAATTTTTTGACAGTTACTTATAAAGCACATCCATTTGTTGTGTTGTGTTTTTTTTTTTTTTAAGTTTCATTGTATTTTACTACAATAACCTAAATGCTGTTTCGAAAAGTACCCAATAGTCCAGGGAGCAGTTTTCACATTCTGAAATCCCTACTGACTCAAGAAGGAATATTGTGGTTCTCAGATAAAAGGGAGGAAATAACATATAAAGTAGAGTCTGGGTGTTTTCTCCTTTCTGACTCAAATGTCAGAACGTCAAATGTCCATAAAACAATGTTAACTCATCTGTTCCTCTGCAATTTGATTTGGAAAATGAGTTTTCATCCTCAGTAAAGTCAGCTTGGAGCCTCTGTGATGTGACTGTGACAATCACACTCGTGTTTCTTGGGCCTATTAGTGTTGAAACTGCAAGCTTGATGTTTTACTAACGTAGTATCACCCACTCAATTTTTTTAAGATTTTATTTATTGGCTGTGCTATGCAGCATGTGGGATCTTAGTTCCCCGACCAGAGATCAAACTCGTCCCCCCTGCATTGAGAGTGCAGAGTTGTAACCACTGGACCACCAGGGAAGTCCCTCTATTTTTTTTTAAAGAGTTTAAAGCTGGATTACATACTATCCTTTGGGAGATTCAAAAGAAAGTCCTTTCTGTTCCTCTTCTCACCCCCATTTCTCCTCAACATCTGTATTTAGGACAACATCGACCATCTGAATTATGTCATTTACTTGTGTCTGAATATTTTACGTATATTTACTCCCTTCGTCCTCATGGCATTCCATGAGGTATGCGCTATCATCATCCCCAATTTATAGAAGTAGAAGCAAAGACACAGAGAGTGTAAGTCATTTCTCCAGGTAGCACAATAAGGAAGAGATGGAGCAGGTGTTTGAACTCATGCAACTTGGTTCTGGAATTTAAGATTCCTAGAAGTTGTCCTTCTCTAGGCTCATAAAGAGTCCTAGAAACAACTGTGAAGGAGGCAAAGTGGATTTGTTTTTGCTTTGCTGTGTTTTGTTTGGAGTATCTGTTGGTTGTTTTGGAAACATGTATCTCAGTGTCTCTTTACCTTTTCAGGACTTCCTTACCTAGAATCTAAAGTCTCCTGATTCTTTGTAAGAGTCCTGGTCATTTTCTAATCAGTGTTATTTAAGTACTCACCTGCTTCCCTCCCCCAGCACACTCTCTTATTCATCTTTGTAGTTCTCACAGATATAAGCACTCCAATTTGTATACACATTATCTTATTTATATATTAATATATGATTTTATATTATACTTATTTTTACAGTTATATAATGCATATGCATGCATATATATATATATATATATATATATATATATATATGTTGTTGTTGTTTAGTGGCTAAGTCATGTCCAGCTCTTTGACTGTAACCCATCAGGCTCCGCTATCCATGGAATTCCCAGACAAGAATACTGGAGTCAGTTGCCATTTCCTTCTCCAAGGGCTCTTCCCAACCCAGAGATCAAACCCAGGTCTCCTGCATTGACAGGGGGATTCTTTACCACTGAGCCACCTAGGAAACCCATGTATATATGTGAGTGTGTGTGTGTGTGTGTGTATATATATATATATATATAGTATCTACCATATCTTAATTCAGTTCAACAACACAATGATCTGACTGTGCTCATTTTGCATGAGAAATCCAAGCTATTTCTCATGCTTGAGTTTGACCAAACAGCCACATAAATATGACAGCACCCTCAGTTTATCACACATTGGAAAATATTCAGACTCTCTGAAGATCTCATGCTATTTATCAAAACTCAATACTAAATTTAAGTCTTTCACATACACATGTTTTCTAATACATCTGCCCCATTTTTGAAACATCTGAGCTGTTTTACATCACATGCCACTTAGAAATAGGAAATGATTGCAATATGTTTTTTCAAATATGATATGCAGATATATTTTTGAGTTTCTAGAGCCTTCAAAACAAATAGTGACAGCTCACCAATTCCTTTCTGAAGATACACGCATAGGCACATATGATTTTCTCACCAACAGCAATCACTAAATCTAGTTAGAGACAGATTCTTCTGGGCTAGTGAGTGAAGGAAATGCAGTTTCACAATTTCAAGAAAGGAACGTAAAACAAAATAGTTGTGATAGAGGAATGGAAGCAATACCTAAAAACTTAAGATGCTTAGGAACATTCTTTAACCTCCCTCCCCACCAAATTATAACTTTTAAAAAAAGCTATGTTTATTAAAAAAAACTGAATATAGCAATTTCAAACATTATGCTCACACAGTTCTTAGTAAATCAAGGAAAAGCAAATTCTCATACTCTTTTTAGAACACAGTAAGTCCCTCTACATATGGAAGATTCCATTTCCGAAAGCTTGTTCTTAAGTCCAATTTGTTCGAAAATCCAACAAAGTTAACCTAGGTACCCAAACACCATTGGCTACATAGTACTGTAGTGTAATAGTAATATACTGTACTTTTCACACTAATAATACATACATAAAAGCAAAGAAACAAAAAAAATCATCTTTTCATCTTACAGTAAAGTTCCTCAAAAAGTATAGTAGATCAGTACAATAGCTGGCACACGGGGGCTGGCATCCACGTCCACATCTTTGGAAGTTCACACCTTGAAGCTTAATGTGTAGGGGACTTACTCTACTTATGAATCTCAAGCTCTCATCAGCAAAAGTTTTCAGTATCACTGGTGGAGGAATGTTTTATTGGGTAGAGAAAGAACATGAAGTATATTTCAAAAATAATCTAAACCTAGAATGGGGTGATATTGGTGAGAAGCTTGAAATAACATGATAAAACTTGGCATCTCATCTAGTCCAGATCCTGCGGAATGTGGGTTCTTTCTTATTTTTACCTTCCTTCTGCAATAATTGTTTCAGCCACCAAAAAGAGGTTGAGCTGGAAAAATCTCTTTTAAAAAGCTTCTTTTTTTCAAGAAAGAAGTTTCAAGTTTCAAAAGAATCTGAACTTGGCAGCTTGTATTCCAAAAGTGCCTTTAAAAATCACAATCTGTATGTTTACCTCAAGTGAGATAATATATAGTACAATTGTGGCTACATATATGTGATCCAAAAAATGAATTTGACTACTCTCATTTTCTCTCTGACTATACTGACCAGCTATTTCCCTAAACCTGTCTGGTTTTTAGAAAGTCATGTAGACATAGGGTAGGTGAAGACATCTTTGGGGTGAGGATGGCTTTAGTAAGATGAAGATGGCTTTAGAAAGTTAGTGCCTAAACAAGGATCAACAGAATTCTTTTTCCTCCTGTCATTGCTGGTTTAATGACATGATTTCATTTTGACTACAGTATAAAGCCAAGGATATAGTGGTTTTTAATAATATGGATATTAAAAGCTAGCTTGGAATATTATTACTTTATGATCAGTGATCAATGAAGGAAATTAGTATACCTGAAAAAGATGGTCTGTATCCCAGAGCTAACGGGAGAATAGATTTGTCTCATCATTTTTGTCATTGTTGTTCAGTTGCTAAGTTGGGTCTGACTCTTTGCGACTCCATGAACTGCAGCACACCAGGATTCCCTATCCTTCACAATCTCTCATCATTTTAAGGATATTTTAAATTGCTAACAAGATTTTCTGATGACTCAATAATAACAGTAGCATTCAGGCTCCCAAGACCAGTTTTAAACATTTGTTTTCACTGTTAAAATTATTGTTCATATCATCTTAAAATAGGAATAATACAATTCTCTGCCATTTCAGAAATAGATCTATCACTCCTAAACAATCACTGGTGAGAGCACTACTCTACAGATAAAGAAAATTTGTATTTAACTTTTCAATAAATAGACCCCAGTCTTGAGATAAATCACAAAGATAGACTCTACTATGGGCTGAATTCTGGCCATCCAAAATTCATATGTTGAGGCTCAAGGTCTCAATGATACTGTATTTGGAGATAGGATCTTTACTGAAATAAGTAAGATTAAATGCTATTATATGGTTAGGGCCCTGATTGAATAGGACTGGTGTCTTTGTAAGAAGAGGAGGAGAGAAATTCAGGCTCAGATTTTCTCTTTCTCTCTCTCTCTCTCTCTATCTCTCTCTCTCTGCCTGTGAAGACATAGCAAGACTGTAAACCATGGAGAGAGCCCTCATTGAGAACTGAATCAGACAACACCTTGATCTTAACTTCGAGCCTCCAGAAATGTAAGAGATACATTTCTATTGTTTAACCCACCCAGTCGATGGCATTTTGTTATGGCAGCCTGAGCTAACTAATATAGACTGTATCATGGGTGAAGAAAATCAGTGTTTCTAAATTAGGATAAGGGAACAATACTTCATAAAGTAGTAGGTGAATGTGCTTTTCAGTGTCTTCTTGCCGTTATTGTTTACTTGTTTGTTTTTCAGAAGTAAAGCTCTCAGTATGGTCCAAGAGTAGACTATCCAATAAAAAGCAAGAAGCTAGTGCATAATTGAGGAGAAGGCAATGGCACCCCACTCCAGTACTCTTGCCTGGAAAATCCCATGGATGGAGGAGCCCGGTCAGCTGCAGTCCATGGGGTCGAAGAGTCGGATATGACTGAACGTCTTCACTTTCACTTTTCACTTTCATGCATTGGAGAGGGAAATGGCAACCCACTCCAGTGTTGTTGCCTGGAGAATCCCAGGGACGGGGAGCCTGGTGGGCTGCCAGACCTATGGGGTCTCACAGAGTCGGACATGACTGAAGCAACTTAGCAGCAGCAGCAGCAGTGTGTAACTGACATATAACTCTTTACAAGGTCTCCTATATTCTTGAGAAGTTTAACCTGTGCTTCTGACCTCTAGATTAGCAGCCAGGCTTATGTCTCTTATTTACATTACCCAGTAACCCCTGGCCTTGTTTCCTTGATCTAGCTCAAATTGCTCTTTGCAATTCCCACACAGGACCTGTTGAAGCTGTTGAGGGTACTACACACTTACAAATCTCATGGGATTGCTGAAGACAGAGAAAGTAAGTCCATGTGAACACTGCTGTTGTTTGAACCCTGATGTCAGATTCATTTTTATCCACCCAGCTGGGAATACAATAAAAATGTCCTAGACAAAAAATAATGTTTGTTTCTTCTCATAAGAGTCAGAGCAGACAAAATAGCTGGGTCTGGGTGAGAACTGAAAGAGTCAGAGCAGAATGACAAAGATAGAAATAGATTAACTAACAAAGGTAAGATTTCTGAAGCACACACTATACAGTGGGGACTCTGGGGGCATCAAGAAGTAGAATCTGACCCTGCATATGGTGTAAGATGACATCATGAAGCAGCATAGCACAAAATCAATCAGCTTGTATTTATTTAATCCTAGCTATGCTCATGGCATCATACTTGATGCTATGGCATACACTCCATTTCTCTACATGCTAGTACACACACATACATACTAGCAATAAAAAATAACAGCAAATTGAATGGAAAGCTGTTAAACTTACATGGAGACAATAATTCTTTCCTCACAGCCTTTTGAGGATGGGTTATTGTTGTTGTTCAGTCTCTAAGCTGTCTGACTCTTTGGGACCCCATGGACCGCAGCTTGCCAGGTTCCTCTATCCTTCACTATCTCCCACTTTGCTCAAATTCATGTCCCTTGAGTCAGGGATGGTATCTCATTCTCTGCCACCTTCTTCTCCTCCTGTCTTCAATCTTTCTCAGCATCAGGGTTTTTCCCAATGATGGTTTTTTCCAACTCTTTGCACCAGGTGGCCAAAAGCATTGGAGCTTCAGCACCAGTCCTTCCAGTGAGTCTTCAAGGTGGATTTCCTTTAGGATTGATGGCTTGATTTCCTTGCTGTCCAATGCACTCTCAAGAGTCTTCTCCAACACCACAATTGGGGGATGGGGAGTGAGGATTAAATGGAAAACAAAGTACTTCAGAGCTCCAGACAAACTTGGGCTTGACTCCCTGCCCTGCTGCTTATGAAATAATCTTAGGTAGGTAATTCCCCTTTTATTAAGCCTCAATATTCTCATCTGGTAAGAAGGGATAATAATAGTAGCTTCACATGGTTGTTGAGAGGGTTTAATAGGATGGTCTGTATAGCAGTGTTTAACACAATGCCTGGCATTTAGTAAGCATTCAACTATTGTTGTTGCTTAGTTGCTAAGTCCTGTCTAACTCTTTTGTTGCCCCGTGGACCATAGCCTGCAGGCTCATCTGTCCATGGGAGTGGGTTGCCACTTCCTCCTCCAGGGGATCTTCCTGATTCAGGTATCGAAGCTACATCTCCTGCAACTCCTGCATCGCAGGTGGATTCTTTACCATTGAGCCACCGAGGAAGTCCACAGACAGACATTCCCAAAACCAAAGAGTACTAGAGGAGTGGTCCCCAAAGCATGCCATTCAGGAGTCCTGCAGGGTTTGATATAATCAAATTTATGTGGAAATCCTGTTAGCAGTCACTTCAGAATTGCTCTCCCCATCACTGCTACCACTAGGCTCAGGCCACCTCATCCTGTACCTGATGACTCGAGCAGCCTCCTGACTGCTTTTTCAGTCTCTCTTCTCTCCCCCTTATACTCTGCCCCCATTAGCCAGAGCAATTCTTTTAAAATATAAATCAGAATATGACTCCCCTTATTAAAACCCTATTGTAGCTTCCAATTTCACTCACAATAAGACCCTTCAATCCTTGTAATGTTCTATGGGGCACTCACGATCAGCTTGACTTCTCTGCACCTCTTGTTTTCTGGTTCTTAACCTCATCTTCTTCCTCTTTTTTGAAAAATATTTTTTTATTTGGCTGGGCTGGGTCTGGGCTGGGTCCCATCCCACCAGAACATGGGATCTCATTCCCTAACTGGGGATCGAACCTGAGCCCCTTACCTGGGGGACTTGGAGTCTTAACCACTGACCCACCAGGGAAGTCTTGACCTCATCTTTTCCTCTTCCCAGGTTCCTCTGTGCCAGCTGCAGTAGCCTCTTTGCTGTTTGGTGAAGACACCAGCTAGCTCTTTGCCTTCTGCCCTTTTGCACTGGCTTCTTCCACTCCCCGGATCTATTGTCTGCCAGTTATTCCCTCTTCTTCAAGCCTTGCTCAGCATCAACTTTGCAATGATGCTTGCCTCATTTAAAATTGCACCCTGCCCCTCATCCCCCCAGGGCTACTGATTTCCCTTGTCCCTCTCCACTTTTATTTTTCCATCACAGTCATTGACTACTTAATTTGCTTATGTATTATGGTTATTGTTCATTTTGTTTCCCTGCAGTAAAATGGAACCTTCTGCATTCATAGTGTGTGACTGTTTTATTAACAGTTTGTTCACAGATCTAAAAGAATGTCTGCCAAATGAGTATATAAAAATTATTTACTAAACAAAAGACTAATCTATTACTAATATTTTTATTTTATATATTGCTACTGTTTATCTTGGGCTTCCCTGATGGCTCAGGCTGTGAAGAATCTGCCTGCAATGCAATGCAGGAGACCTGGGTTAAATCCCTGGGTCAAGAAGATATCCTTGGGAAATCTTAGAGCCTGGTGGGCCATGGAGTCTCAAAGAGTCAGAGCCTGGTGGTCCGTGGAGTCTCAAAGAGTCGGACATGATTGCTTAGTAATAGATTAATCATTCATTCAATAAATATTGTAATTATATATTTTTATGTTAGCAGTGTGTTACTAATAAATCTAACATGCCACAGGAGCCTTGCAGGCTACTGTCCATGGGGTTGCACAGAGTTGGACACGAATGAGCTACTAACACTAACGTGCATGCTCCCTTTAATTTTAACATACTGAAGTTATTAATAATATTAGTAATTACTAAGATTGCTAATAATATAGAATTACTAGTAATTTTAATGTTATTAATATAAAACTGACAAGTAAGGGTTTGAGATATCATACCCCCTTGAGTCTGTTGGACTGTGTATCAGTGTGTTGTTCTTGGAAGGCCTGGAAAGAGCACTTAGAGATACCAGTGGAGGAAAGCAAAGACAGAGCAAAGGATCTTACTGGGCTTCTCTGTGGAGACCACCAATGCAGCCATTTGGGGATGCAGTGGTTGTCTTCGCTGTCAGCCTGGGGCTTTGAATAGGATTTTTAGACAAATGATTTCAATCAGGATCATCTAGCAGGTCTCGAAAAGACAAATGCATTGGTCTGACAGATTATGTGATATATCATCAAAGTCTGGATGTAAACTTTCCAGAAGTTTACAGGTAAATGCACACAAAAAAGGTCCATTCACTGAGCTCACCAGGAAGCCTAGCTCAGAGTCAGCATGTCCATCATCACTATGTGTGTTAGTAAGTGTCTTTAGAGAGAAATTCAGGGGATGCCTCTGACCCTGTGGGCCTGCCTCACTCCTCCTATTAAGGGAATTCCTTCCTTTTTGTATCAATATTTCCCTCCTCCCACCCCTAGTCTGTTCTGCCTGGACATGCATGCCTTTCTTACTGAAGCAGTGAAATCTTTCCCACTTCTTCCCCAGACACGCTGTTTATCATGTTCAGCTTCTACCTAAAGTGTGAAATATATATTTTCTGCATACAAAAGCAAGGTCCTATTCCCAACCATCTGTTTCAATGGGCCACAGAGGGAAATGGGTGTTTTTTCACATAACTAGATGTGAAATAGGATTTTTCTTTCAACAGTTTACTGAATGGCATTTCTCTCTCTCCCTTCTTTGTTTTTGCTTTTTTCAAATCTCTTAAGGTGAAAGAATCCAAAAATCTTGTGAGCAAAATAAAACATTTAGAACTTGGCACTGGAATGAACTTGCAGGAAATCACTTTCTAAATTCTAATACATATTTGTTTTTTAAATTTCTATACGTATATATAAAATATATATACATGTATGTATGTTTAAAGTTCTATCAGATAGAACACTGAATTCTATTCAGTTTTCTTTGTTTGGTAGAAAATCTCTTTATTTAAACATAGGAAAGTAAAGCATTTTCTTTACTATACTCTGGACGAAATTTTTAAATCAGAGTGGCCTGTTTTCTAATAGAAATCATATCTAAGGACTTCCCTGGTGATCCAGTGGTTAAGAATCGGCCTGCCAATGCAGGATACACAAGTTCAATCCCTGGTCCAAGAAGATCCCAGATGTCATGGGGCAACTAAGTTCCTGCACTGCAACTAGGGAAGCCCACAGCACGTGCTCCGCAACAAGAGAAGCCATCGCAATGAGAAGGCAGCCTACCACAACTAGAGTAGCCTCTGCTTGCCGCAGCTAGAGAAAGCCCAAGTGCTGCAAGGAAGACGCAGTGCATCCAAGCATAAAAATAAGTAAATTAGTTTTTTTTTTAAGAAGCCATGTCTAACAAAAGAATTTAAATAAAAGTTCTGAATGCAAAACAACTGCAGAGCATTTCAGACTCTGTTAGTGGGATAATAACTTCCCTGTGTAAAAGTTTTACATTACTGTAAAAGGTAGCTTGGGCTTCCCAGGTGGCTCAGTGGTTGAAGAATCTGTCTGCAATGCAGGAGACACAGGATATGCAGGTTCGATTCCTGGGTCAGGAAGATCCCCTGGAGGAGGGCCTGGCAACCCACTCCAGTAGTCTTTCCTGGAGAATGCCATGGACAGTGGAGCCTGGTGGGCTACAGTCCATGGGGTCTCAAAGAGTCGGATACGACTGAAACAACTGAACACACACACAAGCAGGAAGTACTTTATTTAAAGTGACTCTTCCTTCATTTCAGTTGCTATTTAGTGACTAGGACCATTGTCATCTTGTTTTGTCATTCCAGAATGACATTTGCAGCACATTCCCCTACATTATTTAAAAAAAAACAAAAAAACAAAACCTGTGGCCTTTTCCTCAGTTGAGGTGAAGGCAAGCCCTCTGAGGTTAGGAAATAGGACTCTTGCCCATTCCTTTCAGCAGAAGCCATCTTTATAAGGACCTAGAGTCACAAAATCATCTCAGAAAATGTTTTGTATTAGATGGCATTTAAATAATAAATTCTATTAAGATTATCAAGAACGCCAGGCAAGATGGCCGGCCAAGTGGTGAAGCGCCAGGCTATGGGCAAAGCTGGTGAGAAGGAAGAGTCAGGAGGGCCGAAATAGAAGTGACACGTCTTCAGAGCCCCAACCGCTGTGTGCATGACTGAATCACAGGGGGAAGCTGTACAGCTGCAGCTGGACCCTATACATAACCACCTGACTCCAGCTGACCGAGCATGTGGGGGCCCTGGTTTTCTTGCTGTGCCCTGAGGTGCAGATACCAAAAGGAATAAACTTTCAACAGGGTAAACAGCAGATGCTCCCTTGCTGAAAGGGCAAGAGCAGGAGCCGTCTTCTAAGAACCACAGGTGTTCGAACCTCGGAGTCTTGACTTTGTTTAGATCCCACGGGCCTTATCCACTTAACTTCTAATAATGAAATGGGTCGAACCATAGATCTTTATTTTTTCTGACTTAAAGTTCAAGAAATGACGCATTTCTTCCAGATTTGGTTGTGGAAACTTCTTTGAACAGAGATGAAGCGAGAGAAGTTGCCTTTTTACCTTGAGAGTCATTTGGGTTGATTTATTTTTTTTTAAAGGACTCCCCCAGAGCATGACTTTGCCAAGTTTGCATCCTCCTGCCCTGTATGGTTTCACATACTTGTTTTTAGGCCTGAGATGGGAGGAAAAGAAACTCAGTCCTGTTTCACCATTGCATCCCCCCAAAATGCTGGAAGATAGTGACATGTGGCCAGAACATTAACAAATAATAGCAAAAATATGCTTCTGTTACCAAGAATAGTACTGCCAGATGGCTGGCACAGGAGGAACATGCCAAAGACTTAATTTCATATTTTGTAATTACACATTGTTTCTGAAAGAGAAATCTTAACAGGTGAAGGGAACATTAGTGAAAAGGGTTGAGACTGAAGATTTTGCTTGCCTTGCTTGCTCTAAGAATTCCCTTTAACTCAAGTCATCCTTAGCTCTAAACCCACATCCAGCCCAAGCCCTGTAATACTTGAGTCTAATGAAGGCCAGACACAAGTCTCCAGTATGTGCTTTGGTCCCAGCAATAAGCATCGTCTGTGGAAAGAGAGACTATGGATGGTCATCAATGACAGAGCCTACATTACATCCAAAATCCTTACTGGGACATTAAAAAAAGCCTGTCTGGCCTGAAATGGCTTATCTTTAGGACGGCTCAGACTTAATTTCACCCTATTAATATGTGGAGAAGGAAATGGCAACCCACTCCAGTATTCTTGCCTGAGAAATCCCATGGACAGAGGAGCCTGGCAGACTACAGTCCATGAGGTTGCAAAGATGTGGACAAGACTGAAGCAACTAAGCATGAAAACATTAATAATATGGGGCAGAGAAACAAAGTCACTGGGCTATTCTGTTCATCACTGATACCAATTTGACTTTACCTAAAGGAAAAATATCCCCACTTAGGTAGATGGAGGGATTGTATCAGATAACTAGGAGACTGAGAACTGTTAAGCCCAGCTGAAGAAAAACTTCCACCATGGCATTTTGGATCTATAAGCTCTGGAGCTGTTGCTATGCCAAGTTCAAGTCTATAAAACTCACACCACTTTCCACCTGCTTTGGTCCATCCTTCTTTCCTTTTAAGCAATGTCCAAAGGCCTCAGGGAGAGTAATGCAAACTTTGCTCATCCCAGAAACCTGATCTGGCTGGTTGGACTTCTATTCCTAGAACACATTCTGCCTGTACATTTCACCTGGCACAGAATCCTATAGTGTTGCACTGATTTACCATTTTAAAAATTTTATTTATTTATTTGGCTGTACTAGGCCTTAGGTGCAGCAGCTGGGATCTTCAATCCTCACTGCAGCATGTAGGATCTTTTTATTAATAGTTGCAGCATGCAGACTTAGTTGCATGTAGAGTCTACTTCCCTGACCAGAGATGGAACCTGGGCTCCTGCATTGGCAGTGTGGAGTTTTAGCCATTTAATTGTATCCTATTTACCCATTCAGTTCAGTTCAGTTCAGTGGCTGAGATCTGTCTGACTCTTTGCGACCCCATGAACTGCAGCACGTCAGGCTTCCCTGTCCATCACCAACTGTCAGAATCTACCCAAACCCATGTCCATTGAGTCGGTGATGCCATCCAACCACCTCATCCTCTGTTGTCCCCTTCTCCTCCTGCCCTCAATCTTTCCCAGCATCAGGGTCTTTTCAAATGAATCAGCTTTTCTCATCAGGTGGCCAAAGTATTGGGGTTTCAGCTTCAACATCAGTCCTTCCAATGAACACGCAGGATTGATCTCCTTTAGGATGGACTTGTTGGATCTCTTTGCAGTCCAAGGGACTCTCAAGAGTCTTATCCAACCCCATAGTTCAAATGCATCAATTCTTCAATGCTCAGCTTTCTTTATAGTCCAACTCTCACATCGATACATGACTACTGGAAAAACCATAGCCTTGACTAGATGGACCTTTTGGGAGAAGTAATGTCTCTGCTTTTTAATATGCTGTCTAGGTTGGTCATAACTTTCCTTCCAAGGAGTAAGCTTCTTTTAATTTCATGGCTACAGTCACCATCTGCAGTGATTCTGGAGCCCAGAAAAATAGTAAGCCACTGTTTCCACTGTTTCCCCATCTACTTGAAGTGATGGGACCAGATGCCACGATCTTAGTTTTCTGAATGTTGAGCTTTAAGCCAACTTTTTCACTTTCCTCTTTCACTTTCATCAAGAGGCTCTTTAGTTCTTCACTTTCTGCCATAAGGGTGGTATTATCTGCATACCTGAGGTTATTGAGATTCCTCCCAACAATCTTGATTCCAGCTT
Organism: Antilocapra americana; assembly: GCA_007570785.1. Classification (NCBI taxonomy): domain Eukaryota; kingdom Metazoa; phylum Chordata; class Mammalia; order Artiodactyla; family Antilocapridae; genus Antilocapra; species Antilocapra americana. Next base: position 10,856,798 of record ML660770.1, on the reverse strand, counting down.
GTGCTTCATCCAGCCCAGCATTTCTTATGATGTACTCTGCATATAAGTTAAATAATCAGGGTGACAATATACAGCCTTGACGTACTCCTTTTCCTATTTGGAACCAGTCTGTTGTTCCATGTTCACTTCTAACTGCTGCTTCCTGACCTGCATACAGGTTTCTCAAGAGGCAGGTCAGGTGATCTGGTATTCCCATCTCTTTCAGAATTTTCCAGTTTATTGTGATCCACACAGTCAAAGGCTTTGGCATAGTCAATAAAGCAGAAATAAATGTTTTTTTTCTGGAATCTCTTGCTTTTTCGATAATCCAGCAGATGTTGGCAATTTGATATCTGGTTCCTCTGCCTTTTCTAAAACCAGCTTGAACATCTGGAAGTTCATGGTTTACTTATTGCTGAAGCCTGGCTTGGATAATTTTGAGCATTAATTTACTAGTGTGTGAGATGAGTGCAACTGTGCAGTAGTTTGAGCATTCTTTGGCATTGCCTTTCTTTGGGATTGGAATGAAAACTGACCTTTTCCAGTCCTGTGGCCATTGCTGAATTTTCCAAATTTGTTGACATATTGAGTGTAGCACTTTCACCATATCATCTTTTCTGAGAGCCTGTCAACTGCGGAGAAGACCTTGGACTATTTTGTTTACCCCTCTTCATCATCATCCCTCCCACAGTGTCTTATCCCATGTACAATTTGAGTGAATTGCTTTGAAATAAATCACTTCGCTGAATAGATCTATTTTCCTTTATAAGGAAAAATGCCTTAAGACAAACTGGTTCTGTGACATTAGGAGTTTATATTCTAGACCCATGGGTAAATTTTTCATAAAATGGTCCAAATCTAACAAACTTTTCTCCTGAGGAGCAATTAAAAACCAAATTGGAATGGACAAAACAGTCTTACTAATGGGCTAAAGACAATAGTGATGTCTTAAAAATGATCTGATTTGGGAATAATGTTACTGCATTAGAACTAAACTCCTTCATTTTCCACTTCTAATCTTTTAAAGTTTATATCCTTACATTGGAAAGAGTTGATGAAATATTTAATAAGACTGATTTTAAAAGAGATTTGCAGGCTCAATTCTATATCAACATAGGACTTTTTAAAAAGGAGTTGTGTTTTATAAAAGACCCTCCAAGACTGTTTTTTGTACGAGGAGACAGTCTGAAGTTGGATCTCATCCTCCAAACTCGGTCTTCTTAGTCTAACACGGGGTACCAAGCTTAGCAATCTGTAGCCTGGAAGGGCACGCATCACAGCTGGATAGTCACAGAGCCACGAAGGCCCTGATGGTCTGGAAGGTGAGCATTTCATTTTTCTGCCTCACAGGCAAACAAGTGTTCTATCACAGAATCAAGTCTGTTTCCAAATAATGAGGAAAAGCCAGGGCGCATGTTGTCTGACAGTGATAAATCTCATTGCTGCTGTCACGTGTGCCCTGGCAGCCAGAAACTAAAAAGATCTAATGACAGCGGTCCTCTCATTGTCCAGGGCAGGGCCCCGAGTTGCTGACAGTCTCCCAGACTTGAAAAAGCAAGTTAACTCAGAGCAATTACGTTCTAATGGTCAACACTGTGACCTTGCTCTTGTTATCCACACATTTATAAACCTTTAAACCCAGAGTCTTGATAAACACTCCACCCCTACACACACACACACACACACACACACATACACGCCAGCCTCTTCTGCTACCTACCCGCACACACTGACCAGCATTTTCTTTTCTCTTGGGATCTAGTAGAACCAAGCATACAGAGTGTTGGGTTGGTCTTATGAAGCAGATTTTCCCTTTGTGAAGAGCATTATTAAAAATGCATGGATGCTATTTTGTGACAGGTTGCCCCAGAGGTCTTTGTATTCAGTTGGTATGATTATGTCCAGAAAAATTGCAGATTTCAAAAGTTAGAAGTAAGAATAAAATCTCTGCTGAAATCATTCATAATAAATTCTCTTCATTTCCCATATTAAAGTCCTCCTACAGGTAGGTTTAGAGAGCTTCACCAACTGAATAATATGCATTGGTCATTGGATGAAGCTTCATGCCATGTCATATCATGTTTTATGAACTAGCATCAGGTGAGCTTCTTCTATATGCTAGCTCCTATGCCAACTGCCTTTGTATATTATTTTATTTAATCCTTCCAATAATTCTAGGATTTAGATATTACTCCAGTTTTTGCCAATGAAAAATGAATGCTACAGAGGTAATTGGTAATAATATCACTTCAAACTCAGATTTTCTAAACATAGCTCCAGATTTTTTTCAACTATATCAAAATGCCTCTCACTTATTTAGCTTCCCAAGTTCTATAACAAAATATCAGCAAATTCAAAGTGAAGAATAATTCACTAAAGGGCCAGATTCTCTAGATAGCAAAGAGAATATATTTATTTCATCACTTAAAATCCTAGTCTGCCCTCTTTGCTTGGAACCAAAGTTAAAACAGAGAGTATTCAAGTTGTATGCTTAAAATCTAAAAATAATGTTGGTGTTCAGTAATTTTTTTAAGAAAAGAGTTAAACTGATAACCCACTCTTACTGTAAAACTAATGGGAAATGTCCTACTTATTTCCTGTTTTCATTTTATTTTATTTCCCATGGCTCAGATAGAAGTCAGCAGGAAAATGCTTCCTTGTGTCCTGCACAAACATCCAGCTCATATGAAGATGCTAGGATCTACTAAGACAGAAACCCGAGGTTGCTAAGGGCAGCTGAAAGAAAAGAATTATGCTTCCACCATGTTTCCCTACAGCAAGCCCTAATCCCACTGTCTCGGAAGAGCAGGGGTTACTTATTAAATCATTCGCTGTATATCTCAGTTTTTAATCTTTCACTAATAAGAACACTGGACAAAGTTCATCAAGATTTACTGGGCTGTCCAAATGTTTAGTCAATGGGTCATATGATGTTAGAATTATCCAGAGGAGTCTGTTTCCATAGATAAAGATAATAAAAATTTATGACCACCCGTGCTTTTAGCAAAAGGAAATTGAATTGCATCCTCGAGTCCAAAGAAAAGCACTTCTGTGTAATTGAATAAAGTAATATGACAGTTAATTATTTTGTTATGATAACTCATTGTTGTCTAAGTTTCGTCTTATCTGGGTTATTTTATCAAAACCAATCAGTGTGTCTTACTTTGTTGTTCAGTAATTAGGTCATGTTCAACTCTTTGCAACCCCATGGAATGCAGCATGACAGGCTTCCCTGCCCTTCACCATCTCCCAGAGTTTGCTCAAACTCATGACCATTGAATCCATGATGCCACCCAATCATCTCATCCTCTGTCATTCTCTTCTCCTGACCTCAATCTTTCCCATCATCAGGGTCTTTTCCAGTAAGTGGGCTCTTCCCATCAGGTGGCCAAAGTACTGGAGTTTCAGCTTCAGCATCAGTCCTTCCAATGAATATTCAGGATTGATATCCTTTAGGATTGACTGGTTGGATCTCTTTGCTGTCCAAGAGACTCTCCAGAATCTTCTCTAGCATCACAGTTCAAAAGCTTCAATTTTTCACCCTCAGCCTTCTTTATGGTCCAGCTCTTAAATCCATACATGACTATTGGAAAAATCATAGCTTTGACTATACGACCTTTGTCAGCTAAGTGATGCCTCTGTTTTTTAATACATTGTCTAGGTTTGTCATAGCTTTCCTTCCAAGGAGAAAGTGTCTTTTAATTTCGTGTCTGCAGTCACCATCTGCAGCATTTTGTAGCCCAAGAAAATCTGTCACTGTTCCTACTTTTTTCCCACTTTTTCCCCCCATCTACTTACCATGATGTAATGGGACCGGATATCTTACTTACGTACAGAGATTTCTAGTATTCTTGCCTTCACCATTTCTTCTGAAAACCAACCTTCAGAAGACCCATGGAGAAGATCACGAGGATGCTGTAATTTTCAAAAATTGTTCAGCAGAAAAGCAAATGAAGAAAGCTTCAGTGGGGACTTCCCTGGTGGCTAGCAATCCATCCCAGTACAGGGATGTGGGTTTGATCCTTGGTTAGGGAACTATGATCCCACATACAGAGGGGACAACTAAGCCCATGCACTGCAACAAAAACCCAGTGCAGCCAAAACCAAAAAAAACGTTTCAAAAAACTACAAAATCTACAAAACTTTTGGAGAAGCATGTTTATATTTTTTCTTTCTTATGACATATCATGCAACACAAAGAATTTTATTTAGATCAGTGATGGTCAAAGTTTGGAATGCAACATGAACCTTTGGGGAGCTTGTTCATAATTCAGATACCTGCTCCTCACACCCTTGGATATTCTGATTCAGTAGGTTTGGGTAAAGTCTATAATCTTTCTCCCCTTTTTTTAGCACTCCTCATCACCATCCCTGCTTTAACTTTTCTTTCTGGCATTTAGCACCTTTCAAGATCCTGAAAGTGAAAGTGTTAGGTGCTCAGTTATGTTCGACTCTTTGCGACCCCATGGACTGTAGCCCACCAGGCTTCTCTGTCCATGGGATTTCCCAGGGAAGGATACTGGAGTAGTTGGCCATTCCCTTCTCCAGGGGATCTTCCTGATCCAGGGATTGAACTCGGGTTTCCTGCATTGCAGGCAGATTCTTTACAGTCTGGGCTGCCAGGGATCAGAGATAAGTGAATTATCTAGTGTGTATATTGTTTCTTTGACAGGCTCCTCCCATGTGTTTTGTTCACCAGAGTGGTGTATGGCCAGAGGGGTGGGGCAAGGGAAAGAAAGAAGCAGACAGGGCGACCAGCCATATGATCTTCTCAGAGCTCTTTTAGTTACTGTTAGAACCAAATGGTGATCCCATGACCAAAATATCCACTTAAGTGACTAATAAACTATGCCAGTCTTGGCACAGGCTATTGATGTCTTTTAAGGACTAGCACACACGTACCCCACTCGCTTCACTCTTACCTCCTGGCCAACTTCCCTGCCTCTCTACTGCTCATCAGAAGCCCAGGAGACTCAGGAGAGGCTAATGGAAGTATCGTCAAGGACTAACACAGGGGTGAATTTGTTCCTTCTCATCTAAACATGAAGGAAGGAAATGTGAAAGAAGGAAACAAGAGATTAACGAGAGGAAGAGGGGGAGAGAGAGAACTCGCTAAAGTGAACCTGAGGCAATGGAGTGGGACTTTGCCCAGAAACTGTCTAGTGACAAATGCTAATCAACTTTCACATAAGAAGTGTTAATAAACTCTACAGAGCATATTATTCTGGATTCATGAAAAGCCAGATCTGAATCATCTTAGATCTCTCCTTCCTAAAGAGTTTGATATGCATTACATTTAAGGAGGAAATTGTGAGAAACTTAGATAGACTTCAACATTAATGAGCCAGGAGCTTGGTCGAGGCTCACAGGGGACTTGAGATCTTGAACTCACTCCACCAGGCTAATTAAATGGAGACAGAAAAAAAAAAAAAAACCAAAGTGAGGCCAAGTTGGGAAAATCTTAGGTTATACTTTAAGCTGTGTCATTTAACTATTTAAATGCCTGTCTTGTTTAAAAGAGATCTAATAATGTGGTAAGGATGAAAATCGTGTAACAGATATGATATGAATGTGCTCAGTCATGTGACCCCATGGACTGTAACCCACCATGCTCCTTTGTCCATGGAACTTTTCCAGGCAAGAATACTGTATGGGGTTGCCAATTCTTCTTTCAGGAGATCTTCCTGACCCAGGGGTCAACTCACGTCTCTTGTGTCACTGCATTGGCAGGTGGATTCTTTTCCAGTGGCACCACCTGGGAAGTCCCACATGTTTAAAAGAGATCTAATAATGTGATAAGTATGAGAATTGTGTAATGGCTATTTATGTTATTTTTTTTAAGAATGCTATATATATTTATTTCAATTCAACAAATATTTATTGAGCACTTACTATGCTTCAGAACTTGGGAATATAATCCATTACATATAGTCACTGATTATAAAGTGATATATGTTATTGTTTTTTTAATAGGCATTTGGTTATTTATGGAACAGATGGGTTCAATTAAGATCATAGAGTAAGTTTCTATAAGGAAAATTTCCCTTACTGATTTCTATCACAAATTTGAGGACTCCCAGAGAAAAATAGTAGTGTAATATGACTGTGATGACTGCATCTTCTTTAAAAGCTCTATAACCCAAGAAGTGCTTGCAGCTGTCCTTCTCCTGTTCTGTAGATTGTATTTGAGTTTTCTAATGTATTTTCACTATATAGTGCACAAATAAAAATTAATTTGGACAAAGCATGTTATTTTTTTAAAAACTATTCTCTGAATGGGTTACTCTTACCACTTAGTAAAGTAAGTAAAGTCACTCAGTCACGTCTGACTCTTTGTGACCCCATGGACTATAGCCTACCAGACTCTTCTGTCCATGGAATTTTCCAGGCGAGAGTACTGGAGTGGGTTGCCATTTCCTTCTCCAGGGGATCTTCCCGACCCAGGGATCGAACCTGGGTCTCCAGCATTGTAGACAGATACTTTACCATCTGAACACTCAATAAAAATATTTTTATAAAGCCTAATAACACCAAGCATTGGAGAGAATTAAATAAATTTGGTCCCTGACAGGCCCTATATAGTAACCAACTGTGAAGTGTCAAATAAATAATATCTATTAATACATAACAGAAACTCAGTGTTATTCTACAACTGTAGGATTGATGGGAAAGGTGTAGAGAAATAAAGGATGATTTAGTCCTTAGGCTATGAAATTAACAAACTCCAATGTCATGCTGTTGACACTCTGATTTTCAGCTTAAAGAATCCCATCAAATACCTAGCAGAATAAATGAAAAGCATTAACATTAAATAAAAGGGTAAATTTAGGACCAGAATATATATGATATGCTCATCAATGAACAAATGGTTTGAAGTCAACTATAATAACAAAAAGATTCTCATTCTGGATATTAACTAAAATCCACTAAGTATTGATATGGTGCATTCAAAACAAAGTGGTTTGGAAAAACATTTCAGAAACTTAAAAATATGGTTCTTGAAATTTAATACCAGTAAATAACATGGTTGGCTGATAAAGTCAAGAAACCCTTGTAACAAAGCTAAAGGAAAATGAAAGATTTAGTGAATGTCCAGCAAGTTGAATTGAAAATAAACACACAAAGCAAAATTATTTTGAAATTTTAGAACATCAGGAATAAAGAGGAAATTCAAAACATTTCCAGGGAGGAAAAGAAGATCAAAAACAAAGATAAGAAAGCAGACGTCCCAAGGACTTCCCTGATGGTACAGTGGATAAGAATCCACCTGCCAGTGCAGGAGACAGTTTGGATCTCTGGTCTGGGAAGATTCCACACGCTGTGGAGCAACTAAAGCCCAGGCACCACAACCACCGAGGCTGTGTTCTAGAGCCCACGTGACGCAATTACTGAAAGCATGCACCTAGAGCCCAAGTTCCGCAAGAGAAGCCTGAGCACCACAACTAGAAAGGAGCCCCTACTCACCACAAACTAGAAAAAGCGCAGGCAGCCACAAACAAAGTAATCAATTATTTTTTAAAAAAGAAAGAGAGCAGACACCCCGACAGCAACATGAACTTCTTGATGACAAAGGCCAAGTGCCTTCAAAATTCCAAGAGAAAATACTTTCAACATCAAATTCTAGAATCACATGCAGATGAAGATGCCTTGTCGAATTTTAAGTACTCACCGTAGTAAACGCTTGTAAATTTGAAGGGACATATGTTTACAAGTAATTTTTTGAAATCATTATTAGCTACAAACATAATGTAAAATGAAACTGAAAGTCTCTCGTCGTGTCCGACTCTTTGTGACTCCATGGACTATACAGTCAATGGAATTCTCCAGACTAGAATACTGGATTGGGTAGCCTTTCCCTTCTCCAGGGGATTTTCCCAACCCAGAGATCAAGCCCAGGTCTCCTGCACTACAGGTAAACTCTTTACCAGCCACAAGACAAGACCAAGAATACTGGAGTGGGTAGCCTATTCCTTCTCCGGTGGATCTTCCCGACCCAGGAATTGAACCAGGGTCTCCTGCATTGCAGGCGGATTCTTTACCAACTGAGCTATCAGGGAAGTTAATGTAAATTATTTCCTATTTGAAGAAAATTAAAGTAATAATCATTTTGGAGCAGTCAAAATACAATGCAAGATTGATATCTTGGTGTCTGAAGTCATTTTACAGGATGCATTTTAAGAATATTTGTTTCTTATATTGTTTGTTGGTCCAGGGGTACAAACTGACAAGATGCCTAAGTTCTGGAAATTTAGTGCACAGCGTGGAGTTTATAGTTAGCAAGACTGTGTTGTATATTCAAAGTTGCTAAGAGACTGTATCACAAAATGTCCTTCCCAAATAAAAATGATAATTCTGTGATAATGGAGGGGTTAGAGAACACAAAAGTGGTAATTATATTGTAGCATATATGTATCAGATCAACAAGTTGTAAAATTTTATAGATCAATTATTTCTCAGTCTTAAAAATCATTCTGTTACACATCCTAAACTTTTAAAAAGATATTTTACTAATAAATATTTATTGAATTAAGTTAATTAGATTGAATCAGAACCTGATTGAATGTCATGTTGGCATATTTCAAAAGGCTGTCAAATAAGCCAGACTTTGTATCATCGGGCTTCCCTGGTGGCTCAGATGGTAAAGACTCTGTCTGCCATTACAAGAGACCTGGGTTCAATCCCTGAGTCAGGAAGATCTCCTGGACTCCATGGGATTGCGGAGTCCAACACAACTGAGTGACTTTCACTTTCACTTTGTGCCTTTAGTCAGTATGGTGGTGGTTTAGTCGCTCAGTCATGTCTGATGCGTGTGACCCCATGGACTGTAGCCTGCCAGGCTCCTCTGTCCATGGGATTCTCCAGACAAGAATACCGGAGTGAGTTGCCATTTCCTTCTCCAGCGCATCTTCTGGGATCGAACCAGGGATCGAACCCAGGTCTCCTGCATTGCAGGCGGATTCTTTATTAACCGAGCCACTAGGGAAGCCAATCATTGGCCAGTACAATACATGCTATTTGGGTTCAAGTTCTATCTCCATATCCTACATGCTTCCAGAATTTCATCAAATACATAATTCCCATAAATCTCAGTTTCTCCATTCTAACACATAGATATTAATAACACAGTAGGATTAAATCTGTTGTTAAATATTTAGCATGATACTTGGAACATGAAAGCTTTTAATAAATTTTTTTTTGTATTATTACGCCTTTATGTCACTGCTCAATCTGGTATGTGGCCATAATGCATAACAGGCCTAAAGGGTAACTTGGGTCTTTAAGTGAATCATACCCCCAACTGTCAGTCACAAAGCTTCTCCCAAAGCTGAATTTTTAATATCCATCAGATTGTCATCATTTCCCTTCTAGGTGTAATCTGTGATTAATTAACCCAAACTCAAGACTGGATATTCAGGGACTATTGAATTTTGATCTTTTTCTGCCTTTGATTTGCCTTGGAGATCGAGCATGCCAGTAAAAGCCACACATTTGTCTTCCCCTTGTCCCAGTGGGCCTTCATGCCAGCCATGAATGTTAACACGTTTTATTAACACTGACCAGAGAAAAGATCCTTCAAGGCAAAACATCAAGCATAAAATAGAAGATTTTGACTCATCAGTCCCTTCCACACAAAGCCATTTCTAGTACAGAATATTGCCTCTCTTAAATTGCATCAGATCCCTGTGATTAAGACCCAGTGTTAATCATCCCAGTGTTTAAGACCTCATGCTTCCAATGCAGAGGACACAGTTTCAATCCCTGGTTAAACAGCTAAAATCTCACATGCTGCACAGCCCAACCAAAAAATAAAAAATAAAAATAAATAAGTAAATAATTTAAGAGATCATATCTCGTTTGCCTCACCAAGATTTCTATCTTGAGCTGTGTGGCCCAGGATAGTCAATTATGTGCATCTACCCCTGATCCCAGTTGTTAAAGTGAAGCTGTATCCTGAGGCAGTTTTTTTAAAAAATACAGCTGAAAAAATTTTGACACCTTTCAATTGAGATATGGGGTCTATGTTTCCTTTCTTGGCATCTGGGTGGGCTTATAACTGGCTTGACCAATAGAGTATGACAGAAGTGACACTATATCGCTTCTGGGTTTGGTCATAAAAGTCCTCGCCTCTTTCATCTTACTCCTTGGAGAACACTTTTTGGAGTCCTGAATTCTCATGGTAACCTTGTTAAGAGGAGACCCCAGCCATATGCACAGCCCAGAAACAGACTTTCTGGTCAGTGGTTCCAGGAGAAGCCAAACTTGAATTCCTCCAGCCCAGAAGTTAACATATGAGTGAAGAAGCTTCCAGATGACTCCTTCTCTCAACCATGCAGATCATCACTAGCTGTTCCACTCTTTCCGATGAAGGCCTTAGATTCATGTAGTAGATAAAAGTATCTCTGCTGTACTCAGTCAAAATTCCTGGCCTCCAGAACCTGTGGGCATGATAAAACAGTAGTTCTATACCACTGAATTAGAGGTGCTTTGGAACATTTAACATGAATCCATAGAGGTGGAAATTCACTGCAGAGAAGAAACATAGTATGTGAGGGAGGAGCATGGAAGGATGCTGTTACCAGGAAACCAGACTCTTGCTTGCTGTACAGGTACACAGCATCTCCTATCCTTATTTTTTTTAGTGCTAGTAAATATTGTCATCTTCTCCTAATCCTCTGCCTCTGCCTTGTTGTCTGATCTCTGATGCTATGCTACACACCCCAAAGATAGCTCTCAGACAATCTCCCTGGTTAACTATATGTGAAATATATCCATCAGTGGGGAGAATTTTAGTTGATCGTAGGGTAAGAAAGAAAAAGAGCATAAGTTTGGGAAACCTCTTTTTATAAAGGTTACTCTTGAATGCTACTCTTTTGAAATAAATAAGGTATGAAAAAATAAGAAAAAACATTTTTTTAAAACTTGGTGGAAAAGAAAGATGCTTTATTAATGGGTCTTGCCAAATCATGCGCAAAATTTTTTTGATGCCTACAAGGCCCTGGATATCTAATAGTTCCTGCTGTTGTCTCTTTGACCCGATATGTCTTCACAATATAAGTGATGTGACAAAATATTTAAGACTCTGCTACATGCTGTATTACTATATTTCTTATTCATATCGCTCAAGCTAAGAAGTCAGAGCACCATCAATTACAAAACTAAAAACTGATATAATATGGCTGCAAATATAAGTGAATCTCATACAAATGAAAAGTGTAAACATAATAATTAATACATTTTAATAAAAAGCAATACACTGATTTTGAAAGGGTTCTATAACTCCCTGAAGTTCTTTAGAGACATTATTTGGCATTGATTTTGATAATGAATAAGAGCTCCAATTCAATAATATTAATAATAATGGCAATGTCGATTACCCATTTAATGCTGATAACAAACAGTACTATGAATTGGATACATTTTCTCCCTTGTAACATGTGAAGAAATGAATAGATTCAAGAAAGTGTCACTAGTAAGACAGAGCCAGAGCATAACAGAGGGTGGTCCATTCTCATAGTGGCTTATATGCCAGGTCAACTATTTAAATAGTACTTGATTTAGAACATATTCCCATGTGCATCATTTTAACCTCACTGCATCTGGAAAGCAGTGCTATGAGCCAAACTGTACTTTGTTTTGTAGATAATCTTCAGCTCAGGGAATCTGAGCAAATTTCCCCAAATCAAACCATAGCTGTGAAACACTTGTACATCATAACTTCTCAATAAATAATACTTGATATGTGTTCTTCTGTGAGAATAACACAGAATGCATCAGTTAGAAATATGGTCGGTTGTGAAGAGAGATTTGGGGTTTGTGGGATATGTTTTTAAGAAAAAGAATAAAAGATCACAATACCAAAGGTAATAAAATCAATATTTGCTCAGAATGAGAAAATAAATCACCAAAAGTTACAAATTATAAGAAGCTGAAAAATACCTAAGATGTTGCAAAAATCCAGAAATAACAAAAAGATTTTTGGAAATAACTACTAACATAATTCTGTAATAGCTTTTCTCTACATTTTTTGGTTGCATGTTCCTTAATCAGCTTTTTATACGTCGATAATTTTTAAAAATAGCAATCTATAGAAAGAACAAAGAGATAATTCATTCTTCCAATAAGACCAGTTGAAATGGTTTCTTAATTAATGACTGAGAGGAATAAACAGCTACCACCCCTGTGCCCCTGCCCCAGGCTTTCTTCCTGTTTGTAGAATGACTGCAGTTTTTTTTCCAGTAAATGCAGGTTAATTCTGAAAATTCTACTTCAGTAGCTTCTATCAAACGTATGGTAGGTTGATAGTTGTATATGCTATTTTATTGAGTCTATTCTGGACCTGAAAGAACTTCTAACTTGACCAAGGAATCAGCCAGAATGAAATCCTCTGCTTAAAATTGTACACATTCAATGATTGAAATAATCTTCCACAAATTAGCTTTTGAGTCTATAATTTCAAGCCATGTTTCTCCTTAGAACCCACCTGCTCCCTGCGCTAAGTTCTGGTGTATCACAGCACACCTGTGATACTGCGCCTTTGTGTCATACACCATACCTGAAAACCACATCACATGGCAAAGGCCAGCTATCATTTGACTGAGTGTAAGGTTCATAGATAACAGCACCAACCTACATCTGCTCTCATCTCAAGATCCTCAAAATGTTCACAAACACTCCAAAGCCTCCTGACAGGAGAATAAATAAGACAAAGAGAAGGTCAGAGAGAAACGACTCAGTGGTCTGGGAAGATTACAGGTAAATGTTATCCTTTTGTGAAATTTACAAAAACATGTGGCTGTAGGAAGATATTGCTTGGGCTGCTCCAAGACCTTGAAGTTTAAGCTTCCCCAGTGTCCTGGTGAACTACCTCTGTCCTCATGAAAAGGATTGTAGGGAAGAGTGTGCAGGAAGAATGAAAATTTATTAGGACTTCAAAAGCTTCCTGTAATTTTTTGTGGAAAGTATTTATGAACAGAAAATAAACATAAAATTATTGAAAATGGCTGTTTACAGTACTGTCCATTGATAGTTGACAACAATTTGTAATTATATTTTGTAAGGATGATCAAACTGGTTTCTAGCTGGAGATTTGATGCTAAAAAAACCAATTGAAACCCTCTGAAAAACTTTAGAAAAGACAGTACAGACTGTCAAGGCCATTTTTATCCATTAAGGGTTGCAAGGGGGACTATTTTCCTTTTTTATTTTATTTATTATTATTATTATTATTGTTTTTGCCATACAATGCCATGATATCACCATGGGTTTACATATGCTCCCCCTCCAGAACCCCCCTCCCTCCTCCCTCCCTCCTCCCTCCCCCCGGGAAATCTCGATGCACCAGCCCCGAGCATCACTCCTGGGCTGTCCTTTTTTATTTTAAATTAATATTCTGTTTACTTGTTTCTGTCAGTATCAGTGCAGCAAATGTTTAATTAAATGTTTTTTTTTTTCATTTTTATTTTGCATTGCGTTATAGCAGGTTAACAGACAATGTTGTAATAGTTTCAGGTGAACAAAGAAGGGATTCAGCCATACATATACAGGTATCCATTCTCCCCCCAGCTCCCTCCCCATCCAGGCTGCCACATAACATCCAGCAGAGTTCTCTGTACTACCACTTTATACTTGTATCAAATTTTTATAATGAGCATGTATTACTTTTATAATAGAAAAAAAATTTTTTAATTCACTCTATACAATTTTAAACATTAGAACCTATGAAGTTTGTCCTTAATATAAGAAAATCCAAATAGGAAAAAAATAAAACTTCCCTTAATTCTTTGATTTGGACTTTTTTGGCCAGTTAGCATGGAATCAAAATTCTAACTGTCTAAGAATCTGACCACACTGTCTTTTCTTTGCAGATAAAATATCTACATTAAACAGTAAAGGGACAAACCAGAGCACTTAGTGTATCCAAATAATTGAAGCTGCAAAACTATGTCACCTAGATCAATTTAAAAGTGCTCTTGGTCAAGTTCACTTGCATAGTTATATTAATTTCCCACTTCACTTGGATTGTATGGTCAACAGGACTGCATTTAATTATAACCCTTCATTTATCAATCACAACTCGTGCTAACTGTGTTAATGTTATCTATTTATTCAGCATAAAGTGTGAAAGTGTTAGTGGCTCAGTTGAGTCTTTGGGGCCCCATGGACTATTGCTCATCAGACTCCTCTGTCCACGGAATTCTCCAGGCAAGGAGTGAGTAACCATTTCTTCTCCAGGGGATCTTCCTGACTCAGTGACTGAACCCAGGTCTCCTGCATTGCCGGCAGATTCTTAAGCATCTGAGCCACCAGGGAAGCCCATTCAGTATAATGGACATCATAATCCACAAGGAGCAGTCATCTTCAAGCTGGAAAGGCTTGACAACATGAGGGCAAAGGAATGGAAACTCAGGATATGTAGAAAGCAATTGGCAATAAAGCTCTTAGTGGCTTTAAATAAACATAAATCTCCAGACGGATGACTTCCTTCCCAAAGAACTGAGAACTGCATATGTGACAATTGCTCATTTTTGTAACCATCGCATAATTGCAGAAAACAGAGGCAACATTGAGAATCTAGAAGTGGAAAAGTTGTCCACTTCAAGAAAAGAGGAACTAGACATATTCGGTGTCAATTTCTAACAAAATGCTAAAATAAATTATGATTTTATCAAGTAGGAATTACCAACTCAATAATCAAGGTTGATTCCTGGTGATCAGCCACAATTCTAGATGATAAGGAAAACAGTGTAAGGGAATTCCCTGATGGTCCAGTGGATAGGGCTCTGTGTCCTCACCACTGATTCCTGGTTGAAAAAACTAAGGTCGCACATGCCACACTGTGCGGCCAAAAAAAGGAAAGAAAATCTATTTGTTTCTAAGTTAAACTGCATGAAACTCAGCCATTTTCTCAATCAGGTTTATGATGATTCAGAAAGACTCTCTCAGGCTTTTTTTCTCTTTGTTTCCTCCTTGAGGCTGATCCTAAGCCCTAGGGAGCACTTTAGAAATTTCCTAATAAGGAGGAGCTGGTTCTATTTGAGTCTGCTCTGTCTGACTACATCCTGTGTGAGGCTCCTGCTTCAAATATAAATCCTTGAAGAAGGTCCTCGGGGCAGACAAGGGACATTGCCCTCTCCGAGAGCAACCTCGTCCGTGTGGAGAGACCTAGGCTGCTAACCAGAGTCTAGGAAGCCCCCATCAATTTCAGCCTGACATGTGACCAAGGCCCAGGGTCTGTTCTCAGAGAAATGACAGGAGTTGCTAACTTAGTCATCTCAGGATAATCTGTTCCATTCCCATAGGCGTTTGCAAACAGCCTTCAGAGCAAATTGTTGCTGCTTCTACGAATTCTGAATCCTCCATTTGCAGAAGTGAAAATAAGAGTTCACAAACCTGGGTGATAAAAATGAGAGAAATGCCCTGAATTGCCTGGGAAGTTGCAGAATTCAGTGGTTTTCTTTGATTTTGTACAATTACATTTGCCTTTAGAGAGAATTTAAGAATGGGAGTTTAACAATGAAGTGAGCTTAGTTTTTAAGGACAAATGTGCTGTTTTTGTACAACAAAGCTGTAGCTTATAAAATCCCTACCTGATAAAACCTCCAGTGTCCTTTAAGCACTAGAAAAGGAAGCATTTATCACTCCAGAGCCCACATGAGTCTACAAACTATAATTTCTATCAAACTAACCGCTGTTCTCAATTCAAAAAACAACATCAGAGAAATCAGGGAAACACTGTACACATGCAACTTTTTTAAAATAACTGAAGTATAGTTGATTTACAATGCTGTGTTAGTTGCAGGTGTACAACAAAGTGATTCATATATATATATATGTATTCAGAATATAATATATTCTTATAATATTCTTTATATATATATGCATACTTTTTCAGATTCTTTTTCTTTATAGATTATTATAAAATATTGAGCATAGTTCCCTATACTATACAATAGGCCCTTTTTGATATCTATTTTATATACAGTAGTGAGTTTGAAAGTGAAAATGAAAGTCACTCAGTTGTGTCTGACCCTTTGTGACCCCATGGACTATACAATCCATGGAATTCTCCAGGCCAGAATACTGGAGTGGGTAGCTGGTCCCTTCTCTAGGGGATCTGCCCAACCCAGGGATTGAACCCAGGTCTCCTTCATTGCAGGTGGATTCTTTACCAGCTGAGCCACCAAGGAAGCCCAGTAGTGATTTTACATGCATCTTAATTGAAGAAAATTAATACTTTTTTTCATACTATCTCAGAGCCAGAAATGACATGGGAACAGAATTATTTTAAATTCCAGTATTTCACTTAAGGAAAATGAGGTTTAAGTGACATCCTCTAGGACAAACACTCTAACAGTAATAGAGGTCAAATTTGGGATCTAGGCTCTTGCTTTTCAGACCCTTCACAAGTATGCTATGTGTAAAATGCTGTGCTAGAACTTAGGACATAAAGATGAACAGTCACAGTCTTAGCTTTAAGAAGCATGAAGCTAAGACAGGAACATAAAATGGATCCCAGGTGGCTCCAACCTCTGGGCCCAGGGGAATTCCCAGCACTTCTCTTTTCGGGGGAATGCTGGAACTGGCTCTCAACCAGCTCACAAAGCCAGGTGTATGTATCTCTCCCTAATTCCATGTTCAGTGACACTATGTCATTTATTGATTGACAGTGGTGAGAAAATTAACAACAGGGGAACCAACAAAATAGTAAATGTTTCAACTCAGGGCTTACCAGTCAGCTTCAAAACATTTAGTAGCTCACCACTGCCTCAGGGAGTCCCTTATTGCTTTCACCATCCTCTCTAACCCTGAACTCTGTTCTACACAAATCTTCCAAAATATTCTTGTGCCCCGAAAAAGAAACAGGATCTTGTCATTTTTAGGAAACTGAAGCTATTGCAAGGGTAACAAGAAATCTGATAAGCATATGAAGAAGTTACAACAGTTCCTATAGTTGGTACTGCTATCCTGGCCTCTAGTCTTCTTCCTAGTTCAGCTCTGAGTTCATAAATGAATAAGACAATGTATGTCAAGTCTGCAGCACAGCTTTTCGCATATAGGATAGGGCGTCTGGTTTTCCGTTGCTCACTTACTTGAAGAGGCCAGTGAACAACCATTCTTTGAAATACTGTTGCAGGGAGGAAGCCAGTTCTGACTCCATGTTGGAAACTGTTCCTTTGATTGGCTTTTATTATTATAATCATACTCAGCGGCTTGCCTGGAGGACCCTGCCCCTGGGCTTGACAGTAAATTAAAGTGTCTTTGCTCAGCTCAGGGAGAGATAGTTTGTCCCTGCCCTCCTGTGAATAGAAGACATTAACATACCCTTTTGAAAGGCTGGACATTCCCTAGGAGATGTTTTGCAAGACTGAAGACCCTTTCACTTTACTTCCCCACTACATCTCCCTCTCTATTTTGCCTTTTGACTTTAGTTCCTCATTGCTTCTTTATCTCTGATCAATAAAAGATGACTCAGACCCCAATAAGATGGCTATTTTGAGGCGCTAGCCTGCCGTCTTCTCGGTCTGCCAGCTCCCTGATTAAAGTCTCCTCCTTGCCTCAACACCTGTCTCTTGGATTCATTGGCCTATCGTCTGGCAACCAGAACAAGCTTGGACTCAGTAACAACATGACCTTGCAAACACAGGCCTACACCATGAGCTCTGAGTCTGCCTTACTCTACTCTGTTTCCCAGGCCTGGACATTTACTGGCTCCGTGCACACAGCCTGTGGCTGTTTCTTGATGTTACTGAGTTTGGTTTTGACATGAAATGCACCATATTCTAAGGAAGTGAGTTAACCAGTATTTGGTTTAGTCACTAAGTCATTCCCGACTCTCGCAACCCCATGGACTGTAGACTGCCAGGATCCTCTGTCCATGGGATTCTCCAGGTGTGAATACCAGAGTAGGTTGCCATTTCCTTCTCCAGAGGATCTTCCTGACACAGAAATGGAACCTGGGTCTCCTGCATTGCAGGCAGATTCTTTACCGACTGAGCTATGAGGCAAGCCCAATCAGTGTTTAGCATTAGGATTAGGAGGGAAATCTGTACTGAATTTTCATGGCAACTTCTCAATTCTTTATTTAACAATGCTTGAATAGTAGCAGATAGAATCCATTCAGTTCCGTTCAGTCGCTCAGTCATGTCTGACTCTTTGCAACCTTATGAACTGCAGCACGCCAGGCCTCCCTGTCCATCACCAACTCCCGGAGTCCACCCAAACCCATGTCCATTGAGTTGGTAATGCCATCCAGCCATCTCATCCTCTGTCTTCTCCTTCTCCTCCTGCCCCCAATCCTTCCCAGAATCAGGGTCTTTTCAAATGAGTTAACTCTTCGCATCAGGTGGCCAAAGTATTGGTGTTTCAGCTTCAACATCAGTCCTTCCAATGAACACCCAGGACTGATCTCCTTTAGGATGGACTGGTTGGATCTTCTTGCAGTCCAAGGGACTCTCAAGAGTCTTCTCCAACACCACAGTGCAAAAGCATCAATTCTTCGGTGCTCAGCCTTTTTCACTGTCCAACTCTCACATCCATACATCACTACTGGAAAATCCATAGCCTTGACTAGACAGACTGTTGTTGGCAAAGTAATGTCTCTGCTTTTCAATATGCTATCAAGGTTGGCCATAACTTTCCTTCCAAGGAGTAAGCATCTTTTAATTTCATGGCTGCAATCACCATCTACAGTGATTTTGGAGCCCAAACAAATAAAGTCTGACACTGTTTCCACTGTTTACCCATATATTTTCCACGAAGTGATGGAACCAGATGCCATGATCTTAGTTTTCTGAATGTTGAGCTTTAAGCCAACTTTTTCACTCTCCTCTTTCACTTTCAGGAAGAGACTTTTTAGTTCCTCTTCACTTTCTGCCATAAGGACGATGTCGTCTGCATATCTGAGGTTATTGATATTTCTCCCGGCAATGTTGATTCCAGCTTGTGCTTCTTCCAGCCCAGAGTTTCTCATGATGTACTCTGCATATAAGTTAAATAAGCAGGGTGACAATATACAGCCTTGACGTACTCCTTTTCCTATTTGGAATCAGTCTGTTGTTCCATTGTAGAGCCTAAGTGACTCCATCTTAAGAAAAGGAGCCACCATCTTGTAACAACGGACAACACTTAAGTTACTGAAAAAATTGCAGAATAGTCCAGCCTTCACCCAATGGCACCACCCTAGACACGACCAATCACCGTGCACCAGGGAAGCACCACAAAATAGCTAATCAGGGGGCTGTTTGTGGTTAAATATACCTATTAGGGGCTAGCGCACATAAAACCCCTGACCTCCCCTCCTGTCCTGGCCAATCACAGGATGCTGAGGCACATCACCCCATGCGTGGTCTCTTTCCCTTTGTCTCTTTCACTTAAAAGCTTTCTACCATGCGGCTCAGGGCTGCTGCCCTCACTCTGCTGCGCTGGTGTGTGTGTGTGTGGTCCAGACTCGGGTCTGCAATAAACTCCCTCTTGCGCTTGCATCGGTGAATGGCCTCCTGGTGGTTTGTGGAGATCAGGATCTGGGCATAACACCATGTCCAGTTCTAACTGTTGCTTCCTGACCTGCATACAGGTTTCTCAAGAGGCAGGTCAGGTGGTCTGGTATTCCCATCTCTTTAAGAATTTTCCACAGTTTACTGTGATCCACAAAGTCAAAGGTTTTGGCATAGTCAATAAGGCAGAAGTAGATGTTTTTCTGGAACTCTCTTGCTTTTTTGATGATCCAGCGGATATTGGCAATTTGATCTCTGGTTCCTCTGCCTTTTCTAAAACCAGCTTGAACATCTGGAAGTTCACGGTTCATGTATTGCTGAAGCCTGGCTTGAAGAGTTTTGAGCATTACTTTACTAGCATGTGAGATGAGTGCAACTGTGCGGTAGTTTGAGCATTCTTTGGCATTGCCTTTCTTTGGTATAGGAATGAAAACTGACCTTTTCCAGTCCTGTGGCCATTGCCAAGTTTTCCAAATTTGCTGGCATGTTGAGTGCAGCACTTTCAAAACATCATCTTTTAGGATTTGAAACAGCTCAACTGGAATTCCATCACCTCCACTAGCTTTGTTTGTAGTGATGGTTTCTAAGGCCCACTTGACTTCACCTTCCAGGATGTCTGGCTCTAGCTGAGTGTGAGTGGTCACACCATAGTGATTATCTGAGTCATGAAGATCTTTTTTGTACAGTTCTGTGTATTCTTGTCACCTCTTCTTAATATCTTCTGTTTCCGTTAGGTCCCTACCATTTCTGTCCTTTATCGAGCCCATCTTCACATGAAACGTTCCCTTGGTATCTCTAATTTTCTTGAAGACATCTCTAGTCTTTCCCATACTGTTGTACCAAGGGTCTTTTTAGTCCTTTAACTAGCTAATTAACATCTCAATTAATAGTCCAAGACAGGTCCCCAATAGGGCATTTGAGAGAAGAATTCTAGACGTTAAATGGTTATTTTGTCTACACATAGAGATGACTTCATGACCAGTTCTAGGAAGTGCTTAAGCAAATGAACTTCATTCTATATCAGTTGTCAGCTTCTGATGAATGTATATTTTAAATAGTCTAAAACTATATTCTTTAGTGAATGCAAAAGATATTTCTATATTTAAATTCAAATGGGCTTGTCTGCTTTCCTCAGAAATGTAAATAGGGTTATTATCTTGTCAATGGGATTTTGTCCATTAGGATTTATTATTACATTATATACTAAGAACTGGCACAGGGTGTAAATCACACTGATTATTTGAATCAGAGATGACTCAGAAACTGAACAATAACAGTTTTTCTAAATAGCATCTGATCTAGATAATACTAACAATTACCTTTGCAAAAAAAGAACATACCACAAATCCTTCCTCAGTTTTTAAACATAATCTCTATCCAATTATATTTAGAAGTTTAAAGGTACATTAAGGAAATGTACTCACTGAGAATAAAGAAAGCAGAATTAATTTAGAAGTATAGGTAAACTATTTTTGATAAATCAAGGGGATATTAAAATAAATATGTGTATACCAAAGATCCTATCCATTTAGTTATGAATTTTCAAGCCCAGAAGAATACAATTAAATGTTCCATTCATAGTGTTCATAAGATAAACAGTAACTAGTCGAAGAAAAGTAAGTTCTTACCACATACAAATATTCTTCTTATGGATACTCAGCTCATCAGCAATAGACCTGTAGTTTAATCAGCTTAATAGGCTTCTCTAGTAATTAAAGGAGGCAATGGCAATCCACTCCAGTGTTCTTGCTTGAAGAATCCCAGGGTCGGAAGAGCCTGGTGGGCTGCCATCTATGGGGTCGCACAGAGTTGAACATGACTGATGTGACTTAGCAGCAGCAGCAGCAATTAAAACATCATGGTTCATTCTATCCTCAGGCCTTGGTGCCACTCATTCTCTGACCAGTGACAGATTTTATTTTCTTGGATGCCAAAATCACTGCAGATGGTGACTGCAGCCATGAAATTAAAAGTCACTTGCTCCTTGGAAAAAAAGATATGACAAACCTAGACAGCATATTAAAAAGAAGAGACATCACTTGCTGACAAAGGGCTGTACAATCAAAGCCATGGTTTTTCCAGTAGTCATGTAGGGATGTGAGAGTTGGACCATAAAGAAGGCTGAGCACTGAAGAATTGATGCTTTTGTATTGTGATGCTAGAGAAGACTCTCAAGAGTTTGTTGGACTGCAAGGAGATCTAATCAGTCAGTCCTAAAGGAAATCAACCCTGAGTATTCATTGGAAGGACTGATGCTAAAGCTGAAGCTCCAATGCTTTGGCCACCTGAAGCAATGAGCTGACTGATGGAGAAAGACCCTGATGCTGGAGAAGACTGAGGGCATGGGGAGAAGGGGGCAACAGAGGATGAGATGGTTGGATGGCATCATCAACTCAATGGACATGAGTTTGATCAAACTCTGGGAGATAGGGAAGGACAGGGAAGCCTAGCTTGCTGCAGTTTATGGGGTACACGACTGAGTGACTGAACAACAACAGTAACAACACCCGACTGTGTGAGCATGAGTGGAAAAGAGCCTTAGCCTAATATTCTAAGCAGAGGGCTTCAGTGAGCCTGTGCACAGAGAGCAAGTCACTCCACAAACATCTGACACTGTAATTGCAGCGGCCAGAAGTAATGGCAGCCACGGACTGATCTACTTACCAATTGTCCTGTGGTTCACATTTGGAGACAGGGTTAATCCCAGCCTCCTTCCCCACATTAGTTAAACCCTCAAGGTTGCTGGACAATTTAGTGGAAGATGGAAAGCTGGATTTCTTATGAGTAAAAAATGGTCTTCTCAGATGACTATTGAGGAAAAATGCAAGATTTGACCATATTTACTCCCCAGGCTTGTGAGACAAGTAGTAACAACTACATGGGACTTGGGTACAAGACAGTGATCAAACGAGGGAGCTGATCAGCCTCACAGTTAGCCCTAGACTTGCCAGGTGACTTCTGCTAAACTAAGTACAAATGAAGGGAAAGGAGTCTGGATGAGCATTTATCCAGGGTGAGGCAGATAGATAGATAAAGTTAGATGAATGAACTCTACTTCTAAAAGATGATCAGTGTGTAAATCTTCTCCTGTTTTAATGCCCAAATAGCCTTCTATAACTGAATGCTTGATGAATTAACTTGGAGAAGCCATTTTCCTTAATAAGATTTGGTGTCCATCCAAAGTGCTTAATTAGTGGTCATTAAAACCACAAACATATTGCACACTGGCCATTTCCGTCCTGCACATCTTGTAAAAGTGCCACCAAAGACAACATGAGCTGCAATATTCAACACTCCTGGGTGGAAAATTCTCTACCAGTTAGGGAGAGATGTTATTAATAAAGAGAAGAAATTTTTTTTCTTGATACTGTGGTCTTCATTCATTCTATTATTCATTTAAAGTACTACGTGACTGGCATTTGCTGTGCACTGGGCATATAAAGATGAGTGGAACACAATCCCTCCCCTCTGGAGATGCCCACTTATAGTGGAGGAAGAAGACAGGCACATATTATGTTACAGGATGCTAGGGGTGGGGTGGGCATGTAGCAGAGGGAATGTTGATCCTGGAAGAGGTTAAGGAAGACCTATAGGTTCAGTATACAGGACTTTCTCCTATATACAGGAGAAGACCTATGAGCTGAGTCTTGAAGTGTGAGAGATGCACAGATACCAAAATGAATCTGGAGTTTCAGACCTGGGAAGCTCATGAATCTTGGTGCCATTAACTAAGGTTGAGGATGAACAAAGAAGGAATCATCTCTGGGAGAAGATGAAGAGTTCACCTTTGGCATTTCACTGTGATAGTTCTGCTGCGTTGGTTTGATCCCAGTGTGGCATAGTTGACAGCCAATGGGCTTCACTTCAGCTGAAGCAGGTTCATATCCTGGCTCTGCCATGAACTAATGATACTAACCTTGGGCACATCTCTTAAACCAACAAAGCTGTGACTGTCTCATTTGTAAAACAGAATTGATGGTACATATATACATACTTACATACATACATACGGACTTCTTAAATTCTAAGGATTGAAATCTACCATAGTAACTAAATTCATAATCCTTTTAGCAATCTTTCTATAGACTTCCCTGAGTCCAATCTGAACCCAAACGGAATCTTTTTGTCTCTGCTTGGTCTTTTTTTTTAATTTAGTTAATGTAGGGTTTTTTCCTGTGATTTTGTTGTTGTTGTTGAAGTATAGCTGATTTTCAATGTTTCAGGTATATATTGATTCAGTTATATATGTATTAATACATAGTTAAGTATTCTTTTCAGATTTTTTCCTTCATAGATTATTACAAAATATTGAACAGGGTTCCGCACACTATACAGTGGACCCTTGTTTAGCTCTTTTATATACAGTAGTGTATATCTGTTAATTACCAAATTTTAATTCATTCCCCCCCTTTTCCCTTTGGTAACCATTGTTTGTTTTCTATGTCTGTGAGCCTATTTCTGTTTTGTAAATAATCTCATTTGTATCATTTATGTAGATTCCACATGTAAGTGATACCATCTGATATTTGTCTTTCTCTGTCTGACTTTCTTTACTAGTATGAGAATCTCCAGATCCATCCATGTTGCTGCAAATGGCGTTATTTCATTCTTTGCCAGTGAGTGGTGAACTTCTTTCTGTTGCCTACAATCCCATCCTTTGTGCCATACAGGTTGGTTTCCTAGTGCCCCACCTGCTTCCTAGAGCTGAATCCCATTATTCCCTTCATGCTTCTTAGCCAGTGTTGAGAAGCATACCCTACTTCAATGTTGTCTTTAAACCTTGGGGCAGGGATTAAATTAAAATAAGGATGCATGTTATCTCTCAGAATTAAATCTGCATCACCTGCTGGGAACATACCTTGCTGACCAATGCGGTGTTGCCAACCCTGTATTTTGTTGTAACTTCCTTGGTTCTTCAATTCTCCATTCTCCGTGGGGAGCAATGTCCTCCCACGGTCTTGGGGTGAAGCCAGGACACAGAGTAATGTTCTGCTGGACTGCTCACATGCATTGGAGGGTGACAGCTGGATTCCAGACAGCTGTCGTATGGCAAGCTGAAGAGGGATAATCACGAGCCGGGAAGGAAGAGGAAACGCTTTCCAGATTCACTGAAACACAGCTTCAAGAAACAGAAAGACTAGAGACAAATAGGACATTCAGGCTGACAGGCGGCTATCAGGAACACGGCATCAGGCTGGCAAAATTTCACAAACAGCAAAATATCTTTCAGAGCACCGTGGCCAGTGGTAATTAAAGGACATTTCCTGTGTGCTCAGTTTAGCAAGGACTGCTGGACCATTGAGGGTATTTCTGGTACATTCTCATGCAGATTTCAACATTGCCTCTCTGAGCAGGATGACCACATGGCAGTCCCCTAATCTTCCCATCTATTTCACAGGGCATACAGAATGAGGTCCTTGCAGCTACCCTTCATTCAGGTTAAAGGACTTTAGCAGCCACAAAAGAAAAGAACACAGCACGTGAAACTAGTGAGCTGTGGCATTGGGCCAGAAGGTAGACAACCTAATAGGTTGACACCTAGGAATGTAATGTGCTTCAGCAAAAAGAGTCAGCTCAGTCACTCAATTGCATCTGACTCTTTACAACTCCATGGATTGTAGCTCCCAAGGCTCCTCTGTCCACGAGATTTCCCAGGCAAAAATACTGGAGTGGGTAGCCATTTCCTCCTCCAGGAATCGAATCTGTGTCTCCTGCATCTCTTGTAATGGGAGGCAGAGTCTTTATCACTGACCCACCTGAGAAATCCAAAAGAGGCAGTGGCAGATTCAAATTCCAACCCTGTACCAGTGTGAGATTTTGTTTTCTGTAAAAAAGGAAACAAAGTACCTCTAACGGTTTTCTAAAAATGAAATGGAATAATGTAGCATGTTCATAATGCTTTCCAGGTGGCACAAGTGGTGAAGAACCCGTCCACCAATGCAGGAGACTTAAGAGATGTGGGTTCAATCCCTGGGTCAGGAAGATCCTGTGGAAGAGGGCATGGCAACCCACTCCAGTATTGTTGCCTAGAGAATCCCATGGACAGAGGAGCCTGATGGGCTATGACCCACAGGGTTGCAATGTGTCAGACATGACTGAAGTGACTTCACATAAACACATGTTCATAATAGATAGATTAAAAATAATTACACTCCTACTCTTTGATATACTGAGGGAAAACAGTCAGGTACAGAACTGGGACTTCAGCTGTGCCTTGAGCTATGACATCTCTGACTCCCCCAGTGCTGAGGTACTGTTTTTTGATTAGAGAGATAAATATGATGTTGTCATAACCTAATTTTGTCATTCTACTTAGTGATTTCACTGGTAAATATACACCTGCTTTATCATCAAGTTACTTCCCTCTGCGAGGAAGTAAACTTTTGGAACAACTACACTTATGGTATGTATTGGACTTTCCCAGTGGCTCAGCAGTAAAGAATTCGCCTGCAATACAGGAGACACATGTTTGATCCCTGGGTTGGAAAGATCCCATGGAGGAGGGCATGGCAACCAGCTCCAGTATTCTTGCCTGGAGAATCCCATAGACAGACGAGCCTTGCAGGCTACAGTCCATAGGGTTACAAAAATTTAGACATGACTGAAAGACTGAACACATATGCATGCATGATGTAGGCTATAAAAATTAAAAAGTCACATTTCCTAGCATGATGTCAGGAAGGGGGATGGCAGCAAGCAGTCAAGGCTTTGAGAACTTCCCCAATCAGAACACCTTTATTTTCAAATGTTGCACACACTGGCTTTCCCACAAGATCTTTCCATACACAAAGGATTTTACGATTTAAAAATTAAGTTTTAAAAATCACTTTTCTGTAATATTTAAGTTCTTGAGAACACTTGGATAGAAAGACAACAGGATTTTTACATCCCAAGTCACTT
The DNA here is from genome assembly GCA_007570785.1 of Antilocapra americana. Taxonomy (NCBI): domain Eukaryota; kingdom Metazoa; phylum Chordata; class Mammalia; order Artiodactyla; family Antilocapridae; genus Antilocapra; species Antilocapra americana. Next base: position 10,830,426 of record ML660770.1, on the reverse strand, counting down.
AACATGGCTGCCACATTCATTTTGTCTATGCAGGGTAGGAAACTGGTATATAACTGAGGATTATTCCTACCAGAAATGTCTCTGAAATGAACTAGTCCCTGAAATGATACAGAGAAAAGGAAACATTTTAACAACACTGGTTTGGGGGTTCCAAAGACCATCCTCAGGGTTGATGAGTCCCTATGAGGACTCACAGGATCAGCACATATAAATACTTAAGGTTATAATGATTACAGCTAAAAGATACAAGGCAAAATCAGTGAAGGATAAAGGACCATGTAATAGAGCTTGGAGGAAACCAGGAGCAGGCTTTCAAGAGTCCTCTTCCAGGACTCCCCTGCCAGTCCAGCCAGTAAGACTCTCAGCTTCCAATGCAGGGGGCAAATGTTCAACTTCTGGTCAAGGAACTAAGATCCCACATGCCATGTGTTGAGGCAAAAAAATAAAATAAAAATTTTAAAATACAGTCCTCTCCCAAAGGACTCACACAGCCGTAGGCTGTGACAGCAAGTGTGAAATGTTCTCTATCAAGAAAGCTCATTAGAAACTCAGTGTCCAGAGGGTTTGTTGGCAGATGGGCAAATAGACATCCTCAGCCTAGCACTTGGGCTTTCCAGGTGGCTCAGTGGTGAAGAATTCATCTGCCAATGCAAGAGACACTGGTTCTATCCCTGGGTCAGGAAGACCCCATAGAGGAGGAAACGTCAATCCACTCCAGTTGGAAATCCCATGGACAGAGGGGCATATGGGCTACAGTCCATTGGGCCACAAAGATTCAGACACAAGGGAGTAACTGAGCACATATGCACGCCTAACACCAAAATCCTGAACTTCAAGAACTAAGCAGGTGTTCAACATAAATCAAATTGTTTATATGGTTTAGAAACAGAAGGCCATCCTTGCCAGTTAGAATAACATGATCCCTCCCAAAATATAAGTTCTCTAATGCCAGCTAAGCCAGGAATCAGGCCCGCAGTGTTAACTCTTTCTGTGCATAGTCAGTCAGTCAGTCAGTTCAGTCATTCAGTCATGTCTGACTCTTTATGACCCCAAGGACCACAGCACACCAGGCCTCCCTGTCCATCACCAAGTCCTGGAGTTTGCTCAAACTTGTGTGCATTGAGTTGGTGATGCCATCCAACCATCTCATCCTCTGTCATCCCCTTCTCCTCTCACCTTCAGTCTTTCCCAGCACCAGGATCTTTTCAAATGAGTCAGTTCTTCACGTCAGATGGCCAAAGTATTGGAGTTTCAGTTTCAGCATTGGTCCTTCCAATAAATATTCAGGACTGATTTCCTTTAGGATGGACTGTTGGATCTCCTTGCAGTCCAAGAGACTCTCAAGAGTCTTCTCCAACAACACAGTTCAAAAGCATCAATTCTTCTGCACTCAGCTTCCTTTATGGTCCAACTCTCACATCTATATATGACTACTGGAAAAATCATAGCTTTGACTAGATGGACTTTTGTTAGCAAAGTAATGTCTCTACTTTTTAATATGGTGTCGAGGTTGGTCACAGCTTTTCTTCTAAGGAGCACGCGTCTTTTAATTTCATGGCTGCAGTCACCACATGCAATGATTTTGGAGCCCCCAAAAATAAAGTTTCTCATTGTTCCCACTGTTTCCCCACCTATTTCCCATGAAGTGATGGGACCAGATGCCATGACCTTAGTTTTCTGAATGTTGAGTTTTAAGCCAACTTTTCACTCTCCTCTTTCACTTTCTCAAGAGGCTCTTTAGTTCCTCTTCACTTTCTGCCATAAGTGTGGTGTCATCTGCATATATGAGGTTATTCATATTTCTCCCGGCCATCTTGATTCCAGCTTGTGCTTCATCCACCCAGCATTTCTCTTTATGTACTCTGCATACAAGTTAAATAAGCAGGGTGCTGCAGTTTATGGGGTCACAAAGAGTTGGACACAGCCGAGTGACTGAACAGTAACAACAGTGTGTTTGATATTCCTATGGCTTATACCTTCACACATTCTACATTTGATTTTCACAAATCTTTCTTCTGTGTATTTCAGTCTTTCATCCATGTTTGACCTATTACATCATCACAGGATGTCTCTCACTTCCAGTAGGGGGCAAAAGCTCAGACAGTACAGAAACAGAGGTAGGGTTTGAGGAAGGGGCTAGTCTTGGAATCTGAGCCAAGGGAGACTCATCCTTTAACCCTTCATATTATTCCCTCCCCATCTTGTCACTTAAAAGAAACACCTTTCAGCATGAGTATGCAGTGTCATTGCCCGAATTCAGATTTGCAGAAGCCCACGCTGCTCCCACCATGGAAGGTGAGGGGTGGAGTGGAGTGACAGAGAAGGTGTAGCTTAGCCAGCTTTGTACAAGATGTTAAGAGCTGTGAAAGTGTTGTTAAGAGCTGTGAAAGTGTTAAATTTAGGAGAAGGAACAAGAATAAGGAAAACATAGGTCTAGTCCCTGGAGATAGATAATATGAGATGAATTGGGGAATTGGGGGTGATGTAAGTACACTTCCATGTGTAAAAATAGATAGTGGGACCGACTGTATAGTGCTGGGAGCTCAGCCCTGTGCTCCATGGTGACCTAGATGGATGGGGTTGGAAGGGAGGGAGTCCAGCGCGGAGGGGATGTATCAATACGTATAGCTGATTCACTTCATTGCACAGCAGAAACTAACACAACATTGTAAAGCAACTACACCCTAATTTTTTTTTAGAAAGTTTTTTAAATAACAACCAATTGCCCATTCCCTTATGTTTCTCTATCAGTGAAAGTGCTGATTATTGGAGTAAAGTTCAAAACAGGGGAGGAGATTGTAAATGGCTGTGCAAGTCCCCTTGCTCCCGTACACTGTATCCTCCTGCTTGAAAAGAGCATGAAGCACCTACAGGACAGCAGGCAGTTGTCGAGGGAAAAAACAGAGAGATGAGACATCTGCCAATGTCATCCTCAATTTAAAAAAGAAAGAAGCTAGTTATGGCAGATATTAATAAAAGACTGTTTATCTTGAGATTCATCTGGAGCAAGATTCTAGAAAAGATAGTGATTTTAAAATCACAATATTACAGTTGCCATATGCCGGGCATCACCTTCAGTGCTTTATAAGACTCAACATCTCATGCTTCACAGTAGTCCTCTAGGTAAGGAGGGCTCAGACCCCCTCTGCCAGGTCCTCTGGGATCTTGCCTTCTTGAAATGAGCTCATTAAAGATTTTCGCTGAAGATCACATTCTCTGCTAGAAGGAAATTCTGATAAATACAGGTTTTTCTGCCACATGCTGTAGAGGAAAGGATGTGGGTGGAGAGAAATAGGCTTCTTTTTCTAACAGTTAAAAAAACTATTAAAATCCTATCTGTGTAGAAAGTGTTGCCCTCTCTGGCCCAGAGGACCCAAAGGTTGTGGGAGAACTATCAAAGGCCGAGTCAAGGTTCCTAAAGCAGGGGGATGGTCCCCCTGCTGTCCTTGTCAGTCACAGTTCTGGGAAGGTTAAGTCAGGTCTCCCGCTCCTCCAAAAGTCTGTAGCTTTTCCTCCAACCCCAGTCCCAGGATGGAGATAGAGTCCTTTAAGTATTTTTCTTGGGGTGTGGAAGGCACTGGAACCAGGACAGGGAGCTGTTCCATTGTTGTTCAGGGGCTCAATTGTGTCCAACTCTTTGTGACCCCATGGACTGCAGCACTCCAGGCTTCCCTGTCCTCCATTATCTCTCAGAGTTTACTTAAACTCATGTCCATTGAGTTGGCAATGCTATCTAACCATCTCATCCTCTGCTGCCCCTTCTCCTTTTGCTTTCAGTCTTTCCCAGCATCAGGGTCTTTTCCAGTGAGTCAGTTCTTCACATCAGGTGGCCAAAGTATTGGAGCTTCAGTTCAGAATCAGTACTTCCAATGAATACTCAGAGTTGATTTCTTTTAGGATTGACTGGTTTGGTCTCCTTGCAATCCAAAGGACTCTCAAGAGTCTTCTCTAACACTGCAGTTTGAAAGCATCCATTCTTTGGCACTCAGCCTTTTTTCCAACCTAACTCCCATATCTGTTCATGACTACTGGAAAAACCAAAGCTTTGTTGGCAAAGAGATGTCTCTGCTTTTTAATACACTGTAGTTCCATTTGTTTATTTACTTTGTTTATTCTAAATAGTGGCCTATTTCTTACTGCTGTTTCAGGTTCATATAACTACTAGTACAAGCATATTCTTCTTTTTTAAAAATATATGTTTATTTATTTTCACCTATTTATTTTGGCTCTGTCTGGTCTTAGTCTCAGCACCTAGGAGTTTGGATCTTAGTTGGGGCATGCAGGACCTAGTTCCCTGCATGCATGCAAGATAACTTCTGTTATGTCTTACCCTTTGTGACCCTATGGACTGTAACCTACCAGGCTCCTCTGTCCATGAGATTCTCCAGGCAAGAATACTGGATTGGGTTGCCATTTCCTCCTCCAGTGAAATTCCCAACCCTGGTATCAAACTCGTGTCTCTTATGTCTCATGCATTGGCAAGAAGGTTCTTTACCACTAGCACTGTTTGAGAAGCTTCCCTGTACCTCAGATGGTAAAGAGTCTGCCTGCAATGCCAGAGACCAGGGTTTGATCCCTGGGTGGGGAAGATCCCCTGGAGGAGGAAATAGCAACCCACATCAATATTCTTGCCTAAAGAATTCCACGGACAGAGGAGTCTGGCTGGCTATAGACCATGGGGTCACAAAGAGTCAGACATGACTGAGCAACTAACACTTTCACAGGTCCCCTGACCAGGGACCAAATCCAGGCTCCCTGCATTAAGAGTGAGGAGTCTTAGCCACTAGCCCAACAGGGAAGTCCCTTCCGTCTTATTCCTGATTTTATGTAAACCAAGATTTTAGAGAGAGTTCTGTGCAGCTATATTTGGCCTCTTATCTTTACAGGCACTTGCAAATCTGAGGTTCTAACTCTATGCCCTCCCCCTGATGCTCTTTCGCTGGGCTCTGAGGATACAGCTAACCATGGTCAGCCTCCTCTTCCTGGGCACTCAGGTCCTTTATTTTGTTGATCAGATTTTGATCTAGAACAATGATTCTCATTGTTTTCTTCATCATCTGAAACTTGATATTGACAAGAAATTAGGATAAGACCTGAGTTTGTCTGTTTGGTTCTGGTTTTAATTTTAGCAGGACTTACAAAAGCTATACAAATGGTTGACTGTTAATGCTAGTGTAATTAAGCAACTTAGGTATTCTTGCTTGTTTTACAGTTTATATGTACAAATATAAAAGAGCAAGATAATAGGGAAAGGGGGTGAGAAAGGAATTACATTGCTTTTGTTTGGTTGAAAATGATGCTATTTTAAAGGCTGCTATATATGGGTTTATGCAGAAAAGACTGTCCAGAAAGGCATACTAAAAAAAAATCTGAATAACTCAGTTTTTTAGCTCCATTAAGAACAGAATAAATTAGTGGTTAAAGCACGAGCTTTGGAGTTACATGGGAGTGCCATCAAATGCTGGTTTCTTTACTTACCCACTGTATGACTTAGCGACTTTAATCTTCCTAACATACAATTTCCTCATTTATGTAATGTGGTTATCAAAAGAACTTATTGTGAGGTAGAAATTATATAATACATAAAATATGCTTATTACTTTTCTTGGCACGTAGTAAACACCAAAAAATTGGTAGTTATTATTTTAGTAGGGGCTAGATGATTTCTGCATGAATCTGCCTGCAATAAGGGGCCAGCCTCATAGAACAGGACTTGTGGTTTAATATAAGTTATGTCCTCATGATTCGCTTGTTCATTCTCCCACTTGCCTTAAGGCAATAAGGCCCTTGTGTCTAGCTTATTAAACAAGCTGGATTCCTCAGAGTACAAGCAAAAGGCAATTTTTTCCTTTTTGCCACTCTCTCTTAGAACCCACTCCCACAACTTGTTCTTTCTCTGTCCCTGGATAAATGCTGGGCTGGTCTCACAGCTTTCCTGGATACTATTAAATAGTAAGTCACAATTAAATAAGTAAAATATTAATGTTATGCAATAACCACATAACTCCAAACACACATTCAATTTAAATCTCCACAATCCTAGGTCTCCTTTGGTGGTGCATGCTCAGTCTGACCCTTTGTGACCCCATGGACTGTAGCCCACCAGGCTCCTCTGTCCATGAGATTTTCCAGGCAAGGATACTGGAGTGGATTTCCATTTCCTCCTCCAGGGAAGCTTCCCAACCCAGGGATCGAACCAGCATCTCTTTCATATCCTGAATTAGCAGGAGGATTCTTTACCACTGAACCACCTGTTTTGCAAGATTGGGAGGTAAAGGAGGGGCACTGGCTGCTTCTTTCTGCTCTTTGTGAAAGTGAAAGTGAGAATAAATATTGTCTGGGAGAAGGAAAGATTAAGTCAGTCTTAGCTTCCAATATCCACATTCAAATTAGCTTATTAAATAAGCTCTCAAATCCTGGCTTGCCCATGGCAACCTCAGCTGGTGTCACAGTCCCTCTAGCTGTGGCTACAGTTGGACCCCTTCAGTCAAGTAGAGAACTACTGAGCCTCATCCCCATTGGTTGGGCCTCTCTCTACACAGGGCCTCAGGCTGGGCTAGCGAATCAGGGGAAAGAAACCAAGGGAATGAGTCAGGTAGGCTCATGGCCACGTGTGATGGATGAGACACACTACACAGTTTGTGGAATCTTGTGCAAAACAAAAACCCAGGATCCTTGTTCAGAAATTATCAAGAATTCCAGGATAGAGACAGCAAGGCCCTAAACCAACAAAGGGGCTCTTTGAGCACACAGTGGTGTGTGATTGTCACATGCCCATGAAGGCAGCTCTGATCATGGAACAAATCCAAGGTGACAGTGTGATGGGAAAACAGCTTTGTTTCCAAGCAAGGGTGGAGACTGAAAACCCCAAGAAAGATGAAAGGAAGCCATTCAGAAAGAAAAGGCTGAAGAGTTCTCAGAAACAGACTTGAAGGTCACTGGGCTAGTTAATAACCCACTAATTTGTGCTATCACAAACCAGTGTGTGAGCCGCTGCTGCTAAGTCACTTCAGTCTGGAGAAGGCAATGGCAGCCCACTCCAGTACTCTTGCCTGGAAAATCCCATGGATGGAGGAGCCTGGTAGGCTGCAGTCCATGGGGTCATAAAGAGTCAGGCATGACTGAGTGACTTCACTTTCACTTTTCACTTTCATGCATTGGAGAAGGAAATGGAAACCCACTCCAGTGTTCTTGCCTGGAGAATCCCAGGGATGGGGGAGCCTGGTGGGCTGCCATCTATGGGGTCGCCCAGAGTCAGACACGATTGAGAACCTACTGTAAAGCACCAGGAACTCTACCCAGGGCTCTATGGTGACCTAAAGGGGAGGGAAAGTCAAAAAATAAGGGATATATATATATATATATATATATATATATATATATATACATCTAGCTGATTCACTTTGCTGTATGGTAGACTAATACAACATTGTAAAGCAACTATACTCCAACAAAAATAAATCAAAAAATTTTTTAAATAAAAAAAACTTTTAACTCCCCCAAAATAATACAAAGCAGCGTTAGAGTGTCCTAGTTGAGCTCTGGGTACCCAAGTGCAGAGTGAGGGACGGGCTTCCTGCAGAGCTAGCCTGGCTTTCCCTGCGGGCAGAAGGTCACTGATCAAAGCCCCAGTGAATTTGAGGAGTGGAGGAAACTGTTAAACGACAAATGGAATGCTGAAATCTGATGAGGAAGGGCAGAAGGGAAAGTCTCCGACCTGCCTACTCCTAACTGAATTTAAGAAGGAGGACCAGAATGCATAGGACTTCAGACCTTCTGAGCAATTCTGCACCAGTCGTTTCACAGACACGTCGTCTGGGGCCACAGAATCACAGGGCTGAGTTTCAGTTCTAGCTCTCCTGGGTAGACATGGGCACTGCGAGACCAAGTGTGAGAAGACTGGCCATCGGCCTCCATAACATCACTGAGCCTCAAGTCCCCATTCCTTAGCAGGACAGGGAGAGCATGTGAGCCAAGGGGTGGACACGGATCTGCAGGATTAGCAGTCCCTTTCTCTGAATGGGAGATTCTATCTATTTTGCAGAAGTCAACATGTTTTCCTAAATCCTAAAATGCTGTCAGCTGTGTCAGTGTACACTGTCCTGCAAGGTCATCATGATTCAGTTTATTTAAAAAAGGTCACCTGAAACGGAAAACACCAGAGGCCTCTCTAAACTAGTTTAAACACTTGGAACTTGAAACTAAGAACTCAAACTATGACGACTGGATTTCTTCTTTACTTTCTTCTGGAGTCACACCTTTGTTTAAATACGATATTTTGTATTTAATGATCCTCATGATAGGTGTTTTGGGTTTCCCAGGTGGCGCTAGTGGTAAAGATTCTGCCTGCCAAGAGATGTGGATTCAGCCCCTGGGTCAGGAAGATTCCCTATAGCAGGAAATTGCAACCAACTCCCATATTCTTGCCTGGAAATTTCCATGGGCAGAGGGGCCTAGTGGGCTACAGTCCATAGGGTCACAAAGAGTCAGACAAAACTGAGCGACTGAGCAATAGATGTTTAATGCATCATAAAGAATCTTTACTGCTGAACACTATGTTGTCACTAATATGTTTTTAAAACTTATTTTTAAAAGGCATACTTACGTAGAGTACATATATATTATTGTATAATGCTAGTATTAAATTATATAATACAATGAAAATAATATTTTGTATAAGTGTGCATGTGTGTTTCTGGCAGCAGACAGTTAAATCTGAAGGAAAAAAAAAATCAGTGAGATGTGAGAGAGGGAAAGAATCCTAAAGTCACTCTGTTACAAGAATATCTCAAAATCTGGGAAACTGGCCCAAAACCTGGGAAGAGTTGAATTTCATATTGGACAAACAGAGTCAACCATAGAATAACTTTTTGGTAAACATTTGTGCATAACAATGCAGTTAGAATTCATTCAACGAGTAAAACTGAAAATAAATGGAGGAAGTTAAGAAGCCATACCCTCCACTTGGTTTATTTCAAAGGTACCCTCAAACTTCATTCTTAATGCTTGCTTACTCTTGGTGAGGTTTAAATGGCTTAATGAAGATAGTTCTTTCCAAAGTAACTGTTTAGTTAAAACTTTGATTAAGCACTTAAACCTTGTTGTTTGAATTTAAGGACTACAGTAGTATTCCTGGAGTTTGCAACTCATCAACATTTCAAAATTTAATTTTGATGAGTAAATAAACCTAAATTGTTAGTTGCTCAGTTGTGTCTGACTCTTTGGGACCCCATGGACTGTAACTTCTGTCCATAGAACTCTCCAGGCAGGAATACTGGAGTGGGTAGCCATTCCCTTCTTCAGGGGAACTTCATGACCCAGGGATCGAATCTGGGTCTCCAGTATTGCAGGCAGATTCTTTACAGTCTGAGCCATAAACCTAAACCTAGAAATAAATGTAGGTACAGAGCAACCATAAGCATCATAATGAGTCACACATGTAAAAGAATAGATTAGGAAAGTTTCTCCACTCATTTTCCTTTCAACACTGAACTGAATAGACATTTTTTCTTTATCTTCCCAGAATTTTCCTTGGTGATCTATTATTAGGAGAGTACTTAGAGTATATGAAAAAATATTTTGAAAGGCAAATTATTTTCTAATGAAATCAGCACTATTTCTTTCAGCAGATTACTGGACATTATAGATGTTACTCATAAAATACCTGTCAGCAGACCAGAAGCGAAATCTAATTGTGTCGTAGGTAGAGACACAATCTAATTGTGTCTCTTTAAACATATCTTGGTTTGTTTAAAGAGACAGTACTGTGTTAAAAGACAGTTTCAGAGGAAATTTAAGACTTTTGTATAAACCAAGGTGATGTTTTAGTAATGATATAGACACAGAAGAAAATAAGTCTAAACTAAATAGCTAAATCTTATACAAATATGTTGTAGTTGCTGTTTAATAACTAAGCTATGTCCTACTCTTTGTGACCTCGTGGACTGCAGCATGCCAGGCTCCTCTGTCCTCTACTATCTCCCAGTTAACTTTCATGTCTATGAAATTTATAGACAAATATATAAGGACAACTGCTTGACTTGTACTAGTTTTGAAGGCAAATATACAATAAAGCTACAACTGTTTCCATCTCCAGAAAAATATCCAAAAATTTAAGGGAAAAATATATACTTAAGGGTTGTACTTTGCTGATATAATGTATTTGTACTACCAAAAAAAAAGGACAATAAACATTGCTAGAATAAGCTATTGTTGAAATTTCAGTTTCAATATTTATTCCTTACCAATGCTTTTCCTATACTTTTTTCTCTTTCTTTAGTTTTTCTTTTTATCACTTTATCAACTCCTTGAAAGCAGATACCTCTCCTCTGAAATTGTTCTTTTTCCTTTAACCTCACGGTAATAGTTAACATTATTTAAATGTCTAATCAGGCTTTCTCATTATTCAAAAAGATTTATCTATACATCAAAAGTATAAGAAATGAAAGAAAAAATAAACTCGACATCATCAAAATTTAAAACTTGTGTGTTGCAGGAGACAACATCAAGAGAGTGAAAAGGCAACCCACAAAATGAGAGACTGGTTTTTAAAATCATATATCTCTTGAGGATATTGAGTCTAGAATATTTAAAGAACTACTAAAATTCAGTGATTAAAATGATAACAGAATTTTAAAATGGACAAAGAATTTCAATAGACATTTCTCCAAAGAAAATACACAATAGTCAATAAGCATATCAAAAGATGTCTAGCATCATTACCCATCAGAAAACCATTAACCGGGGGAAACCAAAACCACAATGAAAACCGCTAGATACCCACTAGGTCATTGTTGTTTAGTCACGTCCTACTCTTTTGAGACCCCATGGACTGTAGCCTATCAAGCTCTTCTGTTGATGGGGTTTTTCAGGCAAAAACACTGGAGCAGACTGCCATTTCCTTCTGCAGGGGATCTTTCTTTTGTGTGTGTGTGGTTAATTTTTTTTTTATTATTCTTAGTTTTGCCATACAATGACATGATATTGCCATGGGTTTACATATGCTCCCCCTCCAGAACCCCCCTCCCTCCTCCCTCCGTCTTCCCTCCACCCGGGAAAACTCGGTGCACCAGCCCCGAGCATCAGTCCTGGGCTGGCGATTGATTACACATATGATAATTAACATGTTTCAATGCCATTCTCCCATATCATCCCACCCTTGCCCTCATCGACAGAGTCCACGAGCCCGTTCTATACATCTGCGTTCCTTTTGCTGTCTCGCATGCTGGGTTCTCGTTACCGTCTTTCTAAATTCCATATATATGCGTTAGTATACTGTATTGTTGTTTTTCCTTCTGGCTTACTTCACTCTGGATAATAGGCTCCAGTTCCGTCCACCTGAGTAGAACTGATTCAAATGAATTTTTTTTTTAATGCTGAGTAATATTCCATTGTGTATATGTACCACAGCTTTCTTATCCATTCGTCAGTTGATGGGCATCTAGGTTGCTTCCATGTCCTGGCTATTGTAAACAATGCAGCGATGAACATTGGGGTACACATGGCTCTTTCAATTCTGGTTTCCTCGGTGTATATGCCCAGCAGTGGGATTGCTGGGTCATATGGCAGGTCTATTTGCAGTTTTTTAAGGAACCTGCACACTGTTTTCCATAGTGGCTGTACTAGTTTGCATTCCCACCAACAGTGTGAGAGAGTTCGCTTTTCTCCACATCCTCTCCAGCATTTATTGGTTGTAGACTTTTGGATGGCAGCCATTCTGACTGGTGTAAAGTGGTACCTCATTGTGGTTTTGATTTGCATTTCTCTGATAATGAGTGATGTTGAGCATCTTTTCATGTGTTTGTTAGCCATTTTTATGTCTTCTTTGGAGAAATGTCTGTTAAGTTCTTTGGCCCACTTTTTGATTGGGTCATTTATTTTCCTAGAATGGAGCTGCAGGAGTTGCTTGTATATTTTTGAGATTAATTATTTGTCCATTGCTTCATTGGCTATTATTTTCTCCCATTCTGAAGGCTGTCTTTTCACCTTGCTTATAGTTTCCTTTGTTGTGCAGAAGCTTTTAATTTTAATTAGGTCCCATTTGTTTATTCATGCTTTTATTTCCAATATTCTGGGAGGTGGGTCTTGGAGGATCCCGCTTTGGTTTATGTCGGAGAGTGTTTTGCCTATGTTATCCTCTAGGAGTTTTATAGTTTCTGGTCTTATGCTTAGATCTTTGATCCATTTTGAGTTTATCTTTGTGTATGGTGTTAGAGAGTGTTCTAGTTTCATTCTTTTACAAGTGGCTGTCCAGTTTTCCCAGCACTCACACCAATGGATAGATCAACTAAACAGAAAAGTAACAAGGAAATTCAAACTTTAAATGATACAATAGACCAACTAGACCTAATTGATATCTATAGGTCATTCCACCCCAAAACAAGGAATTTCACCTTTTTCTCAAGCGCACACGGGACCTTCTCCAGGATAGATCACATCCTGGGCCATAAATCTAGCCTTGATAAATTCAAAAATATTGAAATCATTCCAAGCATCTTTTCTGACCACAATGCAGTGAGATTAGATATCAATTACAGGAGAAAACCATTCAAAACTTCCAACATATGGAGGCTCAACAACACACTGCTGAATAACCAACAAATCACAGAAGAAATCAAAAAAGAAATTCAGTTATGCATAGAAATGAATGAAAATGAAAACACAACAACCCAAAACCTATGGGACACTGTAAAAGCAGTGCTAAGGGGAAAGTTCATAGCAATACAAGCTCACCTCAGAAACAAGAAAAAAATCAAATAAATAACCTTACTTTACACCTAAAACAACTAGAAAAGGAAGAGATGAAGAAGCCCAGGTCTAGTAGAAGGAAAGAAATCTTAAAGATCAGGGCAGAAATAAATGCAAAGGGAACAAAAGAGACCATAGCAAAAATTAACAAAGCCAAAAGCTGGTTCTTTGAGAAGATAGATAAAATTGACAAACCATTAGCCAGACTCTTCAAGAAACAAAGGGAGAAGAACCAAATCAACAGAATTAGAAATGAAAACGGAGAGATCACAACAGAAAACACAGAAATACAAAGGATCATAAGAGACTATTATCAGCAACTATATACAAATAAACTGGACAACCTGGATGAAATGGACAAATTCTTAGAAAAGTACAACTTTCCAAGACTAATGCAGGGGATCTTTCTGACCCAGGGATCGAACCTGCATCTCCTGCGTTGGTAGGTGGATTCTTTGCCACTGAGCTACCAGGGTAGCCCCCACGCACTAGGTTAACTCTAATCAAAAAGTCAGATAGTACCAAAAGTCTATGAGAGTGAGGAGAAATTGGAAGCTTCATAAACTGCTAGCAAGACTATAAATAGATCTAACTGCTTTGAAAAGAATTTTTCAACTATAAAGACATGCAGTTATCTTTTGATCCAGAAATTCTACTTCTAGTTAAATACCCAAAAGAAATGTGCAAAAACTTGTGCACAAATCTTCATAGCCCTATTCACAACAGTCACAAAGTAGAAACCACCCAAATGTCCATCCAGTGATAAATGATAACCAAGATGTAGTAGTACATCTTTAAATGGAATGCTATTTGTCAATAAAAAAGAATGAACCACTGCGCTTCCCTTGTGGTCTAGTGGCTGAGAATTCACCTGCCAATGCAGGGTACAGGGGTTGGATCCCTGGTCTGGGAAAATTCCGCATGCCTCGGGGGCAACTAGGCCCTCATGCTACAACTTCTGAGCTTGTGCACCTGGAGCCTGTGCGCCACAACTGGAAAGTAGCCCCCACTTACCACAACTAGAGGAAGCCCATGAACAAAGCAACAAAGACCCGGAACAGCCAAAAATAAATAAATAAAAGAATGAAGTACTGACTGATACAACACAGATGAACTTTGAAAACCTTATGCTCAGTGAAAGAAACTAGTCACAAAGGACCGCATGATTGTGTGATTCTATGCATGCAGAATGTCAAGAATAGGCCAATCTACAGAGGCAGAAAGTAGCAGTTTTCCAAGCCTAAAGGTGATGGGGAGATCAGGGATGATGGTTAAGTAAGCTTAATTGAAAAAAGGTTCATCCTCTACCCACTAGGTTCTGCTGTCACAGAAGATCCGTAAGGCTGCAGGTTGTCAGAAACACCATCTCCTGACTCTCCACACTTGTGTACTCACGTGTTCCTGGGAGTGGAGGTTTTCTGTATTTATCATCAGAATTGCTGGGTTTTACATCCTGTCTGCCTCTAGCTGTGTGACCTTGAGACATTCACTCGAACTTTTCAAATCTTACTGAAATAGAGATCATAGTAACTACCTCAGAAGCACATTATGAAAGCTAAATGAGATGACATGAGTCAAAGGCTTTATTAACTGTAATTTACCATACAAATGTAAGTAGCTGCTATTAGCAGTTCTAACAGCAATACCTAGGGCCTTGATTTTTAGCTTGCCAAGAAGTCAGACCTGACTCACAACACCCAACTGCATCACAAGCAGGAGCCAGGGGCTTAATTTTATGGTGAGAAATCACCGCTAAGAAGATCGGATAGTCACGTCAGTCTGTCCACTCATTTCCTTCCCAGAAGAGAAATCTATTCGGGAAGCTCAATTACCATCAGAAAGTTGCTTGGAGAATACAGAGTCAGAACCAGGGGAGTTAGATGATCCTGGAAACATTATCATGAAGATAAGGCAAGCTAATGAGTTCCCATTCTTCTCTACAGAAATAGATCTGTCAGGCAGACTAGACAGCTTTCCTTCTTTAGTACAGGAAACTGCTCACAAAGATGCCCTGTCACCCCTATTTTTCAGGCAACCCTCCTTCTACTCAGGGTATGTGTAATTACCTCAGCTTCATCACCCTTATTCACCCTTCTTTATAACCCATTGTTGTAATGAACCAATTTCCAATTTCAATTTTTTTAATTTAATTAATTTATTTTAATTTTCTTTACATTATTGTGTTGGTTTTGCCATACATTGACATGAATCTGCCATGGGTATACATGTGTTCCCCTTCCAGAACCCCCCTCCCACCTCCCTCCCAATTCCCTCTCTCTGGGTCATCCCAGTGCACCAGCCCTGAGCATCAGACCTGGGCTGGCGGTTGATGGTAACGAGAACCCTGTATGCGAGACAGCAAAGGAAACGCAGATGTATAGAACAGTCTTTTGGACTCTATGGGAGAGGGCAAGGGTGGGATGATATGAGAGAACAGATTGAAACATGTTAATCATCATATGTGAAATCAGTTTCAAACTTTTATAAGTATAAAAGTTTGTCTACCTGTACTTTGCAGGTAGACAGCTTCCCTGGTGACTCTGACTTCCAACTCCCCATTTTCTTCACAGAAACAGGGATCCAATCAAGGTTCCCTCCCCAACACACTTGGAAAGCTAATCTAATCTACATGGCACAGCTTCTTCTTTGATCGTTAGTTGTCTTCTTCCAGACAATGTATTTCAGCCCTAAAAACCTCTACAAACTTCAACTATTCTGATCACTGTAAGCTCTGCACATCAATACCCCGATGGTCTATCATCATGGCATGATTAGAACCAGGTGGTAAAGTGCTGTCCTCAGTCCCTCTGGCCCTTCTTCCCAGCACACTCTTCTTTTTTTTATTAATTTATTTTAATTGGAGGCTAATAACATTACAATATTGTGGTGGTTTTTGCCATACACTGACATGAATCAGCCATGGGTGTACATGTGTCCCCCCATTCTGAACCCTCCTCCCACCTCCCTCCCCTTCCCATCCCTCTGGGTTGTCCCAGTGCACCGACTTTGAGTGCCCTATTTCATGCATCGAACTTGGACTGGTCATCTATTTCACGTATGGTAATATACATGTTTTAATGCTATCCCCTCAAATCATCCCACCCTCTCCTTCTCCCACAGAGTCCAGAAGTCTGTTCTTTACATCTGTGTCTCTTTTGCTGTCTTGCATATAGGGTTGTCATTACCATCTTTCTAAATTCCATGCTGTTGCTGCTAAGTCGCTTCAGCTGTGTCTGACTCTGTGCGACCACGTGGACGGTAGCCCACCAGACTCCTCCATCCCTGGGATTCTCCAGGCAAGAATACTGGAGTGGGTCACCATTTCCCTCTCCAATGCATGAAAGTGAAAAGTGAAAGTGAAGTCACTCACTCATGTCCGACTCTTAGCAGCTCCATGGACTGCAGCCTACCAAGCTCCTCCATCCATGGGATTTTCCAGGCAAGAGTACTGGAGTGGGTTGCCATTTCCTTTTCTGTTCTAAATTCCATATATATATATGTGTGTTAATATACATTATTGGTGGGGTTTTTTCTGATTTACTTCAATCTGTATAATAGACTCCAGTTTCATCTACCTCATTAGAACTGACACAAATGTGTTTTTTTTTAATAGCTGAGTAATATTCTATTGTGTATATGTACCACAACTTTCTTATCCACTTGTCTGCCAATGGACATCAAAGTTGCCTCCATGTCCTGACTATTTTAAACAGTGCTGCAATGAACATTGGGGTACACATGTCTCTATCAACTCTGGTTTCCTTGGTGTGTATGCCCAGCAGTGGGATTACTGCATTGTATGGCAGTTCTATTTCCAGGTTTTTAAGGAATCGCCACACTGTTCTCCATCGTGGCTGTACTAGTTTGCATTCCCACCAACGTGTAAGAGGGTTCCCATTTCTCTACACCCCCTCCAGCATTTATTGTTTGTAGACTTTTTGACGGCAGCCATTCTGGCTGGTGTGAGATGGTACTTCATCGTGGTTTTGATTTGCATTTCTCTGATAATGAGTGATGTTGAGCATCTTTTCATGTGCCTGTTAGCCATCTGTATGTCTTCTTTGGAGAAATGCATGTTTAGGTCTTCGGCCCATTTTTTGATTGGGTCATTTATTTTTGTGAAATTGAGCTGCATGAGCTGCTTGTGTATTTTGGAGATTAATTATTTGTCAGTTGTTCCATTTGCTATTATTTTCTCCCATTCTGAAGGCTGTCTTTTCACCTTGCTTATAGTTTCCTTCATTGTGCAAAAGCTTTTAAGTTTAATTAAGCCCCATTTGTTTATTTTTTCTTTTGTTTCCATTACTCTGGGAGGTGGGTCATAGAGGATCCTGCTGTGATTTATGTCGGAGGGTGTTTTGCCTACGTTTTCCTCTAGGAGTTTTATAGTTTCTGATCTTACATTTAGATCTTTAAACCATTTTGAGTTTATTTTTGTGTATGGTGTTAGAAAGTGTTCTAGTTTCATTCTTTTACAAGTGGTTGACCAGTTTTGCCAGCACCACTTATTAGAGATTGTCCTTTCTTCATTGTATATTTTTGCCTCCTTTGACAAACATAAGGTGTCCATAGGTGCATGGATTTACCTCTGGGCTTTCTATTTTGTTCCACTGATCTTTATTTCTGGCTTTGTGCCAGTACCATACTGTTGACAGTAGCTTTGTAGTATAGTCTGAGGTCAAGCAGGTTGATTCCTCCAGTTCCATTCTTCTTTCTCAAGATTGTTTTGGCTATTTGAGGGTATTTTGTGTTTCTATACTGAACCAAGAAGAAATAGAAAATCTTAACAGACTCATCCCAAGCATGGAAATCAAAACTGTAATCAAAATTATTCCAACAAACAAAAGCCCAGGACCAGATGCCTTCACACATGAATTCTACCAAAAATTTAGAGAAGAGCTAACACCTATCCTACTCAAATTCTTCCAGAAAATTGCAGAGGAAGGTAAACTCCAAAACTCATTCTATGAGGCCACCATCACCATAATACCAAAACCAGACAAATATACCACACAAAAAAAGAAAACTACAGGCCAATATCATTGATGAACATAGATGCAAAAATCCTGAACAAAATTCTAGCAAAAAAATTCAACATATTAAAAAGATCATACATCATGATCAAGTGGGCTTTATCCGAAGGATGAGAGAATTCTTCAATATTCACAAATCAATCAATGTGACACACCACATTAACAAATTAAAAGATAAAAACCATATAATTATCTCAATAGATGCAGCCTTTGACAAAATTAAACACCCATTTATGATTAAAAACTCTCCAGAAAGCAGGCATAGAGGGAACATACCTCAACATAATAAAAGCCATATATGATAAACCCACAGCAAACATTATCCTCAATGGAGAAAAACTGAAAGCATTTCCTCTAAAATCAAGAACAGGACAAGAGTGCCCACTCTCACCACTACTATTCAACATAGTTTTGGAAGTTCTAGCCACAGAAATCAGAGAAGAAAAAGAAATAAAAGGAATCCAGACTGGAAAAGAAGAAGTAAAACTGTCACTGTTTGCAGATGACATGATCCTCTACATAGAAAACCCTAAAGACACCACCAAAAAATTACAAGAGCCAATCAATGAGTATAGCAAGTTTACAGGATGTAAAATTAATACACAGAAATACCTTGAATTCCTAAACACTAACAATAAGAAAACAGAAAGAGAAAATAAGGAACAATTCCATTCACCATTGCAATGAAAAGAATAAAATACTTAGGAATAAATTTACCTAAAGAAACAAAAGACCTATATATAGAAAACACTAATGAAAGAAATCAAAGATGACACAAATAGTTGGAGACCATGTATCAGAAGAATCAATAAAAGTATACTACCCAAAGCAATCTGTAGATTCAATGCAATCCCTATCAAGCTACCAACACTATTTTCCCAGCACATTCTTATTATTGTTGTTCAGTCGCTAAGTCATGTCCAACTCTTTGCAACACCATGGGCTGCAGCACACCATGCACACTCTTACCACTATTTTTCTTTAAATCTACTTTGCTTTAGAAGAATTTCAACAGTAGAGAAGCATAATAACTTTCAAGTCACCAGACCACCAATATCCACGTTACTCTCATTGAGAGTTTTCTACTATTCCAGGATGCAAAATTAATTATTAATAGATGATCTGGTCTTTCCAGAAATGCAGAACATTGTGGATGTTCATGGCATAGTAAAAGAAAGTGTATGGACTTTGGAGGCAGAGAGTTGGAGAGTTGTGATCCAGCTTATCAATAATGTATCTTAGACAAATTACTTAATCACTTAATCACTGAATCTCAATTTCTTCATCCATTATAAGTATTTTCATTGCTGATGTCCTAATACAATGAAAAATAATCCAAGATGACAAGGATTGTTACTGGGATGTTATAAGTACAATGTAAAGTGTTGTTGTTCAGTTGCTCAGTTGTGTCCAACTCTTTGAGACCCCATGGACTGAAGCACCCCAGGCTTCCCTGTCCTTTACTATCTCCTGGAGTTTGCTCAAACTCATATCCATTGAGTCGATGATGCCATCCAACCATCTTATCTTCTGTCACCCCGTTCTCCTTCTCCCCCACTCTCTTTAGAATCAGAGCCTTTTCCAATTAATTGGCTCTTCCCATCAGGTGGCTGAAGTATTGGAGCTTCAGTTTTAGTATCAGTCCTTCCAAAAAATATTCAGGGCTGATTTCCTTTAGGATTGACTGATTTGATCTCCTTGCTGTCCAAGGGACTCTCAAGAGTCTTCTCTAGCACTGCATTTAATTATCATTATTGAGATCTTTCATTCTTTAAAAAGGCCTCTATGGAACAGACTTTTAGTTGCCAAGGGGAGGGGGTGAGAGAGAGACAGAGTAGGAGTTTGGGGTTAGCAGATGCAGACTGTCATATATAGAATGGATAATCAACGAAGTCCTACCATATAACACAGGGAATTTTATTCAATATTCTGTGATAAACCATACAAAAAAGAATATTAAAAAATAATATATATATAACTGAATCACTATGTTGTACAGCAAAAATTAACACATTGTAAATCAACCATACTTTAATTAAAAAACAAAAACAGGCCTCTATTATCATGAGTTTAAAATCAGGATTAGTCATGATTTGCTTTGTGGTCTTCTGAAACTCAGGGGCTTTCTGTTCATTATTTGAAAAGTAAAGAAAAAAATGACACTTTTTATATTTAAAAGTAGTAGCAGTGTGGTTAAATAAGGTTTCTTCAGCATACTGAATTTTTTTTCTTATATGCGTCCATAAAGTGACTCAGTGTATTATAGAATCAAAGTAAGGTTTATAGGTCAAACCCTTAAGAAATGGTCTTCTGTGTAGAGAAACACAAACAGTATCTGTACTAATTTTCTCATCTGATCTCACCTACTATTTCAGGAGAGAGACAGAGAAGTAGCCCACAGCATTACAGGCCTCCGACTTCAAAGCCTCCCAGTTTGAGTTGGAAAACCTATGGTCAGATGCCTAAGCTTTTTTTAAAAAATCAAACACCATTTAAAGGTCCTGCTAACTGCATACCCAAGGTTTTATAATCCGATTATTTTCCAGAAAGGAAAGAATGACCTGCAGTAGGAATACGATGTAATGAAACATTTTTAGTGAGTCAAATGTTTTGTTTTCTAAAAATGTTCTAAGTATTGATGACACTAGGGCAGCTCTTCTGCTGAACAAGACAAAGAAATGCCTCAGACAAAGGCCTGGTACAGAATACCAGCTGTAACACAGTTCTAAAGAAAACAAAGGTGGGCCTTTGGGTGGGGAATGGGGGACGTTGGGTGCAGGAAGTGCTGCATCATGTGTCACTTAGAATCTTAGTTCCCCAACCAGGGATCAAACCAGTGCCCTCTGCAATAGAAGCACAGAGTCTTAACTACTGAACCACCAGGGAAGCCCCAAGGTGGGCTTTCTGATTTCTGTAAGATGATGCTGTCTGTGTTGTTCATTTTCTTGGGATGGGTTTTCAGATTTCTTGAGTCTATGCTGTCTCCACCAGTGCATCTCTCCATCACTCAAAGAAGAGCTGCAAATCCTTGGGAAAGGGGTATTAGTCTGCTCAGGGAGTCATAGCAGAATACCCTAGACTGAGTGGCTTAAACAACGGAAATGCATTTTCTCATGTTCTGCTGTCTAGAAGTTCATGATCTGGCTACCACGATGTTCTGATTCGAGTTACAGCTCTCTTCCTGGCTTGTAGATGGCCATCATTTTGCTAGATGATCACATGACTCTTTTTGCATGGGGATGGTGTGGGTAGAACAAAGGAGAGAGAGAAGAGGAAGCAAGCTTGCTGCTGTCTCTTCCTATAAAGGCATTAATCTCCTCATGAAAGTCTTACTTTCATGACCTCAACTAAACCTAATGACCTCCCCAAAGTCCCATCTCCAAATACCATCCATTGGGTGTTAGGACCTCAATGGATGGTACAAGTTTGGAGGGTACATAATTCAGTCCAGAGCACCCCTCTAAACCTCCTTCTGCCATATCTGTGCTGCTGTGCTCAGTCTTGTCCAACTCTTTGAGACACCATGAACTATAGCCCGCCAGGCTCCTCTGTCCATGGAATTTTCCAGACAAGAATACTAGAGTGAGTTGACATTTCCTACTCTAGGGGATCTTCCCAAGCCAGGGATCGAATCCGTGTCTCCTGCATTGGCAGGCAGATTCTTTGCCACTTCACCATCTGAGAAGCCCCTCTACCATATCATGTCACTGAAATTTAATGGTTTCATTGTTAATTCTGCCTTACAGTGTGGAAATTACTCACCAGGTAAAGTTAGCTGGTGTGCTTATAGAAGTTTAGTTTTAAAAGCTAAATACACATCAGGTTTAAGATCTCACATAATAATCTTACTTGATGATGATATAACCCTTTCTAGAGTACACACTGCCTTCTTTTCTACCTCACTAGATAACTTAAATCTTAACAGAAGACTTCTGGAGATGATGTTAGTTACCACTTTTCTAGGACAAAAGGTCATCATAATTCTGGAAGGTTTGTGATGGTATCTAAAGGAGGCAACTAGAGAAGCCCACACAGGTAAGAAGCTTATGTTCTTATGGGCTTTTCAAAACCTACAGATACCTGTTTCCTTTATCTAAGTCTTTTCTTATTGTAAAACATAGCACATCTACACAGAATACACGTACTGGCTCTGTAATTATTTCCTTGTCTTTATTTATACTTTTACTACCTAAATATCAATCCCTAACTACTTTATATAAATGTGATAACAATATTTTATATCTGATGTCTTTATCTTAATTTTATGTTTTCAACTGTCATATATGATGTTGGATATATTTGGATTCATTCATTTAACTAGTATATGGTATCCCATTCTAAGAATACAATGCCATTTATTTATCTGTTCACTTTTGATAGAAATTACTTTAGTTTCAGTTTTGGTTGTTACAAATAATGCTTTTTAGAGCATACTTGTAAGCCTTTGGGTGAATCCATTTTTTAAAAAAACCAATGGACAGTCTAAAATTGAAAAATGTAATATATAAAAGTAAGAACTGGAAACAGATTGGTTTAGCAGCTGATCGGACATATAGGAGATAAAATTCACTAACTGAAAGATCAAAGCAAAGGATCCCAACTGAAATACAGAGAGAAAAAGGACTGGGGGAAAAAAATTAATCAGAAAAGCTCTGATGTTAGATTGTGTGACCTGCCGTAGTCCCAACCAGTCAGAGGGTTCTATTCCCTTGGCCACAGGACTGACTGGTTCAGGTTGGTACAATCAGATCTAATGTTAGAGCTTGGGCTTGAGCCTCCAGAATGAAATACTCTCTTTTCCACTAGACTTGAACCTGGGTCTTAGACATTAGTCTGGAACTTCTGTGCTTGTGTACAGTCAGGGCCAAGAGAGGAAAATAACTGAGTTCTGGTAACCTCATTTAAGGCCCTAGAGAGAAAGCTATCACTGGACTGGTCAGTTCTATGAGCAAGTATTTCCCTTCTTGCTTTAGACTAGTGAGGGTTTTGTTTTGTCACCTTCAGTGAGAGTCCTAACTATAAATACTCCTTCAATCTTATGCAGTCTCCAAATGCCCTCATCCATGCCTTCCACAAGGAAGGGGAAATATCCTATTATGGAGATCTGTAGACCAATTTTTTATCCCTCAACTAATATATAATCACCCTTCTGGTCCTGTCCCAGTAAGACAACAGCATTGTTCTTGGAGCCTGGTTGCCCACAGCACATTCATACTAAGTTCTTCCTCCTTGGATCTCAGGTGACCTATATTCATCCAGCAAACCTTTGCATTCCTCTGCCCCTTGTTCATCTTTGCACCTCTAAGTTTAATATATTGCTTTAATTAAGATTTTAGGAGCTAAACTCTCAGCTAGGATTATGTCTGAGTGGAAGGGTGTATGATAACTCTTGGATTGGGATCATATTCAAAAGGAAAAACTGATTGTAAATTTCAGTTGCTTCTGCTTTTGAATCTGAGGATGAACGTAAAGCTGAAAATGGTCATCAGAAAACCTGTTTGCTTAAATCTCTGCAAACTGACTTCTCTGAGCTTCACAGCTCCCATCTACTGAGTTCTCTTCCCTCACTCCTCTCCTTTTCAAACAGAATACTCAAGACCCTGGGCTCTGGGCTCTGAAGTCTGGGCAGGGCACTGTTCACTGAATGGCTGATCATTTCACACATAGTAAGAAGTCAGTCCTAAAGGAAATCAACCCTGAATATTCATTGGAAGGACTGATGCTGAAGCTGAAGGTCAAACACTTTGATGCAAAGGTCAATACTTTGATCCCATACTTGATGCAAAGATCTGAGTTATTGGAAAAGACCCTGGTGGTGGGAAAGATTGAAGGCAAACGGAGAAGGGGACGGTAGAGGATAATAGGGTTGGATGGTATCACTGACTCAATGGACATGAGTTTGCGCAAGCTCTGGGAGATAGTGAAAGGACAGGGAAGCTTGGCATGCTGCAGTTCATGGTGTTGCAAAGAGTCGGACATAACTTAGTGACTGGAAAACAACAATAAAAAAGAAACTTCCCCCATCTGAAACTAAGTTGAAATCTCTTTTTCTTTAAGTTTTATATTGTACCTTATTTCCTCTTCTTTACTGGTATAACAATTTTTTAACTCACAGATAGGCCCTTAGTTCCAATATTTCTTTTTATTCTTTCCTTTGTAGTTAGTGTCCCTGCCAACTCCAAACACATAAAATTCACTATTCCAGAATATGCAAAATGTCAGGCTATAAGGCTGGCCTGCAGCTATCTTTTTCTCAACCTTTACTCTCTCTCTCTCTCTCTCTCTATATATATATATATATATGTATTTATATATATACATATAACATTATATATTTTATATATATCTACTTATATATAATGTAAGTGTATATACATATAGTATATATATATACATACATATTATATATATATATATATATTTGCTTATATATACATATATAATTGATTTACTCATTTGGCTGCACTGGGTCTTAGTTGTAACACATAGGGTCTAGTTTCCTGACTGAGGATGGAACCTGGGCCCCCTGCATTGGGAGTGCAGAGCCACCAGAGAAGTCCCTACAATATATTTTTAAATTGTGCCTTTGTTATTGATATACACAGAATATCAAGAGATGCTATTTAAAAATTCTCACTTTAGGGTTCTTTCAACACATCAGGATGTCTAGCTCCCATTTTCCCTCATGATATCAATTATCTAGAGCAAACAACTGGTCCACTTCACTGACTGATTCTCTCCTTGAAGCCCCAGGGCACCAACATGATGCAGAATAATGATCTGATGGCTTCAGGCACTGTGCTGCTGTGTTGTCCTAAGGAGAGACGGATGTAGCATGGAATCTGGATGCCCAGAGACCTTGTGGTTGAAGCTGGAGACAAAAAACTTCAAGCAGGATCTCTGTTGGTGGACACAGGACCAAGGAGGCGTACACGGAGGCTGAAGAGTGACCACATAATGGCCAAGATCAGAAAGGCCCAGTGTCTCAGCATTCCAGAAATGGAATGAAGAAAGGCACTAATTTTTGTTGTTCAGCCACTCAGTCGTGTCCAACTCTTTGCATCCCCATGGACTGCGGCACACCAGGCTTCCCTGTCCTTCAGCATTTCCCAGATTTTGCTCAAACTCAGGTCCATTGAATTGATGTCGCCATCCAACCATCTCACCCTCTGTCGTCCCCTTCTCCTTCTACCCTCAATCTTTCCCAGCATCAGGGTCTTCCCCAATGAATCTACTCTTCACATCAGGTGACCAATAAGTTGTGCTATCAAACACATTAAGGGCTTCCTTGGTGGGGCAATGGATGGGAATTTGCCTACCAGTGCACGGGACATGCTTGATCCCTGGCCGGGGAGGATCCCACATGCCTCAGAGCAGCTAAGCCCATGTGCCACAGCTGCTGGCACTGTAGGGCTGGCACACAACAACTACTGAGCCCACGTGCTGCAACTACTGAATCCTGAGTGCCTAAAGCTGGTGCTCCACAATAAGAAAAGCCACTGCAACGAGAAGCCCACACACCGCGACTAGAGAGTAGCCCCTGCCCTCTGCAACTAGAGAAAGCCTTCACAAAGTAACCAAGACCCAGTGAGGCCCAAAATGATAATAAATAAATCATTTTTTTTTAATGTTCAGAAGGTGGAAGAAGGTGTCAGAAGACTAAGATGGGGAGATAGCCAGCCTCCCCACAAATACATAAAAAGTGCTCAAAGTTAGGACTTCCCTGGTAGTCCAGGCTTGTCCATGCCCCCAGTGCAAGGGGGCCCAGGTTTAATCTCTGGTCCTGGAACTAGACCCCACAAGCCACAACTAAAGATCCCACTGGCTACAATGAAGACCTGGTGCAACTGAATAAGTAAACAAATAAATAAATATTTTTTAAATGTTCAAAGGTAATTATCCTCTATATCTGAATTACAGACTAAGATTCATGCTCTCCACATTATGGATGGAGACTTCATATTAAAATAGCTTTCCTCTGCATCTCCCTACTGACCACTGTGTTTTTTAATAGTTTTTAACACCATTCACTTTCGCATAATCTCTTGACACACTTGACAATCAGAAAGTTCATTTTTCAAAGAGCATCAGCTGGAGAATTCATCGTTCTGGTTAGGATTACTGTTTAGCCAACAACAGTTGCTCCTTAATTTGGGCAGAGCATGGCAGGCTTGTCCCCACTCCACAAAATGTCAGTAGGTACAACCTGAAGGTGACCCACGTCTTCAGAGCAAGGGCTCAGTCACTTGGGGTTGCTGTTGGGTGTCAGTCCTCAGCTGGGGGATCATCTGGACCTCTCATACAGGGCCTTGCTATGCAGCTGCTTGGGCTTCCCGGGTGGTGCTAGTAGCAAAGAACCCACCTGTCAATGCAGGAGATAGAAGAGACTCGGGTTCGATCCCTGGGTCAGGCAGATCCCCTGGAGGAGGGCATGGCAACCCACTCCAGTATTCTGGCCTGGAGGATCCCATGGACAGAGGAGACTGACTGGCTACAACCCAAAGGGTCACAGGGTCAGACACGACTGAAGCGACTTAGCACGCACACACGTGTACAGCCACCTGGCTTCCTTATAGCACGGTGGCTAGGTTCCAACAATAAGGATCCCAAGAGGCAGGAAGTGAAAGCTACCTATTTCTTAAGTCTTGGGCCCAGAAACCCACACAGAATCCCATTCACTGTGCTCTACTGGTTGAGTGATGACCAAGCCCAGAGTCAAGAAGAGGGGACATGGAACTCAGTTCTCAATAGTAGGAGAGTTAAAGAAACAGCTGCCGCACTTATTTGAAAAGCAAATCATTGGAGCATTGGATTTTACCCTAAACCCACTGAATCAGTATTTCTGAGGCTTGAGGTTGGAAATCTGGCTTTAATAGACACCCCAAACCTTTCTTAAGCAGACAAAAATACAACTTATATATCATCTTGGAACTTTCTATTTTAACATAAAAATTCCACCTCCCCTGTCTCTCTTTCTTTAATTGGGGAGTAGTTGCTTTACAATGTTGTGTTAGTTTCTGCTGTACAATAAAGTGAATCCCACTATGGATATATATCTTGCTGCTGCTGCTGCTAAGTCACTTCAGTCGTGTCCGACTCTGCGCGACCCCATAGACGGCAGCCCACCAGGCTCCCCCGTCCCTGGGATTCTCCAGGCAAGAACACTGGAGTGGGTTGCCATTTCCTTCTCCAATGCAGGAAAGTGAAAAGTGAAAGTGAAGTCACTCAGTTGTGTCCAACTCTTCGCGACCCCATGGACTGCAGCCCACCAGGCTCCTCCGTCCATGGGATTTTCCAGGCAAGAGTACTGGAGTGGGGTGCCATTGCCTTCTCTGATATACCTTGAGAAAACCATAATTCAAAATGACACATGCACGCCAGTGTTCATTGCAGCACTATTTATAATAGCTAGGACATGGAAGCAACCTAAACATCCATCAACAGATGAATGGATAAAGAAGAAGTGGTACATATATACAGTGGAATATTCAATTCAGTTCAGTCACTCGGTCATGTCCGACTCTTTGTAACCCCACAGACTGAAGCACACCAGGCTTCCCTGTCCATCACCAGCTCCCAGAGCTTACTCAAACTCATGTTCTTTGAGTCAGTGATGCCATCCAACCATCTCATCCTCTGGCATCCCCTTCCCCTCCTGCATTCAGTCTTTCCCAGCATCAGGGTCTTTTCCAAAGAGTCAGTTCTTTGCATCAGGTGGCCAAAGTATTGGAATTTACTTAGCCTTAAAAAGAAGTGAAGTTGGGTCATTTGTAGAGATGTGGGTGGACTTAGAGTCTGTCATACAGCGTGAAGTAAGTCCCCTGGTTCTTGTTCAAGGTGTGTTTCATGCTGCCTACAACCACTCTGCTTCATCTGATGGGAAGGGACACATTAAGGGGTCTATTCTAAACTTAAATTCCTCCCACATTTCAGGCAGAACAGAGCATGAGAGAAGGTGAAAGGGGGTGAATAAAGGCAGGCCTGGTGATCCTTCATTTATGGGTAGGTTTTCATTGATCTCAGCCAGCTTTCACCATACAGATGACAGGAAAACGTCAGCTGACTTTTATATTGCATCATCCCTTGTTTTGTAGGAGATATGCTTCTTTTCTATATAAATGTTAAGGAGAGGGAAATTATTTCATCAGATGTGTGGATTAGTTGGGTTCCTCTGAGAAGCAGGCCCCAGATGCAGACCGAATACATGGTTTATTTGGGAGATTCATGATAGATGAGACAGAGGAAGTAAGGCAGCCCATAGGGACCCAAAATGAAGAGAGCTACCTTGGAGGGGCGACTCAAGGAAGGCAACCAGGCTTTAATCCAACTTAGAGGTTCTAGGAAAAGATATCAGCACTCTCACATCCCAGTTATCCTGCCAAAGACAGGGAGCTGGGATATTTATATTCCCACCCTCAAGTAATTTGTAAGGATGCCCCTAGGGCATCATTAATTTCTAGACTTTTCAAAAGGCAAAGCAGGTTCTAGCAGTCCAAGGGTGGGTACTGGCCATTGTGCATGAAAATGGCAAAGGACCCAAGAAGATGTAAGGAGAACACACCCACAGCCTGTCAGAAAGATCTCACGTCCTCACCCAGGCTTAATCAAAACAAGTCAGACTGGGTTCTGTATGGTTATTCTGTCTGTTCTGTTGTTTTAGCTCATTCCTGGAAACTCCTTACTTTTCTTGGAGGTAAAGAATCTTTTTCTGAGTAAAGTAACCTCTTATCAAAGAAAGAAATAGCTTTTGGAACCCTCATGACATTGTTTCCAGATGTGTGATTTCCAGATAGACACTGGCCAGATACAGAAGAACCCAGGCCACGGCGCAGGAGCAGATGCCTGAACATCTGAGGGATATCCCTGATTCCATGAAGATCCTGGCTGTGTGGACCACTCTGATGTCATCTTTCCTGGTTCATTGTGATGTTACTTTACAAGCAGGAGGGAGCATCTGGGCTATTTCAACTGGCTTCACTTTTTTGGGCAGTGTTTGAGATTGTTGTTTGGAAAGGGCTACGCTGGAAATTGCCAGTGATAATATATGTGCTGGCTTTGTTCTTCCCAATGTTCTCTCACATTGCTCCACCTCACATCTGAGCCATGAGAGCTGCCCAGAAAACCCTTTAGATGTTAGTCTCCATATGCTTTCTCTTTAGAAGGCAAAGAAATTGCAAGGTAGCTAATGAGTGAGTTCTGATGACAGCGTTCTGGACTAGAGTGAAAACGATGATCTAATTACTCACTCAGGTGGGTGCTTGAGTTATTGTTCAGTCTCTCAGTCACGTCTGACTCTTTGTGACCCCATAGACTACAGCGTACCAAGTTTCCCTGTCCTTCGCTATCTTCCAGAGTTTGCTCAAACTCATGTCCACTGAGTCAATGATGCCATCCAACCATCTCGTCGTCTGTCACCCACTTCTCCCGTCCTCAATCTTTCCCTGCATCAGGGTCTTTTCCAATGAGTTGGCTCTTTGCATCAGGTGGCCAAAGTATTTGAGCTTCAGCTTTAGCATCAGTCCTTTCAGTGAATAGTCAGGACTGATTTCCTTTAGGATTGACTGGTTTGATCTCCTTGCTGTCCAAGGGACTCTCAAGAATCTTCTCCAACATCGCAGTTCAAAAGCATCAATTCTTTGGTACTCAGCCATCTTCATAGTCTAGCTCTCACATCTGTATGTGACTACTGGGAAAATCATGTACTTCCCAGGTGGCACCAGTGATAAAGAAACTGCCTGCCAAAGCAGATAGACTTAAGAGATGTGGGTTCAATCTCTGGGTCAGGAAGATACCCTAGAAGAAGGCACAGTAATCCACTCCAGTATTCTTGCTTGGAGAATCACATGGATAGATGAGCCTGGCCGGCTACAGTCCATAGAGTTGCACAGAGTTGGACACAACTGAAGCAACTTAGCACACACTGGAAAAACCATAGCTTTGACTAGACAGACAAATAGATAGGGTTGGCAAAGTGATATCTCTGTTTTTTAATATGTTGTCTAAGTTTGTCATAGCTTTTCTTCCAAGGAAGAAGCATCTTGTAAGAAGAGGTGGGTGCTTGAGAGGAGATTCCCATTATTCCAATTTGATTGTGTTTCTCTGATTTGTGAATCTATTTGCCTATCATGTTCCTCCCCAACAAGGGACAACCTTCTTCCCCAGCCATTTCTACTGAGTAGAAACCCAAGCTGCAAAACAGAAAAAAGAAAATGTAAGCTGTTATGTATGACATTGAAGGAGGAACCATTTTCTTTTCTTTTAATTAATTAATTAATTATTGTTGGTTGCACTAGATGTTGCTTGCTACTTTCTCTAGTTGCAGCGAGGTGGGGCTACTCTTTACTGGC
This sequence comes from Antilocapra americana, assembly GCA_007570785.1. NCBI lineage: Eukaryota > Metazoa > Chordata > Mammalia > Artiodactyla > Antilocapridae > Antilocapra > Antilocapra americana. The sequence goes on along the minus strand of ML660770.1, from coordinate 10,800,299 downwards.
GTGACGGGGCTTCTCATGGCTTCACTTGTTGTGGAGCAGGGACTCTAGGGCACGTGGCACTTGAGCTCAGTACCTGTGACCCACAGGCTTAGTTGCTCTGAGGTATGTGAGATCTTCCCAGACCAGTGATTGAACATGTGCCCCTGCATTGGCAGGCAAACTCCTGACCACTGCACCACGAGAGAAGTCCCAGACCATTTTCTTAAGGCATAAAAGTCACTTCTCTTCCACTTTAGAAGCAACTTCAAACTCTAACCTGGCCTGACCTCTGACATCCTCTCTCCCCACTCTCCCTCTCCTCCCATGGGCCTTGCTCTGTCCCACAAAGCAGCAAGCCCACTCTGGGGTCTTTGCCCTTGCTTGAAATCCTGTGACCCAGGCCTGGGTGGCTTGTGTTTATCATTTAGACCTCGGCTTTAATGTCATCTCCTCAGAGAAACCCTCTCTCACCACACCATCTTCTGCAAGTCAACTTTTGCCTAATCTGCAATTTAACCACTCTCCAAGATTATCTGATTTGTTCATTTGTTTGCTTATTGTCTGTTTTCCCCACTCAGTTCAGTTACTCAGTCATGTCTGACTCTTTGCGACCCCGTGGACTGCAGCACACCAGGCCTCCCTGCCCATCACCAACTCCCGGATCCTAGTCAAACTCATGTCCATTGAGTCAGTGATGCCATCCAACCATCTCATCCTCTGTCATCCCCTTCTCCTCCTGCCTTCAATCTTTCCAAGCATCAGAGTCTCTTCCAGTGAGTCAGTTCTTCGCATCAGGTGGCCAAAGGATCGGAGTTTCAGCTTCAGCACCAGTCCTTCCAATGAATATTCAGGACTGATTTCCTTTAGGATAGACTGGATGGATTTCATTAGAGCAGGTCTCCAACTTCCATTCTGCACTGTATTCCCAATATCTGGCACACAGTCAGTCCTCAGTAACTACATGTTAGGCTGATGAATAAATAAATAAAAGAGATGTGTGGGCAGAATAGGGTTTGATGAACTTAGAAGCAGGACTAAAAGAAGCAAGAGAGGAAGCTAAGAAAACAGTCCCAGGACAATTTAGAATAGAAATAGTAGGCAGGGGCTTCCCCCTGGGCTGGAAAGGCTGTTCAACTATCCTCTCCATTGCCTTTCCAGTCATTGTGACTTTAAGCTTAGCAGAACATTTTAAAGGTAAAGGTGCGAGAAGTAGGCGTCAGCAGCTATTGTTTCCTCCAGCCCACACTTGTGCTAAGCTCCCAACCGGCTCATCCCCTTCCAGGAGCCTGGAAGACACAGCCAGCCAACTGGTGGCCTCAGCGTCCTACCTGCAGCTAGAGAGCCTGCTCAGGCCCCTGGGAGGGCCAGGGTGTTGACCACGGTACTGGGTTTGTCATCTCTGCCTCCTTCTCTGGCTCCAATTATTCCTGGCTCCTGTATCTCCCTCAGAGTTTAAAAGAGTTTGGAAGGGCAAAGCTTATTTCAATGAACTATGGGATAACTTTAATCCTAGCCAGAATCTACATTTCTGAGGGCTACCTAGCTGAGTCAGTCTCTTCAAATGCATTGTTCTGTTTAAGCTCACAATCCCACTATGAGGGAGTTATTATTATTATTATTATCTCCACATCTCAGATAAGCAAACTGAAGCTTAGAGAATTAAATTTACAGCATTCCAAAGCTCAGTAATGATGGAAATGGCATATAAACCTAGGTCTAAATGCTTTTTAGGGTCATGTCCCCATAATGAGTAAAAGTATACTTTAAACTCTCTTTCTGACTTTGGTACCCTGCCCTCACTTTAACTGAGTAGCTCATTCCTTCTTCCATGACTGGTACGAAGGGTTAAATGTCTAAATATGTATTCGTCTATTTCTCTAGTTAGCCACCGTGAATTCCAAAGAGATGTGGCAATCTTTGCACATCTGTTTAATTTTTACACGAGGTAATTGTAGGAGTTATTTTTTGATTGTTTGCCTTCTGAGGACTCCCTCCTGGCTTGCCCTGAGCCCTAGAAATCTCCTTCACATCCTTTAAAATCAGACCAGTAGCCTCTGCCTACGCCTCACTTTCTGTTTGGTGCTGCCCTCTAGTGGCTGAAGCAAATGCAGCTTCTGTTCAAGCGGTAACTTTTCGCGGGGGCTCAGAAGCCGCGGTTTGGGGGTTGTTTTTTTTTAAACATCACTGAGTTGTTGTTGTTTAATCGGAGTATAGTTGCTTTACAACGTTGTGTTATTTTCTTCTGTGCTGCAAAGTGAATCAGTTGTATGTCTTCTTAAGGCGTCCAGAGATTTACAAACATCGGCAGGTGTTGAATGGTACTCTCTGCCCAGTGACCCAGAGCTGGAAGAGGGGTTCGGAAGGGTTGAGAGATGCTGCCAAGTAAAATACGCGTCACTGCATCAGCGTCGAGTGCGGAAGCATTTTCTCAGCCTTCCTCTCTCTCTTGATCAGAAACTAAGTCAAAGCCATAAAGTACCCAGAGAAGAGAGTCGTGGTAATTAACCTGTGCTCGACAAGCAGAGCCTTCCTTGTACGAGTCCCAGAGGGCGTGTAAATCAGACGGCACTGTCGGTTTTACAACGAAACACAAATGTGGAATGCAGCCCGCTTCTTAGGAATTCTGGCATTTTCTTCTGACTCTGAGGAAAGAAGCAGGAGCTTTGCAGGAAGAATGGAGAAGGCTAGTAATAATTCTCTAAAAAGCTTCATGTTAGAAGGAAGAACAGGTGAGAGCTGTGAGTATACTCAAGACATTATTTGCGAGTTTGTTTGCTGTGGCCTCTTAAGAGTCTGTAGATCAGAAAAACAAAAACTCTGCGGTTGTTTCCAAGTATACCAGACTGACCAGGCTGACTGGATTAACCCATGATTCAGTCAGACGGGTTTAACTGATTATTTTCTTCCTTGAACCCACCAGTCCTTTTGATGATTCATAAACCAGCAAAACCAGCCCAATGAGCTAGACCAGACCACAAAGACTGATCTCAGTTTGCAAGAATTCTGACTTGGATTCAGTTCAAGGTTGCTTTCATTTAGGTCTTATTACCCAGACAGCAAAAATATGCAAACGTTACAGATGACATCGAAAATACAAACGGAAGATTCACTGATGCCACCCACGTTCGTCTGGGTGGCACATCCCAGGTCAGTGGCCAGTGAGGCCCAGGTGGGGTGATGAGCCCCCCAGGAAGAGGGAGCCCTTGGCAGATGTGCCAGGGAGACCTGTGTATCAGCTAGAAATTCTGAGCGCAAAGAGGAATACGGTGGCAGGGGAAGAATTGGGGGTATTCTAGAGAAGGTGCCAGTGCATTCAGAATGAAGTGTTCATATGGAGGAGGGTATCCATGGATTGTCCAAGGCGTACAGGTGGTAACATATATTTTCCCCAGTGAAGAATCCCTGAGTCTGTAGACAGATACAGCGTTCTCTGTCTCAACGTTGAGACAGGCCTGGGACCTGGGACCTTTGCTGCAGTGCGGCAATGCTTGCATCTGGACACACCTCACCTGGAGCAACAAAATACCAAGAAACTGTATGGGACTAAATGTACACTAAGCATGTACATGTGCAGGCAAATTCTGGATAAAAGATACAAAGAGACCACACAACCTAACTGGCACTGCTGGAGAGCCTGGAGCAAAAGCAGGGTACTGCACATGCCCCGCTGCACATAATACCACCTGAGAGGGGGGCAAGCCACCTAAGCCACACCCTCCGGACACCCCCTGGACTCACCCTGTTGTTGTTCAATCCCCAGTTGGGTCCGCCTCTTTGCAGTCTTGCCGTCTCATCCTCTGACGCCCTCTTCTTCTGCCCTGGATCCTTCCCGGCATCAGGGACTTTTCCAATGAGTCATCTGTTCACATCAGATGACCAAAATACTGGAGCTTCAACTAGTCCTTCCAAGGAATACTCAGGGTTGATCTCCCTTAAGATTGACTGGTTTGATTTCCTTGCTGTCCAAAGGACTTTCAGGAGTCTCCTCCAGCTCCGTGGTTCAAAGGCATCAATTCTTTGGCCTTCTGTCACCTTCACAGTCCAGCTCTCACAACCATACGTGACCCCTGGGAAGACCGTAGCCTTGACTATACGAACCTTTGTCAGCAGAGGAATGTCTTGGCTTGCCACACCCATACCCTCACCCCATCTAAAGAACAAATTCACCCCACCTCAAGAATAAGTAAGCAAGGGAACCTGTTGCTTATTCTCGAGTCCCCCGCCCCGCTGAAGGGCATGCATCATGCATGTTTAGCCACTTTGTGACCCCATGGACTGTGGCCTGCCAGGCTCGTCTGTCCATGGGATTTCTCAGGCAAGAATACTACAGCGGATTGCCGTTTCCTTCTCCAGGGAATCTTCCCAATCCAGAGATCAAACTCGGGTCTCCTGCACTGCAGGCAGATTCTTTACCATCTGAGCCACCAGGGAAGCCTTCGCCGCTGCAGCGGGGGCCCCAATAAAGCCTTGCCTGAATTTTTTGTCTGGCTTCCGATCAATTTCTATTGATTAAGGAGGCCAAGAACCCTGGTTGGTAACAATGTGACATAGCCAAGGAGAGATAGAAGTTCCCATGACGGAGTGCATGCTAAGTCACTTCAGTTATGTCCAACTGTTTGTGATCCCATGGGCTTTAGCCCACTGGGCTCCTCTGTTCATGGGATCCTCCAGGCAAGAATATTGGAGTGGGTTGCCATTTCCCTCTCCAGGGGATCTTCCCTATCCCTTATGTCTCCTGCACTGGCAGACAGATACCACTAGTGTAACCTGGGAAGCCCACGTGAGGGCAGCCTTTCCCAAGTAAAAAGGCAAGGCCTCTTTAGGAGGACAACTTTCAGATTTCTTTCACCCTTTTGTTCATACCTGGGACACAAATGGGAGGTTTGGAGGCACAGCAGCCCTTTTGTGACTATAAAGCAATGAGCATCAAAATGAGGGCTTAAATGTTAAAGATGGTGGAATGGGTCACTGATAGTCTTGCTGAGCTACCACGTATGCCTTGAAGTGGTTTCCCTTCCCTGAATTTCTTTGTATGCAAAAAAAATCCTAATGTTTAAGTCCCTTGTTCTGTCCTGTGGGTCCCATCCTATTGATGGTAATGCTCTGGGCTAGGAAGGTCTGAGGCACTGGCCCAGGTCCCCATCCCTCCTAACAAGGCACACAGATATTCCCAACCCCGCGCTGGGCCCAGCATTGTGCCAGTGCTCATCCTTATGGTTTTTATTATGATCACAGGATACACTTCAGAAAAAAAAAAAGTCAGCAAATTGTAAGGGACAAGATTTATTACTCAGAGAGCCTGGAAAATATACTACACACCCAAGGGCCACAGAGCAAGATCTCAAGGTGACAGAGACAGTGAGAAAAAGAGAGAGAATTAGGACTCTGCTTTTATTAGAGTCTGAGGGTGAGGTGCCTGGGGTTTTGTGGGGTCACTCATTATGGGGTAATTTGAAGCATGGGAGGATTTAGGGCTCAGGGGAGTGGAGGAAGGGTCACTAAAGGGGTCAGTGACCTTTATCCAGGTGGCCTGGGGAACTTCAAGAGTGTGGGTGGCCTAGTTCCTTACCTGGTTGGTCTGCTAAGGAGCAGGTTCATGCAGCCAGGGCCATGCCTAATCAAAATAGATGTCTTTTGAAATGGATTTCTCCACAGTCAAAGTCTTAATGCCAGGCACCTACACTACCCCATTCTCCTAGAGTTTTGTGTTGGTTATAACCAAATAGTACATCCCTAACAGATTGTCTCAGCCTTCCCAGGCCACCGTAGCAACATACCATACATTGGGTGGCTTAAACAAAAGAAATTTATGTCTCATGACTCTGGAAGCTGGAAGTCCAAAATCAAGGTCTCAAGGATTTGATAGCTGGTAAGAGCCCTCTCCTGGCTTGTAGACAGCCACTTTCTTGTGTCCTCAGCAGACTTTTCCTGAGTACCTGCTAGTGGAGAAAGAAGGAGATTTCTCTTAGTCTCTTTTTTGTTGTTGTTGAGCTGCTAAGTCATGTCTGACCTTTTGCAACCCCATGAGGGTCAGCATTACCAGTCTTCCCTGTCCATCTATATCTCCCAGAGTTTGCTCAAACTCATGTCCACTTACCCTCTATTGCCCTCTGATCTCTTCAAGAAAATTGGAGATACCAAAGGGGAACATTTCATGCAAAGATGGGCACAATAAAGGCCTTAATAGAAGAAGAGATTAAGAAGAGGTGGCAAGAATACACAGAAGAACTGTACAAAAAAAGATATTCATGACGCAGATAATCACCATGGTGTGATCACTCACCTAGAGCCAAACATCCTGGGATATGAAGTCAAGTGGGCCTTAGGAAGCATCACTATGAACAAAGCTAATGGAGATGATGGAATTTCAGCTGAGCTATTTCAAATCCTAAAAGATGATGCTGTTAAAGTGTTGCATTCAATATGCCAGCAAATTTGGAAAACTCAGCAGTGACCACAGGACTGGAAAAGGTCAGTTTTCACTCCAATCCCAAAGAAAGGCAATGCCAAAGAATGATCAAGCTAACAAACAGCTGTGCTCATTTCGCATGTTAGTAAGGCTATGCTCAAAGTCCTTCAACTAAACTGCAACAGTACATGAACCGAGAACTTGTAGATAAACAAGATGGATTTAGAAAAGGCAGAGGATGTGTCTAATCAATCGCCAGCCCAGGATTGATGCTCGGGGCTGGT
>ML660770.1:10690512-10793527 GCA_007570785.1 Antilocapra americana | reverse complement strand
ATAGAAAATGGTTTAATAAAAATATTCATTTAATTACTTGAATCATAAAATTTCACTTTATTTGTTGGATTCAGATTGTGAACAAACGAAAGAAATGATTTCTATTTGGCTATCAGTTTTAGAGACACATGTCAGTTTTAAAAACACACACATAGACATGCATATACTTTTGATACTCATTTCTGTACCCAGCCTGTTTCCAGCATCTGTCTTTTATTTTTTAATTGACAGAGACTCCTCTGATAGATCATGAGGAAGAATAACCCAGCCTGTGAATAGCTGCAAAATCATCAATCTACAGTGAATCACTAGGAACTGCCCTGCAACTGTGAATTAATAAAAATGAGTAAAGGAATGGATTGGAGTTGTATGCTTGAAAAAGAAATTTGACAGTAAAATACAAGATGATTCTGTGTTTGTTCAGCAGCATAGTGTCTGGGGATCATTGTTAGCCTCATGTGGGATGCATAAACATATGCTTAATAGTGATTCACAACTGTAATTTTAGGTAGTAATTGTGCTGTGCATTTTTATGTTTTGTTTTCTGTTGAGTACTCTACTAAAGAATCAAAGCAAAAAAAATAAATAGACAAAAGAAAGAAAAACAGCAATGAGAACATTTTAAAACATTTCATTAGACTTGAATTTTTTTTCATTCCTAGCAGTTGCAGAGAATCCTAAAGATAGAGTATGTTTTAAATTTCCCTTTCACACCCATAATCAGTCAGCATGATATAAGAATTCTCCAGATTTGTAAACTATGGATTCATATCCCATAAGAGGTTAGTTTTTTTTCCTTGTTCAGTAAGCTAACATCTTCCTGGAGTAGTACCAGCCAGGGTCCTGGCAGGGCTTTGAACACAATGTCAGGAAATGAAGTGGCAAATATATCACTTCCAGTATTAGAAATTACACCCAGGCAGGGAGTTTTGGTTTTTTGATTTTGGATTTATTTGATTGATTGATTGATTGATTGATTGGTTTTTTTTTTTTCAGTTTGTGGGGAGAGATTGACTACACTTAGATTCATTGCATTCTTTTTAAAAGATTAAAAGATCAGTTTTAATCATAACATATTTGGGAAGTGGTTAGATCAAAATGCACCACTTAGGTTATGCAAATACCACCACCTTTGGTCAGTAAACAGCGCTGAGCTTCGGGCAATACCTGAGCTGTCACGGGTTACAGTCAAATTAAAGTGACCTCAAAAGCCCTGTTCTGCCCTCCAGGGACTCCTAGACTTTGCTTTGTCCCAGCTTCTTCTCTGAGACACTACAAAGACAATCCAGATTTTCTATTGATGTCTGAAGACTTGGAGTCTAGATCAAACTAGGTCTTCTATGAGCACTCTAGAAGTACTTAGAGCTCAGTGTTGAAAGGAATTAAAACTTCAGGAATGCTTTGGACAAATGAATGAGCCCACCCTGAATAGACATTGTAAGTGATTACAAATGCCTGATCCCATTTCTTTCCCCAGGTTCTTCCTCTCCCTTCCCACACATGTCCCCAAAGGACCAGAGTATTAACAGAAACTCAAGAAAGACCACTTTTCTAGAACTTAGTGACAGATTAGTGGTTCATGTTTTTCCCCAGACTCTAGGCCCTCCCTTATAAGTGGTTTTGTTGTTGCTATTGTTGTTTAGTCGCTGTTTTGTGACCCCATGGACTGTAGCCCACCAGGCTCCTCTGTCCATGGGATTTCCCAGACAAGAATACTGGAGTGGATTGTCATTTTCTTTTCCAAGGGATCTTCCTGGACCAGGGATCGAACCCACATCTCCTGCATTGCAGGTGGATTTTTCACTGTTGAGAAAATTGGGGCTTCCCTGTAAGTGGTGAAACATTAACAATCTGAAGTTACAAAACAAAATTGAAAGAAGGAAGGAAGAAAAGGGGGGGGGGAGGAAGGAGAAAAAAGGGAGGGGAGGAGAGAAGGTGGGCACAGCAGGATATACAAGTGACATTTTGCTTTTCATGATGGAAGATTTGAATTTTGATGATTTATTTCTTGGTAAGACATATTTTTTAATCCCATGGTTTACATTATGCCATGAATATTTGAGTCTCTGCTTGTTTTTAAGAAATCTTTGGTATCAAGCTCTTGGAGTTCCCTTCTTATCGTCACAGCTCTCATGCTAAACTGCATCTTTGAGGCAAAGGGGCTTTTGGGTCTATTTCATAACTCATGCACTTGAAGACTGGAGATTCCTCCTGATTTTTGCTTTGACAAGTTCATCACTTTAAACCTATGAAGTTGCAACCACCTTCACTTCTATCTTGCCTGACTGTCTCTGAGATGTCAGGTTTATCTGATTGTAAAATGTTATGTAATGTCCTATAACTGCCTAGAAAACATCTGAAAATAACATGACTTGAAAAATAATAACCTAATCTAGTGAAATTAACTTCTATGACTATGTATTACATGATTGCGATTAAAACTTTATTTCAAATAATAAATATATTTTAGAATAGTTATACTGTTTCTAACAGACTTTCAGTTATGCAACTTTAAAATAAGAGCAAATGTATGAAGTGCATTTTGGTATGGAATATTTATTTCAATTAAAAAATCTCTATAAGAAATATAGGAAGTAGATAAGTTGTAGGTGTTTGGGTTCATTTCTGTTAAAAATATTGGATTTGCCTATTCAAATCTTTCTCAGTTAAATCAGATTCATTGGGATTCACATATCCCTGGTATATCATTTAACTAGATTTTCTACATCTATACTCTTTCAATGTATTGGGGTTACAATTTTTATTCTGTGTTTAAGAAATGCATTGTACTGAAAACTCCAGAAAGTCAGATCCATCATTTATCCTTATAACTGGTACCACCTGCAAAGTGGAAGCATCACAGCCTCACTCATGACTTCTCCTGGGTTTCACCACAGACGTGAACCCTGGGAATTAAGGAATTTTAATTTGTAGCATACAGACAAGTGATCTAATCGTCATTAGGAAAGGAGCTTTTACCCATTTGTAAAAGTCAAAAATGGTTAGAGGGTTTTCCAAGGACATTTTCCTTGAGGTGACGTGTTCATGAGTCCCAAAGTATTGATTCAGACATCAGTCCTGCATCATATTCCTTCTCCTCTCTTTACCTATGTGTGATGTGTATGCATCTGTGGCTGCATGTCCACATATATGTACATATTTTTTCATATGTAATCACTGACTCAATGGATATGAGTTTGGGTAAACTCTGGGAGTTGGTGATGGACAGGGAGGCCAGGAGGGCTGCGGTCCATGGGCTCACAAAGAGTTGGACACGACTGAGTGACTGAACTGAACTGAATCCGGACAAAGTCACTGAAGTCAGCATTAAAAGCATGTATTTAAGCAACCATTACCCAGTAAGGGTAGAACCACACAGGGTTAATATGCCCATGGACTAGCCAGTATATCTCAAAGTGAGTCCTGTCTCCCTAGAACTATTACATGAGACCTTCTGCCAGTGAGGCCAAGGCATCTATACTTAGAAAAAAATACCTTCCCAAGTAATTCAATTGAGTCCAGCAGTTTTGGGGCCCTGTGGCCTTCTTTCTGATATGTAACTACAAGGGGAAGGGTGTCTTAAGGGTAAAGAACAGATAGGGGATGTATTTAGCATACTGTCAAAGGAAAAAATGTGAATTGTAGCTCCTTCAGAATTGTTGCTGTTGTTCAATCACCATGTCATGTCTAACTCTTTGCAACCCCATGAATTGCAGCACAGCAGGCTGACCTTTCATTATTTCCCTGAATTTCCTCAAACTCATATCCATTGAGTCTTTGATGCCATCCAACCATCTCATCCTGCAGAGTTAGGAGGCAGAAAAGTAAACTTAATTACAGAGTTAGGACCAGTTAAAGTAAAAAAATAAGAAAGTTCAGGCTTACTTCAGTTCAGTTCAGTTCAGTTGCTCAGTCATGTCTGACTCTTTGCGACCCCATGAACCGCAGCACGCCAGGCCTCCCCGTCCATCACCAGCTGCCGAGGTCCACCCAAACCCATGTCCATCGAGTCGGCAATGCCATCCAACTATCTCATCCTCTGTCATCCCCTTCTCCTCCTGCCCCCAATCCTTCCCAGCATTAGGGTCTTTTCCAGTGAGTCAACTCTTCACATCAGGTGGCTAAAGTATTGGAGTTTCAGCTTCAACATCAGTCCTTCCAATGAACACCCAGGACTGATCTCCTTTAGGATAGACTGGTTGGATCTCTTTGCAGACCAAGGAAGTCTCAAAAGTCTTCTCCAACACCACAGTTCAAAAGCTGATGCAGGAGACCTGGGAGATGTGGATTCAACCCCAGGATTGGGAAGATCCCCTGGAGAAGGAAGCAGCAACCCACTCCAGTATCCTTGCTTAGAAAATTCCATGGACAGAGGAATCTGGAGGGCTATAGCCCATGGTGTTGCAAAGAGTCAGACATGACTTAGCGACTGAGCACCCACCAGCACACACACATCCCCATACTATTGTACTAAATTTTTGTGTACCTTCCAGAAAATTCATATGTTGAAACCTAATCTCCAGTGCAATGACATGTGGAGGTGGAGAGGTGGTTAGTTCTTGAGGATGGATCCCTCATGAATGGGATTAGTGCCCTAATAAAACACACCATCGAGATCTCCCTTGCCCCTTCTTTTAGGAAAGGACACAGCAAGAAGACAACTGACTATGACACATGAAATAGGCTCTCATCTCACCTAGTCTGCAGGCACCTTGGTCTTGGACTCCCCAGTCTCCAGACTGTGGGAGATAAATTTCTGTGTTTAAGCTTTCCAGTTCACCATATTTTTGTTATAGCAGCCCAAGTGGACTAAGACAAACAGTAACTTCAAACCATTTATTAAACCACCTGAATGGATATTATGTGAAAAATGAAAAAGTATTCTTTGGTAAAATAAGACTGTGACACAATGTAAAATATAATCCCCACCATAAAATTAGCCACAGCTGCCACCACCATGCTGAAATTGACAGTGATAATCAGTATACTAAAGGCTCTGTGAAGTTCTGCAGAAAAGACTGTTAGATTGTTTTAAACCCAGCATTTCTCTTGTTCTCAATAGAAAGAGACAGAAGGAGATGTTACATCTTATAGGATGCTTATGTGCTATGAAGGACACTTTGAGAAGTAAATACTGGGATAAACAAAGTTTGTGTTGTCTAGTGTAGGATGTAGTGCTATGAGATGACAGATCAAAGAGATTATTATATGACATCATGGTTATTAAAAGTAGCACTGAACATATTATCATTCATGAAGATAATAATAACTATTGAAGGTGAAATATGGAGATTTTCTGTACATTATCAAATTTAATCTTCCCAAGAACACTGAGGCAAGTACTATCCATATCCTCAGGTTATAATTAAAAATCTTCCCTTGTAGCTCAGTAGGTAAAGAATCTGCCTGCAATGCAGGAGACCTGGGTTCAGTCTCTGGGTCTGGGAGATTCCCTGGAGAAGGAAATGGCAATCCACTCCAGTATTCTTGCCTGGAGAATCCCATGGACAGAGGAACCTGGCAGGCTACAGTCCATGGGATCAAAAGAGTCGGATACAACTTAGCAACTAAACCACCACCACAGGTTATAATTGAGAGAACGGAGGCCAAGTTTACACAGCTAGGAGAAAGCCTTAACCCAGGTCTGGCAGAGCCCAGCCCTGCTCTGGATATATTGCTCTGAATCCCTATCTATCTCTGCACTCTTTGGGGACATTCTCCAGACTGTGATTCTAGTATTACTCACTACCCCACTGAATAATCAGTCAGAGCTATGAACCTCGTGGCAATTAAATGATCCTTACTTTTCCAACCGGCATGTTCAGGCTCAACAATAAGGTAAGGGTCTGCATAATAAGTGTAGCAATGATTTGAAATTGATATGAACTACAAGAGAAAGGCCAAAGGGAGGCTGAGCAGCTGTTCGCTTCGGAAATGTTAAGGTTCCTCTGGGTGGCATGTAATATGAGTCTCTGTGTGTGCTGAGGGGGTGGGGTGGGTATGGGGAAAATATTTATCTTCAATATACCCCGAGTATGAGAAAATTGGTTGCAGATGGCTCACAGCTGTGAGGAATACCTTTGTTTCATTTGAAACTTGTTATAAATCTGTTTCTTAAACTACCTGCTCCAATGACTTTTAATTTAGAGGATGTTGGGTAAGTCCCTGGATCTGATACTCATATATCACCATAAAAGTGGTGGGGTGGCTTGGCCTGGAAACCCCTGGGAGAGGTCCTAGATTTATCGAAAGACTAGGTTACCACGGGTGCTTTGGGGAGTTTGAGTAAAGACTTTTATTGATTATCAACATTGTAAAGAAGAAATCAATTTTTACCAAGAGCAGAATTGAGGGAGAAAATCCCCTTTGGCTATATATATTTTTTTTTTAAAAAAAAGAAGTTAAGCTAGAATTAGTCTTTTTGCTCTGAGAGCATTTTGGAAAGTGGAACTGTTATTCCGTAAGTTAAAGAAGTTTGGAGTGAAATGGAAAGGAAACAGCTTTTGTGGGTAAGCAGTTTAACTGGTTTTTCTCTACAAGGCAAAGAATATTGAATCAATATCAGTGGTACATTTTTATGGGGTCAGGGTTGGGGCTGGGAGGGAGATAAGCAGATCAAAAAGAGTCATTTGGTTTCATAAAGTCCAAATTAATGGATCTCATATTTGGAAAGCAAAATTTTTCTCAACTGTTTTTGTATCCTACAGCAAACTGTCACTAAATTCTACCAAGTGACTTTAAAAAAATGTCTTAAATATTGGGAGTTCCTGTAATTTCTGTTTTACAAGGGTTTATTTTTAATTGTTAAAATTTCAAGGCTCCTTTCACTCTAAGTCTTTGGAAGTCAGAAACTTTGAATTAAGCATTTTCTTCTGACTCCTTAAGTTTGGAGAAGACTTTAGTCAATGGGTGTATACCCTCTACAGTGGCCTCCTTTACCTCCATTATAGCCAGCATATCAGTCTTCCCAGAAAACAGTGGGCCCTTCCTAGAGGTGCATCAAAATATTGATCTCCCTCTTAAAAAAAAAAAGGAAAGAAATGAACTCTATGAACCATTTAAGTTTTCCTATCACACACAAGCCATCTAAAGAAAAAATGAAACTCATCTTAATGAGCAACAAAGGTGGAACATAAAAGACCACCACAAGGTAACAAAAGATCCCGCTTTTCCCTGACAGTTCTCATTCAAAGATTTTCTCCACCATTCATATGCATCGAATTAGCACGAACTCTTTTAAAGGCGATTGGCATAAACTTGAATACAGTTTAGAAGGCTGAGCAATGAACAGTACTTCTCATGCAGTAAGGTTTGCCAGGGATAAGAATCTTTATTATGTTCCTAACTTCACTAGATGTGACTTTAACATAAATCATCAACCCAGCCTCTAGAAACATCCTCAAAAGAAAGCAGAAGATACTTGGTTTTACCAAATAAATACTTTTTAATAGTCTGAACCTTTTAATTTCTGTTTCATAACATGTTTTTTTTAATTTTGTGATCAGGTTTGCTGCTTTTATGGTAGAGATTGATTTCCAGAGACAAAATCCTTAAATATATTATTGCACTAGGTCTTCCCTCGTGGCTCAGTGGTAAAGAATCCACCTGCCAAGGCAAGAGATGTAAGTTTGATTCCTGGGTCAGGAAGATCCCCTGGAGAAGGAAATGGCGACCCACTCCAGTGTTCTTGCCTGGAGAATCCCAGGGATGGGGGAGCCTGGTGGGCTCTGGGGTCGCACAGAGTTGGACACGACTGAAGCGACTTAGCAGCAGCAGCAGCAGTAAGACTGTCCAGGAACTATTTAATCCTATTCTAGGGAGAGATAAAATCCATTAATTCAAGTCAAAGTGTTAATACATGTTTTTATTCTCTTCTATTATGACAATTAAAAAAAAGAAAAGAAACTGGCTACTTGTTCAGGAAAGATGACCCACATGTTTTAGCAGAATACTTCTCAAATTTTAATGTGCCTGTAAACTACACAGGGATCTTCTTTAAATGCAGACTCTGATTCATTGACTTGGATAGAGCCTGAGATTTTACATTTCTAACAAGCTAGCAAGATGATACTAACACTGCAAATTAAGAATCTCTGGTACATGGATGAAGAGGAGAAAAGGAAAGTTCATAAATAAAGGAAAAGACACAGTGTAAAATACTGAGCACCTTGACATCTTAGTGTCTATCTAAATATCTTTAAGAATAAATAGTTAGACCCAGGATAATAGGACTTCCCTGCAGCTCAAACGGTAAAGAATCTGCCTCCAACGCAGGAGACCAGGGTTCGATCCCTGGATTGGGAAGTTCCTCTGGAGAAGGGAATGGCAATCCACTCCAGTGTTCTTGCCTGGAGAATTCCATGGACAGAGAATTCTGGTGGGCTACAGTCCGTGGGGTTGCAAAGAGTCAGACACAACTGAGCAACTTACACACGTAATGATAATACACATATTTGGTTAAGAACTGTATAAAGAATTATAGCAGAAAAGCCTCATTCTAACTTTAGCTCTGCCACTAATTATGAGAACTTGGGCAATTCAACCACACAATCTGGATTTTTATTTTCTTATCTCTATAATGATGCAGGCATGTCCTCAACTAATTTTATTACCAGAGATAACATGATTTGTGCATTCATGTAAGTATGAAGTGCTGCAGTCAAGAAAGATAAATTGGTATCTTCCTACATTGCTATTGTGTGTATTTTCTGAAAAGCAGATCCCTATCTTTAAACAAGAACTCCATCTCTAGAAATTAGTCCTGAAATATAATCATCAGTTCAGTTCAGTTCAGTTGCTCAGTCATGTCTGGCTCTTTGCAACCCCATGGACTGCAGCACACCAGGCTTCCCTGTCCATCACCAACTTCCAAAGCTTACTCAAACTCCTGTCCATTGAGTTGGTGAAGCCATCCAACCACCTCATCCTCTGTCATCCCCTTCTCCTCCTGCCTTCAATCTTTCCCAGCATCAGGGTCTTTTTTGATGAGTCAGTTCTTCACATCAGGTGGCCAAAGTTGGAGTTTCAGCTTCAACATCAGTCTTTCCAATGAATATTCAGGACTGATCCTTTAGGATGGACTGGTTGGATCTCCTTGCAGACCAAGGAACTCTCAAGAGTCTTCTCCAACACCACAGTTTAAACTCATCAGTTCTTCTGTACTCAGCTTTCTTTATAGCCCAATTCTCACATCCATACATGACTACTGGAAAAACCATAGCTTTGACTAGACGGACCTTTGTTGGCAAGGTAATGTCTCTGCTTTTTAATATGCTATCTAGGTTGGTCATAACTTTTCTTCCAAGGAGCAAGCATCTTTTAATTTCATGGCTGCAGTCACCATCTGCAGTGATTTTGGAGCCCCCCAAAATAAAGTCTGTCACTGTTTCCATTGTTTCCCCATCTATTTGCCATGAAATAATGGGACCAGATGCCGTGATCTTAATTTTTTGAATGCTGAGTTTTAAGCAAGCTCTTTCACTCTCCTCTTTCACTTTCATCAAGAGGCTCTTTAGTTCTTCGATTTCTGCCATAGGGTGGTATCATCTGCATATCTGAGGTTGTTGATATTTCTCCGGGCAATCTTGATTCCACCTTTTCATCCAGTCCAACATTTCGCATGATGTACTCTGCATATAAGTTAAATAAGCAGGGTGACAATATATAGCCTTGATGTACTCCTTTTCCTATTTGGAACCAGTCTGTTGTTCCATGTCCAGTTCTAACTGTTGCTTCTTGACCTGCATACAGATTTCTCAGGAGGCAGGTTGAGTGGTCTGGTATTCCCTTTTCTTTAAGAATTTTCCACAGTTTGTTGTGATCCACATGGTCAAAGGCTTTGGCATAGTCAATAAATCAGAAGTAGATTTTTTTCTGGAACTCTTGTGCTTTTTCGACGATCCATCGGATGTTGGCAATTTAATCTCTGGTTCCTCTGCCTTTTCTAAATCCAGCTTGAACATCTGGAAGTTCACAGTTCACACACTATTGAAGCCTGGCTTGGAGAATTTTGAACATAACTTTGCTAGCGTGTGAGATGAGTACAGTCAACATGATGGCATGTCACCCAACAATTTTAAAAATATTTTAAGGGATATTGTGACAATACATTGTATAATAGAAATGGAAAAGATTCTGGAAGGAAATGGACTAGATTTAAATAAGAATTTATATTCATCAGATTTTCTTTAGGGCATGGCTAATAGTTTGATCATCATAAATAAGGGATATTTTTAAGATTAATTCTCACTGGAGAATTGGGAAAGTGTTATAGATAATGTGTCACTTGCTCTTACTCACTCTCAATCATTGCTTAGGTCCTTTTCAGTTCTAAGATGCAGTTATTCTATAAATGAGCCTCTTTTTCTAACACAGCACACTGAAAAATTGGAACAGCAATTCAGGTAATCATTTCAAAGTCAGTTTCTCTATTTTCTAAAATATAACTTTACTTTATTTCTTTGCGGCCGTGCTGGGTCTTCGTTGCTGTGCAGGCTTTTCTCTAGCTGTGGCCGGCAGGAGCTACTCCATATCGCGGTGCTCAGACTTCTCACTGTGGTGGCTTCTCTTGTTGCCGAGCACAGACTAGCTGCAGCTCCCCAGCTCTAGAGAACAGGCTCAGTAGTTGTGGCGCAGGGGCTTAGTTGCTCCAAGGCATGTGAGATCTTCCTGGATCAGGGATTAAATCCACGTCTTCTGCATTTGCAGGTGAATTCTTCACCACTGAGCCATCAGGGAAGCCTCAGAGTTTCTCTTTATATTAAGTTTTCAGTGAATAAAAACATCTCCTTATGAAGCATATGTGATACCCATGGTTTTCAATGACGCAACCTTCTCTATATTGATCCTTTGGGAATTAAATTTTATAATACTGAGTGATCTCCAGAAGTGTCTAGGTTTTTTTTCTTTTTCCTTTCTTTCTCAATTTTGAAATCACCTAAGTGTTGTTTGCCTAATGGAAATTTAAATATTGATCAAAAGGCAGAACAGCAAGTGTTAGAAATCTACAGAGTGCCACAACTGGCTGGCATTGGGGTATAGGGTGAATTAGCCTTGTAGGTGGAGAGTGGTACATAAATCAGGCTGTCCCTGAGGTAGTAATCTATGAAGATGTATTTTGCTGAAATGTTTGTCTAACAATGTATATGAATCTGCAATAATAGACTTTGTTATAAACAAATGTGGGCTTCCCAGGTGGTGCTAGTGGTAAAGAACCCACCTGCCAATGCAGGAGACATACAAATCACAGGTTCGATCCTTGGGTTGGGAAGATCCCCTGGAGGAGGACATGGCAACCCACTCCTGTATTCTTCCCTGGAGAATCCCGTGGACAGAGAAGCTTGGTTTGTTACAGTTCATAGGGTCACACATAGTCAGACATGACTAAAGTGATTTAGCACACACACCACACACACACACACACATACACATTAACAAATGTCTATTTTTTCAAAACCCAGTTGAACTATAAATGCCTTATATTTAGAACAAAATCCTAAGATGCCTTCTGAAATGTGAAAAAAAAATAATTAGACTTCAGTTTTCACTTTCCAGCTAGTTCAGTCATTTAACTTGGCCTCCGAGATGAAAATGTTTAAAAATTCTCACAGGGAATTCACCTGGACTTTCCCACTGTGGCCTGAAGTCATCATGTGTAATGAGAGTGTGTAGCCTGGGTTCCGTGTAGCTCTTAGGACTTAGAATGTAATCTTGCAAGTGACCTTATGTCTATAATTTTTTTAGAGTGATGACTTTATTGTTTTTATGAAAATGATATGCAGTCATGATAAAAATTTTAAACAATAAAGTGCAAAAAAGAAAAGCACAAATGATCCCAAATCTTACCACCTGATAATAAACATTTTTTAGTATTTGACAAACATTATTCCAGATCTCTATATATATGCAGCTGACCCTCAAATGCAGGGGGTGGGGGTGGGGTTAGGGGTGCTAACCTTATTGTTTTCTTTATATATTTTTGGAGGATAATCGCTTCACAATGTTCTGTGAATTAGCCATGTGTATACATTTATCCAACTTCTCTGATGGCTCGGCAGGTAAAGAATCTGCCTGCAATGCAGTGAAAATCCATGTACAACTTTATTGAGGGCTTCCCAGGTGGCGCTAGCAATAAGAACCTGCCTGCCAAGGCTACATAAAAGACATGGGTTTGATCCCTGGGTGGGGAAGATCTCCTGTCCCTATTAGACTGTAATCTTCCTCAGAACAAGACCTGTGTGCTTATTTTTCCCCCCTTCTTTTTATTTTTTCCCAGTCACCTGGGCTTTCCACAAAGCACAGAGGGCCATATAGGCAGGTGCTTAATCAATAGTTGTTGAGTGATCATTCCCAGACCAGGCAGATGGAAGTCTGCATTTTGCAGTCACTGGGTGGTTGTGATGTGCTGCCTACAGGCTCTGCAAGGCAGCTGAAGGGTCTGGAGGTATCACAGAAGTGGTGAGGGGCCCCGGGAGGCTCCACCAATGGGAACTCAGATGTTAAGAAATGCCTCACCAGGGAGGCTGGGAGCTTAGTTAGAATGACAGAAACGTGCCTAACAATGGCACTGCCAAATTATATCCCTGAATCGCTTTATACAAACTCTAATTAAATAAGAATAAATAGATATAACATTTACACGGAAACTAATACATTGTGACATCTTGAGTTTAAAAAAAAATGAGGGGGAAAAAAATCCCAAGGGTGAGAAATAAATAGAAAATTGCCCACTGAGAGAGGGGGAAAATAAGCAGAAGCTCCTCTGGGGAAAAAAGAGGACAAAAGGACAGGTGGGAAGGTAGGTTTCCTTTGTTGCAGAAAGTGGGGTCTGGCTGCTCACTGCTCGAAAGCCATTAGAGTCCAGGTTGGTGGAAAGGAAAAAGTTGCTTTATTTTGATACAGACAACTAGGGGTAGGGGGCTGGGGAGAGGGGATGCCCATTCAAAGGCCGATTCCCACCCCCTACCCCGAAAATCAGGGCGCAAGAGCTTTTACAGACAAAGAGAGAGGGCACCATGTAGGAATAGCACAGTCAGCTCTAATAGTCATCTTGAAACTGGTCATTGGTAGTCTGACAAGCGTCATCTTAGTTGTTTTAGGTAGTTAATCTTGAGTCCCAGGGTTGATTTGTGCCCATTTCCTTGAGGCCAGTTCTTGGAATCGCGGCAGCTTGTCATGGCTACTGTATGGTCACCATGTAGTTAGATTCTTCCACCTTGTGGGGTTTTCAGTATCTAAAAGAGAGCTCACGGGATATGGCTCAGAATATTATCTATACCCTGCTGCTGCTGCTAAGTCACTTCAGTCGTGTCCGACTCTGTGTGACCCCATCGACGGCAGCCCACCAGGCTCCCCGTCCCTGGGATTCTCCAGGCAAGAACGCTGGAGTGGGCTGCCATTTCCTTCTCCAATGCATGAACGTGAAAAGTGAAACTGAAGTTGCTCAGTCGCGTCAGATTCTTAGGGACCTCATGGACTGCAGGCTCCTCCGTCCATGGGATTCTCCAGGCAAGAGTACTGGAGTGGGGTGCCATTGCCTTCTCCTCTATAGCCCTTTAGAAGGAGCTAAAGGTCCTTGACTTTCTCAGTAACTACATTGCTTGGTCTCTGACTGTTTTTCTTTGTTTCTGCATGTTCTCATTTCTTTGATTAAACTTTTTCTTTGGCTAAAGTTTTCCCGCAGACAAAAGGCAGGCATAGGACATGGAGGGCAAGGACCACTGGGTCCTGTTCCATTTCACTTTGTCTAGTTGAGTGTCCCAAACCTGCTGAAAAATCCTGCTTATGTGAAGAGGGGCAAAATCTTTGAGGAAATGAGGCCCATAATGGAGACCATATGTAACCCTGTTTTCAGGCTTTTCAGGGACTGAAGAGTGGAGCATATCAAGACAATCTTAGGGGCCCATTTGCATTGTTAAACAATACAAAACAGTTCTGCTTTTTCTATGAATGAAGATAAATTTTGTGGGATATGAAAAGTATCAGGGTGATTCTGAATCTTGGCTTCCATATAATATCTTTTAAAATTTCTGTCTGTGTATTTTTCATGTGCTCTGAAGATACTCATGATTCAGGCAGTCTCAGAGAATATAAGTGCTTCTGGAATCAGAAGTTTCCACAGATGTCTCAAACATCACTCAAGTTCATACCACTCTGGACTGAGGGCTCTGACATCTCCCTTTAACACTAGTCTCAGGAAAATGCTCTTGGTTTTCCTCTGGTTCTGCTCTTGGTTAATAAAAAGGGTAAATGCAGGAAATGGCTTGTCCAGCATTACAACCCATGTCCTACTGACAAATATTTTGTCTCCTTTGCCCAAATATGTTATGGAACTGAGAGGAAATAAATAAGAACAGATTTGGAGTCAGATATGCTCAATTTAGTTTCCCTGGTGGCTCAGATGGTAAAGAATCCACGTGCAGTGCAGGAGATCTGGTTTAGATCCCTAGGTCAGGAAGATTCCCTGGAGAAGGAAATGGCTACCACTTCAGTATTCTTGCCTGGAGAATTCCACGGACAGAGGAGCCTGGTGGATGCACCATGGGATTGCAAAGATTTGGACGTGAGTGAGTGACCAACACTTTGAATTTGACACTCAATTTGGCATCTTGACTTTGCAGTTGGAGGAAGTCATTTGGTCCCTCTGAATTTCAGTTACTGCTTCCATAGGGTGGAAATAATAAGAGCTGCCTTGTAGGATTGCTGTCATACTAAGTGACATAAGAATAGTAAAGTCCCCTACATACAAACCTTCAAGTTGCAGACTTTCAAAGATGCAAACATGCATTTGTATGTCAATCACGTAAGTTAGTTCATGTGTCTGGTGTATATTGTCACGTTCATGCATCCTCTATAAGCGGTTGTGCTTCTGTGTACTTTACTGTACATTATTGCATAGAATGCAGTAGTACAGTGTCTTTCTTTCAAGCCCAGGATGACCAGAAGCAAGCATAAAAGCAGCAGTGATGTAGCTGGTACCACTGTGCTTTTCAAGATACTGTACTATAAGATCAAAAATGTTATATTTATTTCTTGTGTTTGACTTTTTCTGTTTTATCAACCTATTACAGTATAAATATTATATAGCTGATACCCAATCAGTTATGTTAACTAGTTGGGTACCTAGGCTAACTTTATCAAACTTACAAACAAATTGAACTTAGGAACGCACTCTCAGAATGGAATGCACTCATATGTAGGGGGCTTACCATATAATAAACAAGCTTTACATCTCTATCCCACCCACACAGGAGCCAAGAGGCTCATGGGAGCCATGCTTGTTCTGTGTGAGAGCAGCTCCAATTCCTTCACTGAAGAGAAAGTCATTTATTCAAACAAATAAGCAAGGAGATGAAACCAGTCAAACCTAAGGGAAATCAAGTCTGAATATTCACTGGAATGACTGATGCTGAAGCTCCAATAGTCTGGCCACCTGATTCAAAGAGCCACCTCATTGGAAAAGACCTTAATACTGGGAAAGATTGAAAGCAGAAGGAGAAGGGAGTGATGGAGGGTGAGATGGTTGGATGGCATCACTGACTCAATGGACAGGAGGTTGAGCAAGCTCTGGGAGATGGTGAAGGACAGGGAAGCCTGGTGTGCTGCAGTCCATGGAGTTGCAAAGAGTCAGACACGACAGTGATTGAACAAGACCAAAACGAACTCCACAATCTTGGCCTAGAAATAAAAAATCTTTGGATATCAAGGTTGGTTACTTGAGTTGAAGAGATAAAATGGGGGTGGGTGTCATTTAGCCTTGTGCACTGCCAGAGCAGGAAAAGCTACCCAAAGAATAAGAGAAAGGGGGAAAAAGATGAAAAAACAACATGAGAGAATGCCTCCTCTGTCTAGGTGAATAAGAAAATTATCCAAAAAATATTTTCAGTCTGTTAAATTGTATCAGATTCTCAAGATGCAGACAATTATAGCATTTCCGTTTCAAGAACATGCCTACTTTCTATTAAAGGGTACAATCCATTGTTTCAAAAGGAACATGACAAGAGAATCTGGCAGGTAAGGAAGAGAAATATGAGAAGCAGGAAATCAGACAAATGGGAACTTTTCCCAACTCAATTTTATAATTTTTGTTTAACAAAAATAACATAAAGGGTATTGGTAAGAATGTGAAAAGATAATGAGACTCTGGTCCTGAAGAGACTGCAATTTAATAGGAGACATAATACAAGTGTACAGTATAGTAATTCTAAGAAGTCTAGGAGTACACTCTAAGGGAAGAACAGATGGATGGCAGGACAAGCTACCCCAAAATATGCCACTTGGGTATATGGACTACTTTGAGCTGAATGTACTCAAAAATCAGTAGATGCAGGGACTTCCCTGGTGGTCCAGTGCTTAAGATTCCATGTTCCCAATGAAGGGGACTTGGGTTCAATCCCTGGTCAGGGAACTAGATTCTCAATGCCACAACAAAGATTGAAAACCCTGTGTGCTGCAACTATAAAAGTGCAGTCAAATAAATAAATTTTTTAAAGATTTTTTTTGATGTGGACCATTTTTAAAGTCTTTATTGAATTTGTTACAATATTGCTTCAGCTTTAGGTTTTGGATTTTTGGCCACGAGATATGCGGGATCTTAACTCCTTGACCAGGGATTGAACCCACACACCCCCCATTGGAAGGTGGAGTCTTCACCACTAAACCGCCAGGGAAGTCCCTAATAAATAAATATTTTAAAGAAAGAAAGAAAAATGGAAGATACAGGAAGAGGTTTCTTTGAACTTCCCCGGGGGAGACAAATCCCTCCCCCGACCGGCTACCTCAAATATTCAGTTGTCACAGTTTCATCAACCAGAGAAGATTGACTGTCATCACTAGCGAGGAGACTAGAAGTGACACCACAGCCTGACAAACCTTGTCACCAACTCCCACCGGTTCTCCATTTAGCTTTCCTAAAGATCATCTATTCTCTCCTAAGAGTCTTGTATCCTTCCTCTGCTTTCAATATAAGATGCTAATTAATCCTGAATTCTATGCCACCCCAGGGAGTGATTCATTTTCTTCTGAGTATCCCATGAGGAATATGTTAGTAAACTTCTGCTTGTTTTTCTCTTGCTAACATGTCTTTTATTACAGGGGTTCCAACCAAGAACTCAAAGGGTAAGGGGGAAATAATTTCTCCTTCCCTGCAATACCAGGGTTCACAGTACCACAAAGCAGGGAGCCACCAGATCGAGAGCAGAAGGGGATTTCAAGCCAAACAGCGTTTGAGCTGAGCTTTTAACAGCAGGTAGATTTTAGGGGCAGGAATGGGAGAAAAAGGCAAAAGAAATAGAATTGAGCTCAGAGCACCCTGTTCCCTCTACCTAGAACAGCCTCACCTAATCTCCCTTCCCCCACAACCAGCTCCTGCTTTAAGACTTGGCTCATGTCTTCTCCTCCAGATAATATTTTATGGTCATTTTCTTCGGCCCAAGCCCTGCTGAGCTACTTAGCTCTGTGCTTCTTCCCATCACAGCCTTTATCCATCACATTACAGAGGCCATTTGTCATCTGAGTCTCCCATTAGAAGTAACGCTCCTTAACATACTGATGAATGCCACTAGTCTGTTACTAATAATTGTTAAAATTAGAAACCTTACCTTTTGGGGGTACTGCAGGGGATGGTTTAGAGAATATTCCAGGTACGCCATGATACCTTCCTCATCATTTACCTTATGCCATGTTTACCTGCCTGGGAGAGATAACATGCCTACTTGAGAATGTTAGCCATTGCTCTAGCCTTCCAGTCTGTTTACACAACGGTCCTGATGTTGGTAAACTTGACGTGTCACCATAAGCTGTTTGGCTTCAGCAATGCTGTAACTTTTGCATCATGGCAGGCAGGACATTTCTCAGTGGCCTAGAAAACTGACACATTTGTGCTGGAATTTGGATTGTTGTTGTGTTCAGTCACTCAGTCATGTCCAACTCTTTGCAACCCCATAGGCTGCAGCATTCCAGGCTTCCCTGTCCTTCACCATCTCCCAGAATTTTCTCAGACTCATGTCCATTGAGTCGGTGATGCCATCCAGCGATCTCATCCTCTCTTGCCCCCTTCTCTTACTGCCCTCAATCTTTCCCAACATCAAGGTCTTTTCCAATGAGTAGACTCCTCACGTCAGGTGGCCAAAGTATCAGAATTTGGATGGTGATATTCAAAATATGTTATAGCCCCTAGGCAGTGACCAGTCCAAACCCACACAGGTAAGACTAGAGCATGGTCCTAGGGTTTCTTTCCCTGTCTCCCACAAATAATAACTTTTATTTATTAG
This sequence comes from Antilocapra americana, assembly GCA_007570785.1. Lineage (NCBI taxonomy): Eukaryota > Metazoa > Chordata > Mammalia > Artiodactyla > Antilocapridae > Antilocapra > Antilocapra americana. The sequence goes on along the minus strand of ML660770.1, from coordinate 10,775,258 downwards.
AATGACCAAAAGTTAGGACATTCTCAGGGAAGAAGCCAGGATAGCCAGGAATGCAGGAGATATTTCAGGGTTCAGAGAAACTGTTACTCGCCAGCTGATAGATATCTCAAGACATTTAGCAATTGAACCAATAAATGTCCATGCTGCCAACCAAAAAATGAGAATTGGAGCAATTAGTTTTGAAAAGGGAAAATAGATTTCATATGTGCTAGGATCCTGGAAAGGATTCCTAGACTGTGTTCCATAAGAAAATGTAGCTCATAAGATATTTCTAGATGTTCCAAGAGAAATATGTCTATGGTCAAGTAAGATTGAAAAACACTGTACAAATTATATTCCTCTTGTATTCCACAATACGGGAGTGAATTACAAGTCCTGAAGTAAAGAAAACTCTTGAACTTCATTTAGTCCAAATATTAAAAAAGCTTACTTCCTCAAGGGAATCCTTTCACCATAAAATGATTTGCTTTGGAAGGAAATGAAGGTTCTGTGCAACAACATTTAGGAAATATCATTCCAAATATCCTCTACACATTTAGATACACCCAGGGTGGTGAGTTTCTCAAAGATAGCTCACCATACAAAGACAGCTCAGCATACAAAGGCCAGATTTGTCCTGCTATCATCATTTTCCAGAGGTTTCTCTCATACTTCATTTCACAGGCTCAGGAGTCTTGGCAATTGAATTGCTTGTTTCCAACCACCAGGAAAGTCCTCAAACACTAACCCTAGTGATTGGGGGCTAGCAAACATTTTCCACAAAGAGCCAGAAAATTAATATCTTCAGTTTTGTGAACGGCCATGCCATCTCAACTCTGCCATTATGACGGAGCAGCCATAGACCCAAAGGAGCATGTCTGTGTTCCAATAAAATTTTATTTACACAGATAGATGAAGGGCCAGATTTGTCCTGTGATCTACTCTTTGCCAAGCCTGACCTAGGCTGAAGAAACAGGCGCCTCCTCAGCCTCCCCTCTTTCAGCCTCAGAATGGTCTTTGCTCTATTTCTTGCCCTAGATCTCAAAGATGAATTAACTTGAGATTCATAAATGAGTAGAAATAAAAGAGCTGAACAAGACCTTGTCACTCTTCAAACCTCCAAGAAGAAATGAAGATGGGCTACAGAAGGCAAGAACATTCCCACTGGGATGTGAACCACACACCAGGGAGTACAAGTAGGAGAGACCTTTCCCTGAATCTCCCGAGATCTTTAAAGTTAGCCTCGCTTCAGCTATTTCCATGAAACATTTGGGAACTAAAAGCCTAATGACAATCCTTTGGCTGAGAATCAAGTAGCTGTCACTTCAGTGATCCTGCTGTTTGCTACTATTTTTATTTGATAAGCAGAACATTATACTTGGGCCTAGATTTGAGGCAAGATTGTCAGTGATTCATGGGTTAGAGACCAGAGGGCCTCATCCCCAGGCCAGCCTGAGTTCAGGTTTCTTTGGCAGAAGTATTGTAGATGTTTTCAATTAGTGGGGGGAAAACAAAATCTCCAGGGAGTATGGCTTTGACCCAAATAAAACCTCCCTCTAATATAATTTCGCTCTCTAGCTCTCTTTCTCTATTTCTCTCTCAATCTGTAAATCTGTATGCTGGTGTGGGTGTGGATGTGTCTGCAAAATGGTTGAGACAGCGGCCTTACACAGGTGGTATCCCAGGCAGTAAATAATATGGCTTTTATAGATGGCTTGAGACACACAGTCTCAGAACAATTAATTTTACCACTACATGTTTGACCTAAGAGCACTTTTTATCACAGCAGGAATTCCTTATCAAATTCTCAGGTGCAGGAGCCCCATAAACACTTTGGAGGCATACAGACCTCATGGCTGAGGTCGTTAGTTATTCAAGGAGGGAAACAGAAATGGTCTGGGAAGAAAGAGAAATATAAAACACTGACCCCAGCTCAAAGAGGCCAACCCAAATAGTCAACGCTGCCCTTCTGGGAAGTTTGCGTATTCCTCACCCAGTCACAGGGTTAGAAAGCTTCACAATTTAGCATATAGTTTTGACTGTGCCACACAGCATGTGGAATCTTAGTTCCCCAACTAGGGATTGAACCTGAGCCCCCTGCATTGGAAGTGTGGAGTCTTAACCACTGGACTGCCAGGGAAGCTCCTTTTTTAATGCTTTTAACCTTAACACTTTAGAAGTCAGCCATCATGGGGAAAGACTGGCTTTGTTGTCATGAGGCATGCACCACTGAAGAGTTACAAGGAACAGTACAGTTCAAAAGAATTGACAAAAATTTCCAGGTGGAGGACCAGGAAGCTGAATAGCTTGCAAACTGGGGCTAAGAGGTGCTTACCAAAACAGCCAACCAAAATTTTCCAAAACAACGCATATGGCTGGAAATCTATGTATATATGTATTTAAGCATATCTTCAAATATTTATCTACTTAAAGAAATGAAGGTATCCACCTGTCTCTGATACTTATGATAATTAGTTTCACTTCTTCATAAATTAGTGTATTTTATGTGTTGAGAACCCCTAGTCCAGTTTTCTGTACTTGCATGAACTAAACAAAGATTTTCTCAAGTGAACACAAAACTGCAAATTAGGGATTCCACCAGAATTTATGGGCTTCCCTGGTGGCTCAGATGCTAAAGAATCTGCCTGCAATGTGGGAGACCCGGATTTGAACCCCTGGTGGGGAAGAGCCCCTACCCACTCCAGTATTCTTGCCTAGAAAATTCCATGGATAGAGGAGTCTGACAGGCTTCAGTCCACGGGGCTGCAAAGAGTTGGACACAACCAAGCAACTAACACACACACACCAACACACTCACCCCAGAATTTATATGTCAAGGTATGTTATTGCTTGTTTGTTTTTCTATTAAATGGCCATTGGGGCATGACATTTTGTTAAAGAAGCAAAAACAAAGGGGAAGAAAAGCTATTACAATTATTTTCAAGACCCATCCTAACCCTGACATTTTTCTAAGTTCAACAAACATTTTTGATGGGCCCGAATGACTGTGAAACGAGCAAATCATTCCAGTAAAAGCAAAGATGCAGGACAGCATTTATTCACTGACCATCAGTGGCCTGTGAGCCCCTCCTGAGACTGAGATCCTCCTTTTCTTGGATAGAAGAGAGAGCTGGAAGTACAGGAAAAGCATTATTAAATGAGAAAAATCTGACAAAAACTATTTTCTGAATCTGAGCCCATATGTCAGTTTCATGTAGAATCATAAATTTATTGATTTAAAATCCCTTTTCTGTTTAACAATAAAGAGCTTATATTATACTTCTTTAGCTCTCTTACTTAAAATCCTTTATTATTATTTTTTTAATATCCAATGTGTCATTATAAGGGGCTTCCCCAGTGGCTCAGAGATAAAAAATCCACCTGCAATGCAGGAGACACAGGAGATGCAGATTCAATCCCTCTGTCTGGAAGATCCCCTGGAGGAGGGCATGGCATCCCACTCCAATATTCTTGCCTAGAGAATCCCATGGACAGAGGAGCCTGGTGAGCTACAGTCCAAGGGTGTCACAAAGAGTTGGACACGACTGAAGTGACTGAGCATGCACACACACATGAATGCTATTATAAAAAAGGTTTCAGTTTCTTTCTGATGAGGGTCCTAACTTTTGATCACAGAGGACCTGATCACAGGGGGAAATTAAGTAGCTGATGTGAGACACACATACCACCAGCACATAACCAATTAGAAATAATTAGGAAAAAGTCCCAAAGGCAGCCTTTAGCCCACATCCCTTTCTAGGAAAAGTTTATTCTCTCTTTAGAGTCTAAAATGCCTGTTTCTAGTATCATTTCATTATTTTTCTCAAAAGTTTGAAAAGCTTGGCACCTCATTAGCCTCCTGGTGACTCCTTCTTGTTTGAAGGGTAAAGCATAGCAGTCATCCTCTTATAAAGAATAACTGCTAATAAGATAAACATGACATAATTTTTTTCTTGGATTTAATTTGTACTTGGACATCTGCCTTTTCCTCACAAATAATGGGGGATATCTATTCAAGAGTACCACAAATATGAGAATCTTCTCATTTATTTGATCAAAAGCTAGATACACTTGCATATCTGCCATGGGATTGGAGGTAACTGAACACAGATTTATAATAGCTCAATTCTACGTTTTAGCTAGAGAAAGAAACCACTCTCCATTGAACTATGAAGTCATGAACATACTCCATAAATTGTTTTAATTAAAAACAAATATGGTGAGACTGCACCTCTGTGTCCATTATATTTGAAAAGCTGGGGAACAGAAATAGGTTGAAGGCCTAACCTGAGGCAGAAAGCACATTCCTTCAGCATGGCGCTCCTCCCCAAACCTGAGGAAACCAGAAAGCCTTCGCTTCTCCTCTCTGCACTCTGTAACTTTCTGTCTGCTTGAAGAACTTCCCCAGGTCCCCCTATATCTCTTCTATTTCTCTGGAATCTCATAAAGATTTCCCCCAGTTGTCCAAGGGTGCGGTGGAACCAAAGTCTTGCCTGCTCATGTGAGCTGACCCTGTGGATCTCTTCCCAACACCATGTTCAGTGACCACATTGAAGCTTGCAATCAACTGTGGCGGGACTGTTTACAGCATGGAAATGGGCCAGTGCTATAGATTGGGACTTTTATTTCCTCCCTGGAGATCCAGTCAGTTGCTAAATCTACACCAGCATACCAGCTGTGTGTCTTGAACACATCTTTCTACTCTTTCTCCCTCCCCTTCTCCCATTTCAACTCTTATCGTCAGATAAACACACACTTGAAATATGCCAATAAATGAATGTTCTAAGTTAATAATGGAGAAAGAGGTGTTTCCTGGTGGCTCAGAAGGTAAAGAATCTGGCTTCAATGCAGGAAACCTGGATTCGATCCCTGGGTCAAAAAGATTCCCCCAAAAAGGGAATGGCAACCCACTCCATATTTTTACCTGGAGAATTTCATGGAAAGAGGAGCCTGGAGAGGCTACAGTCCATGGAGTCGCAGAGAGGGGTACATGACTGAGTAACTAACATACATAGTCTGTCAAGCATATATTGAACACTATCTAATGATAATGAATTAACCCAAAGAAAAAAATCTCTGTGAAAGCCCACGAAATAGTGCTTTTGTCTAGGACAAACTTCTCAGTATCTTTCAAATTATACCATCAAGGCAGCTAGTGACTCCACCTTAAACCAGTGTTGACAAGACAATGAAAGCAGAGTTGGAAAAACCGTCTGGATAGACGGACACATGTTGACTGAAATGCAGAGACAACCTTGCCAAGACAAAAAAGAGAAGCTAATTTTCAGTAGCCATGTACAGAAGTGAGAGCTGGACCATAAAGAAGGTTGAGAACACACAGAGGTGAGGAATGGTCCTGGATAGGGCACCGAAGCACTTGCCCTCTGCCTCTCTTTCATCTGAGTGTTCATCTGTATCTTTTAATACCTTTTGTATATAATGAGTGATCTTAGTAAATGGGTTTCCTGAGTTTTATAAGCCACTCCAACAGATTGATTCAACCCAAGGACAGGATTATGGGAAGCTCTGATTTATAACTAGTCATCAGAAACATAGGTAATAGCCTGGGTTTGCATTTGTCACTAAGGTGGAGTCTTTTGGGATTTAGCACTTTACCTGTGGTATTGGATGTCATCTCTTGATTGTTCAGTCACTAAGTCATGTCTGACTCTTTGCGACCCCATGGACTGCAGCACGCCAAGCTTCCCTGTCCTTCACCATCTCCCAGAGCTTGCTCTAACTCATGTCCATTGAGTCGGTGATGCCATCCAACCATCTCATCTTCTGTCGTCCCCTTCTCTGCCTGTCTTCAATCTTTCCCAGCATCGGGGTCTTTTCCAATGAGTCGGCTCATCTCATGAGGTGGCCAAAGTATTGGAGCTTCAGCTTCAATCTCCTGGTAGGCAGTGTTAGGATTGACTTGAATTGCAGCACATCTGGCTGACGTCTGGGAGCATCATTTTTGGAGGTGTGTGGAACTCCCTCCCACCCCCACTCCCACACACATTTTGGAACTGGGTGACCAAAACGCAATTAGGTATAATAAAATAATTAAGAGCGTAGTTTATTTCTTAGTTCATGGAGTCATTATGCGTCTGACCTGAACATATTAGGCCTTTCCTGAGTCTACTCACTGAAACCAAAGTCAGAGCCTCGAGGAAACACAAAGGCATCAATTAGAGGATGGAAATGTTAGCAAGGGAGAAAGGGAGCTACCTACAGAAATACCGGTGTGAAAGTGCTCTTCTTCTCTTAATATTCTTTTCCTTTTCTTCTTCACAGTGAACTCTCTTCATGTTTTCGTCCTTTATGAATGAAAGCAACACCAAACCTAAGGGCATCTTATCATCAGAAGTGCTTCAGACCAAAAACGCAAGAAGGGAATCAGCATGGATCCCAGAGCGTTGGGCTGCACACTGCAGGATTACAAGCCCTATGCTTGCCCAGCTTCAAGACCAAAGAAAGAGCCCAGAGTCAGTGACAAAGGCATCAATGATTTAATGGATGGAGGAGCTTACATGCCTGAAGCAAGGTCCTAAAGTGACACCCTACTGTATATACAGCAGAGGGTTGGGGGCATGGATTGGCAACTGAGAAGAACTGACGTCAGGTTGGCTCGTCGGTTACCAGGGAAAGGATGTACAGAGAGCAAGAGAACTATCTAGAGCAGCCTGACCATGCACAGACAAAAGCAAGGCATGAGGAAGAGAGCTGATGAAAATCTCTCTTACGCATATCCCTCACATGTAGCATCTTGAGGACAAAGACCATGATGGGGACCATCCCATAACTGGATCCTGCCCAATGGTAATAGGTAATAATACTTCATCAGTGTTTCCAGAATGTATCTTTATTTTCCCCCTTTTCCTACTTCACTTATTTATTTCCTTTCCCCAAGTTGGAATAAATTTTCCTAGCTTCCTACTTTTACAAAGTCCATCCATCCTTTAAAACTCATGTCAAGTCCTCTCTTGTCCAAAAACCCTGTGCAAACCTCCCCTGGCCCCACTCCAGGGAACAGGGGAGTCAGCCAAGATGGTGAGCTCTGGACAAGGTGTCAAGAGTCCTCATTCACTGGCTGTTGCCTAGCTTCCATGCTGGCTCTCCAGGACAAAGCCTGTGGACCAACTGGGATGTGGAATGAAGGGGGAAGCAGGAAAACACAACAGAAGTAGACCTCTTATGAAGTTCACCTCTTGTGCTACTGTCTCTTTTTCCTCTAAATTCATAGACTGTAGGAAATCAATCCTAAATATTGATTGGAAAGACTGATCCTGAGGGTGAAGCTCCAATACTTTGGCCACCTAATGAGAAGAGCCAAATCATTAGAAAAGGCCCTGAGGCTGGGAAAGATTGAAGGCAGGAGTAGAAGGGGATGACAGAGGATGAGATGGCTGGATGGCATCACCGACTCCATGGACATGAGTTTGAGCAAGCTCCAGGAGATGGTGAAGGACAGGGAGTCCTGATGTGCTGCAGTCCATGGGGTTGCAAAGAGTCAGACTTGAATGAGCGACTGAACAGCAACAATTGTCTCTACTTCCCCACTGGGTTCACATGTCCATTCTCTGCATCTGGGTCTCTATTCCCGCCCTGCAAATTGGTTCATCTGCACCATTTTTCTAGATTCCAAGAAGTGTGAGTTTATATGTTTTTCTGACTTAACTTTCCTCTGTGTGTCAGACTCTAAGTTCATCCACCACACTAGAACTGACTCAAATGCTTTCTTTTTAATGGCTGAGTAATACTCCATTGTATATATGTACCACATCTTCTTTATCCATACATCTCTAGATGGACATCTAGGATGCTTCCATGTCCTGGTTATTGTAAACAGTGCTGCAATGAACATTGGGGCACTTGTGTCTTTTTGTATTACAGTTTTCTCATAATATATGCCAAAACCATTCTTAAGTCAATGATAAAAAGATATTACAGAAGTAAAAGTAAGACCAGTGGCAAAGGGAGTCACAGGCTGGTGCCCCTGTTACTAGTCCCTCCCCTCACCCACCGACATTGCAGACTCAGGCTCACTCCTCCTCACTTGAAACCTAGAGCTCTAGGGCATCTAGAGCTCTGAGCCCTGCCAGACTTAACTCCTGTGGGGTCTGTCTGCCCACCCCCTGCCTGGGAAATCACCTCTTTCACTCCCCATCATGTAGCTCTGACCCCAGCTCCTCCCCTGCCCCAACTTTGCTCCTGAATCTTTTTTGCTCCATCCTGTTTGTTTGCCTAAAACCATGAGTCTGCTAAAGCTAGTTTTTCCTGGGAAAGCTCAGATGCTTCATCTGTTCTAAGTGAGCATCCATTTCTAACCCAGCTAAGATGTGTGCGGGCTTCCAGAATATCAGTGAGGATGCAACATGGGCAGCGAAGTCAAGACCAGTTAGAGTGCACCCCAATACTTCATGAGGGATAAAGGAGGAGGCAGAAGCAGCCCCAGGCCAGGCACCATGGAGTATGATGGCAGTGCCATAAAGGATGAGTCCACCCTGGCCTCTTGACCTCACAGAACCAGATGAGAGCTGACGTCATTCACACAACACACCTAGAACAGTGACTGTTACATCAGAAGTATGCGATACAAGTGAGCTATCATTTTCATTGCTTTACTGGTAACTCAGCTGGTAAAGAATGGCCTGCAACACAGGAGACCCAGGTTCTATCCCTGGGTAAGGAAGATTCCCTGGAGAAGGAAATGGAAATACACTCTAGTATTCTTGCCTGGAAAATCCCATGGATATAGGAGCCTGGCAGGCTACAGTCCATGGGTCTCCAAGAGTCAGACACAACAACTGAACCACCCTATTTTCATGAGTTAGCTATACTGAATTTGCCTTTCAGGCTAAATAAATGCTCTCTATTATTGGCCTTCATTATTCACCCCGTGAAACATGTCTTCATTTCCAGAAGAAGTACAAAGTAATTTGCTGTAAAATTTCTCTTCCACTTACTGCATTGACTTAATATCATTTCTACCACAGGACCCTAAGAGTAATTCATATGCCATGACAAATTAGAGACACCATTTGCTATATTGGAGCAAAATATGTAAAACCAAATTTGTTATGGGTGAGAACAGGATGGCAATTTTCCACATTCCTAGCCTTAAAATTTACCTGATTCCATACATATGCATTAATATATGATATTAATATATTAATATAGATTATATTATATATAATACTATATATAATTAGTATCTGAGTTACTTCTCTCTGTATGACAAACTCTAAGTCTATCCACATCTCTACAAATGACCCAATTTCATTTCTTTTTATGGTTGACCAATATCCCATTCTATATATGCACCACATCTTAGGAAGCTGCTGTATAACACAGGCAACTCAGCTCGGAGCTCTGTGATGACCTAGAGGGGTGGGGTAGGGTTAGGGAGTTGGAGGGAAGTCCAAGAGGGAGGGGCTACATGTATACTTATTCAGTTCAGTTCAGTGTCTCAGTCATGTCTTACTCTTTGCAACCCCATGGACTGCAGCATGCCAAGCTTCTCTGTCCATCACCAACTCCTGGAGCTTGCTCACTCATATCCATCGAGTTGGTGATGCCATCCAACCATCTCATTCTCTGTCATCTTCTCCTGCCTTCAATCTTTCCCAGCATCAGGATCTTTTCCGATGAGTCAGTTCTTCCCATCAGGTGGCCAAATTATTGGAGTTTCAGCTTCAACATCAGTCTTTCCAATGAATATTCAGGACTGATTTCCTTTAGGATTGACTGGCTTGATCTCCTTGCTGTTCAAGGGACTCGAAAGGGTCTTCTCCAACACTACAATTCAAAGCATCAATTCTTTGGTCCAACTTTCACATCCATATGTGACTACTGGAAAAGCCATAGCTTTGACTAGACAGACCTTTGTCTGCAAAGTAACATCTCTGCTTTTTAATATAGTGTCTATGTTGGTCATAGCTTTTCTTCCAATAAGCAAGCGCCTTTAATTTCATGGCCACGGTCACAATCTGCAGTGATTTTGGAGCCCAAGAAAATAAAGTCTGTCACTGTTTCCAGTTTCCCCATCTATTTGCCACCAAGTGATGGAAACTGATGCCATGATCTTAATTTTTTGAATGTTGAGTTTTAAGCCAGCTTTTTCACTCTCCTCTTTCACTTTCATCAAGAGACTCTTCAGTTCCTCTTCAATTTCTGCCATAAGGGTGGTGTCATCTGCATATCTGAGGTTATTTATATGTCTCTATAACCGATTCACTTTGCTATACAGCAGAAACTAACTCAACATTGTAAAGCAATTATACTCCATTAAAATTTTTTTAATCAAATAGAAGAAGATATTTACTCAGATCCATTTATCTCTAGTCACCTCTGGCCAGCTATTCCACTCTTGTCATTGTGATAACATGTTATAATCACTATACCACACTCCCTGATTTTCCTCTCCATTTTCCTGAGTGCCTGTGATACCCTCAGGCGGGTGACAGAATTAGCTATGTTTTCTACAGAGGTGAAAGGGGGCACATTGCCACTGTCATGTAATGCCTAACTTCATGTAATAGCCTTTCATCATTAAGAAAACTAAAAACAGTCGGCTTGGCCCCAGAAAGGAGAAAAGGATTTTCTTCTGCACATCTGCCTCCCCTCAGCTCTCAGGTCTGCTTTAGTCAATATTTACCTGTCAGCCCAAAACCTCCTGATGTGGATCTCAGAGGAATTGAATCGATCTGTTTTTCACCTACCTTGTCAGACCCTTTGTTAGCGATAGCTTTTGTGAGCTGAATTTTTTAAATGACAGACATAGTAGAAACTCTTTACGCCACAGACAAAGGGACTGATTTCACACTTCGCTCAGGAACTTAACAATTGTGATCCATGGGACCAACATCACTTGTAGTTGCTCCTGATACCAGAAACGGGAGACATACAGGGTATTGAACCCGTAAAATCAATAGCTGTTATGAGAAGATCTTTCTGTACTTACAAATAGTGTTCAAACACAAACACAGTTAGGCAAACCTAGGTACTATGTAACCAAACAATTTTATTGATTTGGCTTGTGAGACTTCTTCCCCTTTCTCCTCCTCTTTGTCTCCTTCTTTTAAATTGAGATGCCACTGCAGCTGGGCTTCCCAGGTGGCACAGTGTTAAAGAATCCACCTGCTAATGCAGGAGATGCAAGAGACACAGGTTCTATCTCTGGGTCAGTAAGAGCCCTTGGAGAAGGGAATGGCTATCCACTCCAGTATTTTTGCCTGGAGAATCCCATGGGCAGAGGAGTCTGGTGGGCTCCTGTCCATGGGATCACAAAGAGTCAGACATGCCTGAGCAACTATGCATGCACGCCTACCATTGCAGCCAGTTAAGCTGACTGTGCTCTATTCCCCGTGGGGGCCCAGTGTGCAGTGGCGGCAAACAGCAGCCTCCTCGGTAGCGTATGCAGCCCGTTGCCTGTACAGGTTGCCCTAAGGGACCTTGGATACAGCTCTTCCCAGTGGATTTTCGTGACTGGCATGCTGTCCCCAGTCTAGGCTCCAGACAGGCATGCGTGGTGCCCCTGGAAAGCCCTGGGGCACACTGGCCAGGGTCCACGTTGGCCAAGTCATAATGTCCATCCGCACTGAGCTGCAGAACAAGGAGCCCGTGATTGAGGCCCTCCTTGGGGCCAAGTTCAAGTTCCCAGGCCACCAGAAGATCCACATCTCCAAGAAGTGGGCATTTACTAAGTTTAGTGCAGATGAACTCAAAAACATGACAGAAAAGTGGCACATTCTGGATGGCTGGGGGGTCACATATTACATATGCAACCCGAATGGTGGCCCTCTGGACAAATGGCAGACCCTGCACGCATGATAGTCTTGGAGCTGCCCCTTCCTTGCTCATCAGTTCAGTTCAGTTCAGTCGCTCAGTCGTGTCCGACTCTTTGCGACCCCATGAATTGCAGCTCAGCCGAGAGGAGCTACCCTGGGCCGGAAGTCAGGGGAGGCAGCTGCGCTTTGCTGGGGCAGCCATGAAGAGAGACCCCGCGCCCAAGGCAAGAGAAACCCAGAAGCGCCGTGGAGAGGAGCTGCTCCACATTCAAAGTCAGGAGGGACGGCCGTAAGGAGATACCCCCTCGCCCAAGGTAAGAGAAACCCAAGCAAGAGGGTAGGTGTTGTGAAAGGGCATCAGAGGCTAGACTTACTGAAACCATAATCACAGAAAACTAGCCAATCTGATCACACGGACCACAGCCTTGTCTAATTCAGTGAAACTAAGCCATGCCATGTGGGGCCACCCAAGATGGGAGGAAAAGCTAACAGACTACATATTACACCTTCATCATTCTGAGATAATCACTACTGAAATTTCACAGTGAGATACTCTGTTGTTTTTTTTTTTTTTTCCTGGTGCATTTTAACTGATTATTTTGTAAGAATTCAAGGTATATAGAACTTGAGAAATACACAGCATTTGCTTAAAGTAAGAGCCACTTCTTGCAGTCCAAGGTGAGAAATCCACCAGTCTAGAACAAAGGAAACCCCACAAGTTCTGAAGTCATAGTCACAGCAAAGCCATCAGCACAGGTATATTAAGTGCCGGCTGGGCACCAGTCACTCTCCCTTCAAAGCTCTCCCTCAGTACAGAGAGAAATAAGAGAGGCGATGTTAGTGCAGTAGCCTTCACTGACTGCATTACCGACAGAACTTTTCAGTTCCCACTTTAGAGTTGCTTCCCCTGCATTCAGCTGTTCTTCCAAAAACAATGATGGCTACTTTTCAAAAATGAAACCGCTCTACTAATTAAGCATTTCTTTTGGTTTTACTTTTGCCCAGGACAAAAGGATAGTATGCCCCAAAAGTAAATCCAACTCACCATTTCTATTAAAGCATAAAATAACTGAAACAATTTTAAATGACATTTTTCTTGCTTAGTCCTCAATCAGAGTTTGTGGGGGAGAACAGTCAGGCCCAAGTCTCTTGTATACTCTACTATCTTACCTCTAAAGGAAGAAGAGACAGGATAAAGGAAAGGAAAATGAGACAAGTGAGGTAGCCAGCGGGCTCTTGTTAGAAATAGTTATTGAAATGATGAATTTAGTATGAAAAAACGATTGAACGCTAGATCAGAGGTCTATTACCTTTTTGACACCAGGAACCAGTTTCATGGAAGACAGCATTTTCACAGAGTGGGAGTGGGGTGGATGGTTTCAGGATGATTCTTACAAGGAGCACCCACCCTAGATCCCTTGGATGCCTATTTCACAGTAGGGTTCAGGCTCCTCCGAGAATCTAATGCTGCTGCTGATCTGACAGGAGGCGGAGCTCAGGCACTGATGTGAGAGATGGGGAGCGGCTGTAAATACAGAGGAAGCTTCGCTGGCTCTCTACCTGCAGCCCATTTCCTAACAGGTCATGGAGCCCTGTACTAGATGACATTTGCCACTTGTCTTTGAAAAGTCCTCCTCCGGGAGGCTGGCTGAGGGAGGCAAGAAAGCCTGATGCACAGTCAGACTTCTACCTTTTCTGGAACCAATTCAGAGCACTCACCCAGCCATGCTTTGTGAAGTCAGCCCCAAGCTGCCTTCCTCCCACTTTCTGCTCCCAGGAATAAAGTCACAGAGAGATACGCCAAAGATGCTATGTGCCCAGCCCTCTGGCTGGCCCCCTCTGGAAGGGATAAGATCATAGCTGTAACAGAAGTTCCAAGACCACCTGTGCTATATTATGGCACCACATAACGTCTTACTGGTTCTGCGGAATCAAAGAAGCAATAGAAAGGTAAACATGAACTAAACTGTTTGTGTCATTCAAAGCTTCTCCTTTTTCCCAGGTGCAGATTATTCTTCCTTGGGGGAAAGAACAGTTGTCCCCCCAAATCGTGCCCTCAGTAAAATTCTGGAAAGTTCTCTGGAGGAACATGAGGAAGAGTTAGTCACCCCTGAAGCCTGCTCTGTGGCAACAGTAGATTCTATTGCACACTCGGTTGGCCATGATGGGTGTGAGTTGGGGGATGGGGGAAGCTGTTACCACTTTGGTTGTTGAGTAGATTAAGCCTGGAAGAATGAGATGCAAGCTGGGGTCCCCCTGTCCCCTGCCCTCTGCATAGGCAGGATTTCACACCATTTCTGTGGCATGAAGACATTTGGCAAGGCTTAGGCTGGACCAAGAGCTTCTGAATCTCCGTGCGCTGGCTACAGGTATTCCAGCCAGAGCAACCTTCCAGGGCTGTGCAACCGGGTGGGTCCAATCCCAAGAAGGCAGCATCTAAAAATCAAATGACTTTGCTTTTGGTCTGGCAGGAACACCCACCCCTGGGCTGCACATCTAGCATGGAAAGCCTCTTGGCTGAGCTTTGCAAGTGAAATGTGTCTGTCACATAGTTGTAACTTGGTTTGTTTTTGTGGGGCCAGGTCCTTCGTCTCTGGATACAGTGAGAACTCTTTCCTAGAGTCTCAGAGGATGAGTATCGGGGATTTGAGGGTTAACCTTTGCGAGCAGGAGGGTTTGGTTCCTTACAGAATGTTGCCATGGGACTTTGGAATCATTCCCACATTTGGGGAATGGTGTTCACTTAACCTTAAGTAGCAGAGGCAGGACGAGCTCCGACCAGCCCTGGCTCCTGGAGGAGCTCACTGAGCCACAAAGAGGGTAACTGTGAACCTGGGGCCGAACGGGCAGGGCAGAGTCAGGGAGAATGCACCCCGGCTGCTGGGACACCTACCATTCCCTGAATATCTGACACTAGCATTTGGCGCCATCTGTGGCATGGGTTTACCTGCTAGGGTCAGGGTGTCCTCATAGACATCTGTGTGGCCTTTAATTCACAATTATGAGAGGCTTAAGCTGTAACTATGGTAACAACACTCTGAATAGCAAAGACCCAAACATAACTCTTACGTAATAGTTGCTTTCATAGTTCTTCTACAGCCGTGTGCTTTTTTTCTGTTATGCAGAATTTAAGCCTCCTCCTTGAATTGTAGCTGTTGTATGCATACTATCACCCATTCTACACTGAAAGCCCCTTAGGGACAGAAACCATATTTCAATCATTTTTGCAACAAATATGGGACAATGAGAAGGACACAGCCTTTGATATTAAATCAGCTTGTGTTTCAAGGTTGGTGGCCTTTGTATGATTTAATTAACTTCTTCAAGCCTCAGTTTACTTAAGTGTAAAATGGGAGTAACACCCTCATCATCCCTTTTTAGTTTAGCACCTCCTCCCCCACCCCAGTGTTCACTATGGTGTTTTCAGGCAAGTGATAGACACTTGAAATATCTGAGCTGCATTCCTTAAAAGAAGCAGCTAATATTTTCCAAAAAAGAAAGAAAGGCTCTATGTAACAATCCTACATATGAATGGGTGAAAGAGAGAACTCAGAAACCCAGTGAACTCCCTGAGGCCACAGAACACGTTGGCAGCAGGTCTCAGGTTAAAGTCAAGACTCTTGAACCTTAGTAAGCTCTTCAAGGTCATCTAAAGTGTTAGATTTCGAAGTAAGCAATCACTTACTTCCTCCTGGTTCATCAGAAGACAGAAGAGAGCAAACAGAGGGCAGAGCTTCTGGAAATTTTATCAGAGCTCAGGCAATTCCTGAACATACCATCATCAGGGAGATGGTCAAAGGCATTGGAGAAAACAGAGACAAGTTCTACAATGCCTGGAAGATCCTGACTCGCTTAAAATAATTCTATCCCAAAGCAGTCTCCCTCTGTGTGGGCTTCCCAGGTGATACAGTGGGGTGGGGGGAACCCGCCTTCCAAAGCAGGAGAGGCAAGAGACCCAGGTTTGATCCCTGGGTTGGGAAGATTCTCTGGAGAACGAATGGCAACCCACTCCAGTATTCTTATCTGGGGAAATCCATGGACAGAGAAGCCTGGGGGGCTACAGTGCATGGGGTTGCAAAGAGACAGACACGTCGGAGCGGCTGAGCTCGCCCAAAGCGCTGGAAAGGAGGCAGCGCCTTGGTCACCGGTCCCTGGTGTTGGTGAGGATGCGGGGGGGTGGGGGGTGTGCAGTCGTTTCCCACGCCTGCTCCTGTCGGTGGACCTTTCCCCCGCTCTGGCTTCATGGCAAAGGAACTGTCCATACCGCCTGCCGGAGGACCCGCCTCTGAAACGTTTCCAAAGAGCCTGAAGCGCTGAGGAGAGAGGGAATCGAGTGGGAGGCAAAGTACATTTGTAATTAATTGGAAGGAGATGATCTGAGGCAGGCTCCCCTGCGGGACTTGTGAGTGACGGGCTTACCGGGAGCTGCCCCTGTGGGCACCTCGAGATAGTCCGAATATCTTTCGAAACAAAGTAGGAACCCAAGGTGATGACGGCGGTCAGGTCCCCACTCCCCACTCTGAAGGTAATGCCTTCCCTGAGTCACAACAGAACGCAACAACCAGGCAGCCGGGCAGCAACACTGCCACACGATCCACCCACCTCACCTAGGCTCTAAACCTTCCCAAGTACTGTTCAGAGGCTTTTTGGAAATCCCACCTAAACACACTCCTCACCGCTCAGCAAAGACAGCTGACACAGAAATGGCTCCGTTCTGTAAGCGCTCCTTCTTCCACATATTACCTGCAACTCAAAGAAACCTCCTAAGTGTTTCCTAAGAGATACATTTGTAAATAAGACTGGTCCCTCTCAGGCAGAAGCATCTATGATTCCGTTGTTCTTAAGATTGTAAACTGAAGAAAGGCAAAGCTGAGACTCTTACAGGGAGAAGGGTTTGTGGAGTGGGAAGGGGCCAAGGAACTGCCAGGCTGGAGCCCAGCCTCGTTCCCAGAGAAAGCGGCAGCCTCCCCCAGCTGGCTGCTGGGAGGGCAGAATGTTTCCCCAGAAAATCCAGAGCAAGGGCTTCCCGGTTGGCTCAGGAGTAAAGAATTCATCTGCCAACCAGGAGACTTGAGATAGATGCCTGGGTCAGGAAGATCCCCTGGAGGAGGAAATGACAACCCGCTCCAGTATTCTTGCCTGGAAAAGTCCAAGGACATAGGAGCCTGGGGCCGCAAAGAGTTGGACACAATGTAGTGGCTAAATGAAGTGAAGTGGAGATGCTCAGTGTGAGCCCGCGGACTGTAGCCTAACAGGCTCCTCCGTCCATGGGGTTTTCCAGTCAAGCGTACTGGAGTGGGCTGCCATTTCCTTCTCCAAATGGCTAAATAGCAGCAGTATAATTATAAAACAGCACAACAGTTACACGTACTTTAGTGTAAATTAATGTAAACAGGGCACTTTTTTCTGTTTTGGAAATGAAAAAGACAAGAAGCTCTTGTAAGAAAGAAGGTAAAAAATAGAGAAAATAATATTAATTGTCTTCTATATATGTCATTATGTCTACAGAAAAGGAAAGTGAAGCTAACACATTCATGAGAGTTGGACCATAAAGAAGGCTAAGCGCCGAAGAATTGGTGCTTTCAAACTGTGGTGTTGGAGAAGACTCTTGAGAGTCGCTTGGACAGCAAGGAGATCAAACCAGTCAACTCTAAAGGAGATCAACCCTGAATATTCATTTGAAGGACTGATGCTGAAGTTAAAGCTGCAATACTTGGGCCAACTGATGCAAACATCCGACTCATTGGAAAAGACTCTGATGCTGGAAAAGATTGGGGGCAGGAGGAGGAGGGGACGACAGAGGGTGAGATGGTTGGATGGCATCACTGAATCTACAGACAGGAGTTTGAGCAAGCTCGGGGAGTTGGTGATGGATGGGGAGGCCTGGTGTGCTGCAGTCCATGGGGTTGCAGAGTTGGACACGACTGAGCGACTGAACAACAACAGCAACACAGAACTAATCAAACTACAATTACAAAATAGTGTATGTCCTCTTCCTGCAAAAAGGAAGACAGAAATGTCAAAGGTTAGTTCTGCCAGCTTCACAATTTTCCTCCTCACGAAGCTTAAATGGAGTCTTGCCTGTCCTCAGTGCATCTTTCCACGTCGGCCACAAGGTGGCAGCATTTCCCCAACGATTGCTGATTGTCGTCAGCAATGAGGGCTGAAGGAATTGGCAGATCTAACTAGATGTAGAAATCAGGCGATAACGAACATGAAACATAAAAAGAAGAAAAGCTCCAAAATTGTGTCAGTGCCCTATTGAAATAAAGGCTTTCAAACCGTACGTTCAAACGTAATAGCTTCCAGCCTTTCTGCAGCTTAGAAAAATTTTATTCATAGCCAACTTTTTTAGCACTGCCTTCTTCCACCACTTGATGGGGATAAAGACGCCTTCAACATCTAGTTCTCATGTTCTTTTTTGACAGTTGGTAATTCTGCACACTACTAGGTATAAAATAGATAACAAAGACCTACTGTATAGCACAAGGAACTACATTCACGTTTTTGGCCATGCCATGTGGCTCGTGGTATCGTAGTTCCGTGATCAGGAATGGAATCTGGTCCCTGCGTTGGGAGCTCAGAGTCTTAACCACTATACCGCCAGGGAAGTCCCTATATTCGGCATCTTGTAACAACCTTTAATGGAAACGAATCTGAAAAAGAATATACATGGGGGCTTCCCTGGGGGTCCAGTGGAGCCACATGCTGCAACTAGAGAGCCCCATGCCACAACAAAGACTGAGACAGCCAAATAAATAATTTTTAAAAACATGCATATGTGTTCCTGAATCACTTTGTGAGACCCTTGAAAGTAACACAACATGGTAAGTTAACTATACTTCAATGAAATTTTTTAAACAAAGAACTCCAAAAGTTCATCAATCCGTGCTTTATCCATGGTTCCCAGTCCCATTCCATTCAAGCTGCTGGGAGCAGGTTGCCCCATCTTTCAGGAGGCGCTTCACCTCTCCGGGAGCTGTGCCCAGGAGCTAGCACAGGGTTCTCAAGGACACGTTCCCTGGGCTTGGCCTAATATAGTTAGTAAGTTTCCACCTTTACTCTGCATCTCTCCACAATTAACGGGCTTCCCGGGTGGCTCAGTGGTAAAGAATCTGCCTGCCAAGGCAGGAGATGCAGGAGACTCAAGTTCAATTCCTGGGTCAGGAAGATCCCCTGGAAAAGGAAATGGCAACCCACTCCAGTATTCTTACCTGGGACATCCCATGGACAGAGGAGTCCATGGGATCAAAAAGAGTTGGACACGACTAAGCGACTAAATAGCAACAACAACCGAAATTAACTAAGCCTTCTTGGGTTCCTCCTTCAAATAGTTTCGGAACTTCCAGCTCCTTCCTGTTTGGCCTCATCTCATCCACACACCTGACTCCCATGACCCTGCATTACCATCATTCCTCGTAGGGTTTTAGACCCCCACGCTGTCCGATGCAGTTCCTACCCCACTGTATCTGGTGGTGCAAGTAGCCCTCAGACGCCTCCTTGAAGCTGAGACCATTCTTTGTGAGTCCAGCTTTAAGCTTTCAGCAAACCTCGCACCATGTCTGCACTCCATGTGGGTTTATTGAATGAATGGGTCAGTATGAAAAGGCCATTTCCTCTGCTTCAGTGATGCTGATGATAAATTTTCCCCAAAGAAGCATACTGTCAGTACATCTGCTTTGACGTGGGTCTTGCGCTGGCCCTGGTAACCCAGGAAGATGGGGACTGTAGGGGTAAGTCTGTGTCACATGGGAGAGGGGGAGAATTTGTTTCAGGGAGTTCTATGAGCAGTGTGCTGATCGGGACACAACCCTTGGTGGGCTTTTACAGTGGTGGTGACCTCCCTCCACGTTGAACCTTCATCCCTCTAGGCTGGCATGCTTCTAGGACCATCAGTCAACTGGAATGCAATGCCGATCCTTCCGTGGATATTTTTCCCTGAGATGAGTTAAATTATACTTCGAGATGCAATTGTTGTGGGGATTTTTAGCAATTTCTTGGCTGAACATGGAATGGAGAGGACTCAGGAAGACCCCTCAGGAAATGAAGGAAAAGTTCGAGGCTGGGACCTCTGAGCCAGGAAACCTGAAGAGGTGGCTTCTTTATAGCTCCTTAAGTATTTCAAGTTTGTTGATGAATGAATGAATGGATGAATACGAGTTGTCCTCAGAGAAAGGAAGCAGTCTTCTTGATATATCAACTCTACTCTTTTTTTGTGTGTGTGACTGTAATTAAGGATGCTCTGTTTTTCTGTTTTTCCATCTACCGTGTTACTGATCAGATTGTATCTTTGTGCTGAAAGAGACAATGACTTCTTGGCATTCACTTCATACACACGGGTGTTTGTAGACAGTTATCATCTCATTAGTCACTGCCTAGTTAGTTCTGCTTTCATGTTTCCACAGAAATGAATCCCTCCCACTCCCTCAGTCATGTCTGTCCTTACTCTCTGATCTTCTTCCAGTATTTCCATCTCTTTTGGGCCCCAGAGCTTCTCACTGACAATTTATTGTTTCAGGTAAAATACCACCAGAGTTACCCAGAAGGAATATAGGGTGTGCAGACTCAGAGGAGAATTAACTCTCTTAATATAGTTTCAAAGTTGGAACCAGAAACAAAAGAGCTTCCTTATGAACCACCTTAGGGCTTTCCTGGTGGTTTAGGTGGTAAAGAATCTGCCTGCAATGCAGGAGAACCGAGTTTGATCCATCCCTGGGTCAGAAACATGCCCTGGAGAAGGGAATGGTTACCCACTCCAGTATTCTTGCCTGGAAAACTGGCGGGCTACAGTCCGTGGGGTCGCAAAGAGCTGGACACAAATGAGTGACTAACACTTTCAACACTTTATTTGTACAAAATGTCCAAACTGGTTTTAAAGTGCTTGACTCTTTGCTGGCTCTACTCATAACAGAAATCTTGAAAGTGTGCCTCTACCATATATTATAATGCATGTAATATCTCTGTCCTCATAATACTCAAACTTTACAACAGCAGTGATAAACTTTTGTAAAAGGAGATTCTCCTTGAATCTCCTTTTAAGATGAATCTCCTTAAAAGGAGATTCAAGGAGAGCAGAGGAAACAGGATGAAAATCACAGGAAGCAGTCCTAACCGTGGACGGGAAGAGAGTGTCCTCAGAAAGCCCTGGCAGGTAGTCATGGTGGATGTGGATGGAGGCAAGTTAGAAAGGAGGGTGGGGAGTAGACGGAGGGAGATGGAAGTTGGGCTGGGGTTTCCCCACTGACCTCAATTTTCTTGGTGTATTAGGAGGCGAGATTGTCAGCTGAGAGTGACTAGGAGTGAGGGTGGAAGGGGTTTTGATAGTGAAGGCTGAAGGGGTGGGGGAGGGATGGATTGGGAGTTTGGGGTTAGCAGATGCCAGCTGTTATATGCAGGATGGATAAACAACAAAGTAGAGCACGAGGAACTGCATTTAATACCCGGTGATAAACTGTGATGGAAAGGAATGTGAAGAAGAACTCTTTTTTAAAAGGGAAGGCTGGAGGAACCACAGGAAGAAGTGTTGAGAGCTCAACTGAGTCTGGAAACCCTGACCCAGAAGTGGCTTCAATCTCTAATCCCAGAGTTTCCTTCTCCAGCCAGTGATACCTTCCATACTTGTTCACTCTAAGTGTTAAACATTCCTGATCCAGTCCTCTCTCCTCCATCCTCACTGCTGCTCTCTTGGTGCAAGGGTCCACCATTTTTCACCTTCACCCAACATCCCCTGTCACCGATCTTCCTTTCTTCTTACAGCTGCCACAGAGACACCTCTTGCCACTCAGTCTAATCGTGACTCCATGGCTTAAAAGACTTCCACAGCTCTCTTGACTCCAGGAGAGAAACCATGTCCCTTTCCTCTGCACATGAAATTTTGGTAAATGGAAAAATGGCAACACAATTGTCCCTTCCCTGAATGTATGCACCTTTGCAAAGCGACTTTGCCATTCTTCCCATTGAGAGATGGAGTCAACTTCTCAACACCTTCTTCTTTGACTTGGGATTTGCTTTGACTGTTGGGACAACAGCAAAGCTGATACATGCAGAGGCTTTAAAAGCTCTCTCTTACCCTTCTTTGGAAACTTCAGATGTCCACGTGAACAAAACAGTGGATGACAGACCACACAGAGCGAGGGTCCAGTCATCCTAGACATTCCAGCCATCATCAACCAGCCAAATCATAGACACATGGACAAGCCCAGCCTGGACCAGCAGAAGAACATCCGAGCTTGGATCACCCCAGATTACTGATCCACAGGTTCATGAGCCACCACCACTCAGTTTGGGGGTGACTGACAATCAGAACCAGGGTCAGGGAAGTGAGGCCCCAGGGTGCAAAATGTAAGGAGGACTTCACTCATACTTCCAAGACCCTGAACATGAAGCTCCTTGTGTACCCAAGGTGCCTTACTCACCCACTCCTCTCACCCTAGGCCTGGTCCTGCTTAGTTGGGCACCCAGCTATGCATAGTGAGGGCTTCCCAGGTGGAACTAGTGATAAAGAACAGACCTGCCAATGCAGGAAACTTAAGACATGGGTTCCTCCCTGGGTTCAATCCCTGGGTTCCTCCCTGGAGGAGGAAATGGCAACCCACTCTAGTATTCTTGCCTGGAGAATCCCATGGACAGAGGAGCCTGCGGACCACAGTCCGTGGGGTCACAGAGTCGGACATGGCCGATGTGACTTGACATACATGCATAATGATACTAGGATCTTCTCAAATTGGTTCCTGGAAAGTTTATTCTGACCAATCAAAGCACCCAAATCATGGCCATCAGTCCGTTAATCTCCCTGCCATGTCCTATGACATGCATCCGAGTATCCAAGACCTATGACATATTGTTCTGTACATCCGTGACAGCTCCTGGGCTCCCAGGTCAGGTACCTCCCTAAAGCTTTATAGCAGATTCAGAAGTGTGCTAATACACAAAGTTCTGCTCAGGCAAAAGGTCAGTGATGTTTAGCTTAGATTAGAGATTCCTTGGATTCTGAACCAGGAAAGTTTGAGAAAATCTGTCAGAGAACGAAAATATGCATCCATTAATTCCTGCCTAGGAGACCCTCAGGGCACTCTGGAATCCTGAACAGCCTTCCATAATCAGCCTCCACCACGCATCAACATGCTGCCATACTTTTTCTTAGAGTTACTTGAGATTCTTGTGTCTCCTGATCCTGCTGGAATCGTTTTTCACTTGATGCCACAAAAGCCTACCCCCCTAGCTCTTTAGCCTTTTTGGCTTCTGTTGTATTCACCCTTTGTGCTGAGAAATACCGAGTCTATTTTTCTAAGCGCACGTCACTTTTGTACCTTCACGCAGCTGATTCTTTGGCTAGCTCCCTTCCATGTCTCTGGGCTTCCCTGGAGCTCAGATGGTAAAGAATCTGCCTGCAATGCAGGAGACCCAGTTTGGTCCCTGGAGTGGGAAGATCCCCTGGAGAAGGGAATGGCAACCCCCTCCAGTATTTTTGCCTGGAGAATCCCATGGACAGAAGAGCCTGTCTGGCTACAGTCCATGGGCTCGCAAAGAGATGGACACAACTGAGCAACTTTCACTTTCACATGACTCTGAGAGAGGACCCTGAGAGTGAAACCAGACTGCCAGAACCACGAGATCCTTTAACTGTATCTCACTACCTTGCTCCAGTTTCTGCCTGCTTTGCTGCTGATGGCTTCCTCCTCCCTCCCAGCACCCATGACCCTGGAGATGCTCTGTATTTCCGGGTACGCTGGGGAGTTTCATCCCCTCCCCTTGCTCATCCATTGGTGTGGAACTACAGAAGCCCAGCTCTTTCGCTTCAAGGAGGACAAACACTGAGGTGTCATTTATGCTCTAAAGCTCAGGCTGAATCTGGGGCTTCACTCTTGCTTGGCTCCTTCCCATCTTTGGGCTTCCCCAGCAGCTCAGACAGTAAAGAATCTGCCTGCAGTGTAGGAGACCCGAGTTTAATCCCTGGGTTAGGAAGATCCCTTGGAGAAGGGAATAGCAACCCACTCCAGTATTCTTGCCTGGAGAATTCCATGGACAGAGGAGTCTGGATGGTTGCACAGAGTCAGGCACAACTGAGCGACCAACAGTCACACACTCCCTCCCATCTTCACATGATATCTTGAACTCCCTTACCAGCTTCTCCTGGGAACACTTCCCTTGCATGTATTCTCCTGCAAAACTCATACTTGTGTTCCCAAGTTATGCTCAATGATCCTGCTGTGAAGTGTCCCTGACCACCTAGGGAGAATCAATCACTCCTCGCCCTGAGCCAGCGCTGACTTCTCCAGCAACTTCAAAGCTTTGCATTTAAGCAGGTCAACAAGTCAGTGAGCTGTCTCTCGGACTGGTCAGTGAGCACTTTGAAGGCAGGGGTATGGTTCTATTACCGTCCATGAGAATATCTCCTGAAACCATTAGGAACCCAGGACATCTTTGTTCATTAGAAAATTCTTTCCGTTGACTTGAAGTCTGTATCCTTGTAATTTTCAATTTGGGGCCCCAGTTATTCCTTGTTACACCATGGACTGAAAGCTTCTGATGGTGGTTATTTCTCACCAGGTTTTCCCTTCTGGCTTAGCTACTCTGGGTCCAGCCAAAGTTTCAGGTGTCTTGGATTCCTGAAACTTCACTATCCTTGTCACTGTCTTTTTGGTGCTCCTGAGTTTATCAATGTCCCTCTTAAAGCCTCAGAAGCAAAGACAATAGGATGACAAACAATAAGGTGACAAAACTACAGATGGTCAAAAACCCCTACTCCTATATCCAGATGCAGGGGTGTTCTCTTCTTTTAGATTTTATTATTATTATTTTTAAATTTTTATTAGCG
The DNA here is from genome assembly GCA_007570785.1 of Antilocapra americana. Lineage (NCBI taxonomy): Eukaryota > Metazoa > Chordata > Mammalia > Artiodactyla > Antilocapridae > Antilocapra > Antilocapra americana. Next base: position 10,750,685 of record ML660770.1, on the reverse strand, counting down.
TATACCTGATTTACAATGCTGTGTTAGTTTCAGGTATACCTCAAAATGAATCACGTGGCATGCAGGATCTTTGTTCCCCTACCAGGGATCAAACCCACACCCTCTGCTTTGGAAGCTTGGAGTCTTAACCACTGATCCACCAGGGAAGCTCCAGGATTTTTGTAAGTGAGATTGAGATGGCTGCTGAAAGCACCGGCACGGTGCCACACTATTGGTCCAGTGGAGAGAGAGGTCAGTTTAAATCCCCGGGGCCCTTTATCTGAGCTTTCATAAGACACATTTTCTCTCCTTGCATTTATAAGAGTGAGTTTTGAACCTAACTTCAGCCAGTCAAGCTTCATCTGATTTAGTTTTATTCCTTTTTTTCCCCTCTTTTTTATTCTGTACCCCACTGCTTGGGGGATCTTAGGTCCTCGACCTGGGTTCCAACCCAGGCCCTCAGCAGTGGAAGCCTGGAGTCTTAACCACTGGACTGCCAGGGAATCCCCAGGTTTTATTCCTTATTCCAGCAAAACAGAAATGTTTTGAATGTTGATGCCACATCAGTTTTGTGAACTTTTCAATCTTCATGTAGTCAGTGATGAAAATGAGACTGGACCAGGATCATGTGGGAATGCTGTCGTTCCCTGCCAGACCGGTATCCAGGCAATGCTGACATCCATCTATAGTCTGTGGGCACCACTGTGCAGTGAGCTCTGAATTCTGTGCTGGCAAAGGTCTGAATTTGTTCACCCATAAGATAGCATGAATACTTCTCTTTTAAAATTGTCAAAAGCAGTTGTTCTTATATCTTTGAAATCTTCCCAATCTATGGAGCAAAATCATAGAGCAATTAAGAACGTGAATTTGGAGTCTGACATAGATAAATCTGAATTGTGCCACTCAGTTTTGTGACGTTAAACAAGGTGCTAACATCTCTAACACCTCAGTAAGAGTAAGAATGGTTTCCATTGCATAAGATCATGTAAGTAAATAAGTTTATTGTATCAAAAAGTTAACAGAGAATCCAGCATATAGCAGGTGGCTCAGTGATAAAAGAATCTGTCTGCCACTGCAGGAGACACAAGAGATGCAGGTTTGATCCCTAGGTTGGAAAGATCCCCTGGAGAAGAAAATGTCTACCCACTCCAGTATTCTTGCCTGGGAAATTCCATGGACAGAGGAGCCTGGTGGGCTACAGTCCGTGGAGTCACAAAGAGTTAGACACGATTGAATACCCAACACACACATATAACATACTGCAGTCAAATTCCATACATGTTATAACAAATTAATAGAGCATTGGGGAGGGGTTTGGTGCTTAGCGGAAACAGTTATGATCACTAATTTATCATGTTGAGGGGGGTTCTTCCCACACTTACCAAGCAATTCTCCAACACTTACTGGAGGTCCTACAACTCAGCTGAACTCTGAGTTGGATCCCACAGGCTAAGGGCACAGTCCTACAAGACCTCCCGCCTCCCCTAATTCAGAAACCACTCACAAGTATGGGCCATTACCTGTATTTCTGACCTATTGGCTACATTTTGAAATTTTCCACAGCCTCCTCCTTGGGTTTGACTAATTTGCTAGAGCAGCTCTCAGGACTCAGAGACATATTTACCTGCTAAATCACCCATTCATTATGAAAGGATAGAACTTGGGAAGAGCCAGAGAGAAGAAATTCCTAGGGTAAGGTCCAGGGAAGGGAGCTTAGTGAACTGTACTCTGGTTTCTCAAGCGCCTGCTGGGAAATGAAGTCACTTCCCCTCACATTTCGCCAGACAAAGCCACCACCGGCCTCTGCCTAACTTCAAAGATGATGATGGGAAATGCAACCCAGCACATGCCTGGGAATACGAGACATGGAGGTATTTGGTGACTAGCACCAATAACTACCGCTGATGAGAAAATCAGGAGTGTTTTTGTTTTCATTTTTTGGACATGACCATCCAAGTGGAGGCGGAATGTACAAGTCTGAGTCCCAGGGGACAGTAAAGGGTGGACCCAGGCTTGTGGAACTGAGGGTTTGCCTATTTAAGGTTAAGAAGTCAAAGGTGAAGGATGAATTAGGAGCTTGGGATGAACAGACACATACACTATGTACATATAAAATATAGATAAACAGCAAGGACCTACTGTTTGCAGGTCCCTATACAGCACTGCCGCTGCTAAGTCGCTCAGTTGTGTCCAACTCGGTGCGACCCCATAGACGGCAGCCCACCAGGCTCCTCCGTCCCTGGGTTTCTCCAGGCAAGAACACGGGAGTGAGGTGCCAGTTCCTTCTCCAATGCGTGCATTCATGTTAAGTCGCTTCAGTCATGTCCGACTCTGTGCGACCCCGTGGACAGCAGCCCACCAGGCTCCTCTGTTCACGGAATTCTCTAGGCAAGAATACTGGAGTGGGTTGTCATTTCCTTCTCCACTATATAGCACAGGGAACTATAGTCAATAGCTTGTTTGAAAAAGAATATGTATACATATAGCCTTATCCTGCAAATGGGGATGTCACCAGGTAGAAGAGGATTTTAAAGCAACAGGATTGAAGAAGTCACCACTGCAGTGACGGTAAATAAAGGAGTCCCTGGTCCCTGGGTGTTTGAAATTAAGAAACAGTTAGCGAAGGAGACTGAGAAGTAGCCAGTGAGACCGATGTGATAGCAAATTTTTTTTCTCTTTGCATCGACTTTGCACTTCCTCTCCCATATGCTGCTATTTATTTTTATAGCAGCTCTTTTCTTGAACTTCTGCAAGAAAGAGTGCCTTGTAGCATTTGACTTTTAGCATCTGCATTCAAAACCTGGGGGTGGCCTCAGACCAATTCAGTGCAAAGAGAAATTCAACATTAAACCAGCAGTATAGGAGAAATAATTGACTACAGGTCAGGAGATGAAATCTTAACTTCTAACCCTGTCACAAATTTGTTAAACACTAGCCCCAGGTCACATAAATCCTCTGGACCGTAGTGTATGTATGTATGAGGGTTATGTTATTTTCTCCAGAGTCCTCTCTGACTCTACCATTTGGCCCATATATTTCATGTCACCTTGGTTTGGATCTTAGGTCTAGATCACGTCAATTTCCATGATATGTATTTAACAACACTCACTGACTTGTGCAGACTTTTTCAAGTTCTGTATTCATTTTACACTGATTAAGATTGGTGCAGTTGAAGGCAATCAACAAATAAAATATGGAACCCTAAAAAGGTATTTGACAATAAAATGGAATGAGTAATTTCAGAATTCAAGGTAAAATATAGGAAGGATTACCTAATCCCTTTATAAACCTCCTCTTTATTAGAGGGGTTTAATTAATGGCATAATACCAATTAATGGCAGACTCCAACTAACATATAATTTAATCATAAAAGAGACGGTTAGTTTTCTAAAATGGCCGTAGGGAAATACCACAAACTGAGTGGCTTATACAGAAATGTATGACCTCTGGGGTCCAAAGGCCAGAAGTCTGAGATGCAGGTCTTAGCTAGCCCGTGTTCCCTCTGAAGACATCAGAGAAGGACCTGCTCTCAGTCTCCTACTTTCTGGTAGTTCCTTGGCTTGTGGCAGCCTAATCCCATCTTTACATGGCAATACCCAACCTAGACAGCATATTAAAAAGCAGAGACATTACCTTGCCAACAAAGGTCCATCTAGTCAAGGCTATGGTTTTTCCAGTAGTCATGTATGGATGTGAGAGTTGGACTATAAAGAAACCAAAGAATTGATGCTTTTGCACTGTGGTGTTGGAGAAGACTCTTGAGAGTCCCTTGAACTGAAAGGAGATCCAACCAGTCCATCCTAAAGGAGATCAGTCCTGGGTGCTCATTGGAAGGACTGATGTTGAAGCTGAAACTCCAATACTTTGGCCACCTGATGTGAAGAACTGACTCACTGGAAAAGACTCTGATGCTGGGAAAGATTGAGAGCAGGAGGAGAAGGGGACAACAGAAGATGAGATGGCTGGATGGCATTACCGACTCAATGGACATGAGTTTGGGTGAACTCTGGGAGTTGGTGATGGACAGGGAGGCCTGGTGTGCTGCGGTTCACGGGGTCACAAAGAGTCGAACACGACTGAGCGACTGAACTGAACTGAACTGAACCCTCTGTATATCTGTGGCTGTGTTACATTTCCCCCTTTTGAAACATACCAGTTGTTTTAGAGCCCATGCCAATAACTACTTTAACTTGATTTTTCCTGAAAAGACCTCTCCAAATACAGTCCCATCCTGAGGTCCTCGGACCAGGAGTAGCATGTAGGAATGAATCCTAGGTACCAGGACTCCGAGATGTCTTTTGAGGAGGATAATAAAATTCAGCCCATAGCACAAACAGCTGCTGCCCTCAGCCTCAATTCCTCTTCATTCTCAAGGACGTTCACAATGTGAACCATCTTCCCCCAGGGCTTTTATCTCTGCCTCCTTAACATTTGATGAACCTATTTCCTCCTCTCTTTCTTGCCTGTTTGGGCCCAGATCCTCCTAATTTATTGTCTGGTCTAAGACAAAAATCACCTACCCAGCCGATGCAAGTTATTCTCATCATCATCCCTCCCCAACCCCACCCCTGCATCCTCCCCACCCCTCCCCCCAGCACCTATTTGTCCTCTGCTGAGCAGCCCTCTGAAGCTGAAACTCCAGTCCTTTGTCCACCTGATGCAAAGAACTGACTCCTTGGGAAAGACCCCGATGCTGAGAAAGATTGAAGGCAGGAGGAGAAGGGGACGACAGAGGATGAGATGGTTGGATGGCATCACCGACTCGATGGACATGAGTTTGAGCAGATTCCAGGAGTTGGTGATAGACAGGGAAGCCTGGCATGCTGCAGTCCATGGGGGTCACAAAGAGTTGGACACAACTGAGCAACTGAACTGAGCAGCCAGTGTTTTCTTGCTAAAATGCACCTCTGACCTTGTCACCTCACTGCTAAAAATCTTTCAGTGGCTCCGCATAGACCTCTTGGAGAAAGTGCCATTTCTCAGCACAGATCTCCAACCTTTCCTCCCTCTGGAACCTGACTACCTCTCAAGCCTCAGCTTAAACCCTGATTCAGATGTAACAAACACAAAGTGGTTCTTTGCATGGCGTATTCTCTTTGTGCCCTTTAGGAAGGCTGCTCTCTTTAGGAAGCATGCAAGAGCCTCTGTGCCAAGTAGGAAAAAGCACCGCATCAGGGAGGATGAATTACAACAAAGCCCTCCTCTCTCAGGCTGGATGTTGCCTCAGCACAGGCTCCATACACACTTGGGGATGGATTTCAGTGCCAATCAGAACAAAATAATATATCCATATACAGCTTCCTGGCCCGGCACACACATCAGTAGTACGTCTCCAGGCAAACATTCATAAGATCTCACATTTGCATCCACAAGGAAAAGCTCTCTGTTCCCCCAGGCTGATTAGTTAAGAATAGAAAATTCTATGGGCGCATTGGGAAGATGGACACTGCAGGGTGGTTTCCTCAGGGGAAGGTGAGCTCCTTCAACCCTGGTTCTGGGTTTTAGTCACATCCCAGTGTCTCAGCACTCAGCACACTGTACAGCATACTCTGTCCATCTCAAATGAGACTTTTCCTTTTTTTTTTTTTGGCAAGTAGAAAATCTGTGAATTCAAAAGTGCTGGATCAGCTGAAAACAGCACAGGTTGTTGAGGGTGTAAACCTGGGCAGAGTTCCAGACAGGCTGACCTGCTCTGGAGGGAAGCTGCTTAGTGCCAAGGAATGGTCCTGGATTGTGGCTCTAGTCCCAGGCCACTCACCAACTAGCTTGATGGCTAGAGAAATCAATTGCTTGGTAAACCTTTAAAATTCTTCCATTGTATGGTTTTATAAGGGCCTTTTGTCCACATTTCTCTCCTTGCTGCCTAAGCCTTTAAACTCTACTAGAATTTCTAGATTCTACTCTACTGTATGCCCTAACGGGCATCCCACGTGGCACTAGGGGTAAAGAACCCATCTGCCAATGCAGGAAACGTAACCCCTTGGGTTAGGAAGATCCCCTGGAGGAGGGCATGGCAACCCACTCCAGTATTCTTGCCTGCTGAATTCCATGTATTGAGGAGCCTAGCAGGCTACAGTCCATGGGGTCGCAGAGTGGGACACGAATGAAGAGACTTAGCATGCATGCACACGTATGTCCTAATACTCTACCAGCTAGACAGCTGACTTGAAATGATTCTGTCAGTCGCTCAATAGTATGAGCTGGTTTAACAAATTTAAACCTCTAAATTGCTAGCTAAAATCAGCAGGCCCTAAAGAAATGCACTTTTTGATTTGAAGAGAGGAGTGAGGAGAAGCTCCAGGGCATGGAGAATGTTAAGGGGGAAGGATGAAGGTGGGGCTATGCCAGCCTTACTGAAAATAGTGTTGTCTGATACTAACAAGGCTGAGTGGCCTCCATTCATTCCCTACCCTCTAGGGCATGTGACCACCGGCCTCCTGGGGCCAGGTCTATTCCAAACAAGGATAATGGATAGGACTCTTTGTTAAGGCAAAGAAAAGAGACTCCCCAGATACTATAGCACCTGGGGATTATGCAGAAAGAGGTGGCCAAGCTTAGTGCTGCAAGAAGAGAAACCTCTTCCAGGGCCCAAAAGTGGGCTCTTGTCTAACGCTCGGAAATGAATTGTCTGGGGAGACAAAGCAAAGAGACTTTATTGGGAAGGACAGCTAGGTAGAGAACAGGAAGGTAAGGGAACCCAGGAGAACAGGAAGGTAAGGGAACCCAGAAGAACTGCTCTGCCATGTGATTTGCAGTCTCAGGCTTTATGGTGAGGGGGTTAGTTTCTGAATTGCTTCTGGCTGGCCCATCAGGGTCCTTTCCTGGGAGCGCATGTGTCACTCAGCCAAGACGGATTCCAGTGAGGAGGATCCTGGGAGGCTGGAAGCATATGTAGGCTGGCGTTTCCTCTCTCCTTTTGACCTTCCCTGAACTCTTCAGTCAGTGCTATCTTGTTAGGTCCACATTCCTTACTAGGACTTCCTGTTTAAGATAATTCATGCAACTGGTTATCACTATGCCTGATCGAAATGCAGGCAGTTTCAGTCAGTGGTTCCCCTGATATTAGCAGTTCCAGAACTATCTTCCTTCATACCTTCCATGTATGTTAGCTGCTCAGTCGTGTCCAGCTCTTTGTGACCCCAGGGACCGGGGCCCTCCAGGATCCTCTGCCCATGGAATTCTCCAGGCAAGAATACTGGAGTGGCTGGCCATTCCCTTCTTCAGGGGATTCTTCCTGGGCCAGGGATCAAACCTGGGTCTCCTGCATTGCAGACAGATTCTTTACCATCTGAAAGGAAGCCCCATGCCCTCCAGGTGCTAAGTCACTTCGATCATGTCAAACTCTTTGCAACCCTATGTACTATAACTTGCCAGGCTCTGTATGTCTATGGGATTCTCCAGGCAAGAATACTGAAGTGGGTTGCCATGTCCTTCTTCAGGGGATCTTCCTGACCCAGGGATCAAATCCACATCTCTTATGCCTTCTGCATTGGCAGGCGGGTTTTTTTTTTTACCACTAGTGCCATGAGGAAAGCTTGCCTTCCATGTGGGCAACATAAAACTCCCTTCAGGTTCTTTCCAGATTAACAGAGTACAGGCTGAAAAACTACTCAAGAAAAACCTATGAACGATTTGCATCATACTCTGAATTCTCTGAATATAGGAAGTTCTCTTTGTAAGCATACCTTGGTCATAGGCCCGCACCCCTACCTCCTTATAAACTTTAAGAGCAGAGCTAAGGGATCCCATTTATTCCACTGTGTACCTGGCCAGTGCAGCATGGTCGGGTTTATCTGTAAGCCAAGTGAACACCCTGAAAGAAAAAGAGCATTTTACAAATCTTGAGCCTTTGTGGGTGACATCTAGGAACCCTGTGGTTCCCATCAGAGTCTAAACTGTGTGAAAAAGCATGTCCTCCTGCCAGCTCTTCTCTGCCCTGTACAAAGGCCTTGATAATTGTTAATAGGTGGAGAAGGGTTGGTGATGCTTGTTTTCCAGAATTTTATAAACTTTATTTTATGGAGTTCAGTAAATTACTGTAATTAAAAATATCTTCCCTAGTTATCTAGTTCTATCCACTTCCCTAATACCGGTTTTAATAGCTAAATAGCTTGTAGTTTCCCAAGAGGACAGACTTCCTTGATTCATTGTTTTCTTATTAGATCTTCAGTGTCTGAGTATTTCAAAAGCTCCAACACTGCTAATGCTACATCTCTTCCTAAATTCTTCCACTTGCCAAAGCTTTGTCATTTACATATCCCTCTAAAATTTTCTCTCTCTTTCTGAGTTGTTTGCCTGTTCCTTCCTTTGATCTTTTCTCTTTTGCACAGGTCTTCCTGGACTAGGCTTCAGGGAGCATTTGTAGCCAGAGAAGAGAAGGTATCTACACTCACACGACTGGTCCATGCCCTTGCTGTTTCTTTCCATGTAGGACTTTCTGCAAAAGGTATGTCAAATTCAGGAGTCTTCAGAGGAGGTCTCCAATCCTTTTTAAGACATGAAAATCGACAAAATGCAGAAGTGGACTCTGATCATCATGAGTGTGAGTTTTGGTCTTTTAAGCCAAATATTGACTCATTTGTAAATGACTAGGTGTGAACAGACACTTTATCTAAGATTTTATCTGTAGAAACCAGCATAACTGCAACAGCTGCCGTGGCAAAGATATAGTCTATACAACAAAGCATTTTTGTAGTCTTTGGAAACTATGCTTTCTTCATCTAGCACCTTTGAAATCACAGAACTGGTCTTGCACAAAGAGAATTTTTTGGTTTCTGGTCTGGGTAGCAATCCCTCTTTACCATAAAGAACCCTACCCCTTTGTGTGGAGTGGACTGGAGCCGGGAGCTGAGCCTTTATCACTTCTTTGTCTCCAGTCAAGTAGCAACTACCCTCTTTTCCCTTCCCTCTTTAGCTACAACAAACAAAACACAAAAAAGCCAGGCAGAAAGAAGGGGTTGGCAGCACAAATGTAGGATGCTGTACTTACTTGCTAACTAACCCCTCAGTCCAGTAAGCTGAGGAAATGCTTTCCCAAACCACAGACTCTCAGACGATGAACAGCAGACATCAATTAGTCCAGACCCATTACTTCCAGTTGAGGACACTGAGGTCCAAAATGTGGGGAAACTTCTCCCAAAGTCCTGGAAATCTGGGGAGAGTGAGGTTTAGTCCATAGGCCTCCCATTCTTTGGGCTTCCCAGATGGCGCTAGTGGTAAAGAGCCTGCCTGCCAATGCAGGAGACGTAAGAGATGAGAGTTCGATCCCTGGGTTGGGAAGACCCTCTGAAGGAGGGCATGGCAACCCACTCCAGTATTCCTGCCTGGAGCATCCCATGGACAGAGGAGCCTAGCTAGCTACAAGCCTTGGGGTCGCAAAGAGACTGGATCAGAATCACTTAAATTTACCTTCATTTCCAAAGTCCAACTATTATAGGGGGACACTTAGGATTTATTCGGCCCCAGTGAAGCAAAAATCCATGAAGCTCCAATTCCCAGACAGGTAACCAGCTCCTGGATTCAACATTTAAGTACTGAGCACACGTGAAGACCCCACATGGTTCACCTGCCCGTACGAGGATCCATAACTTCATTGTAAAAAAAAATGATCAAGGCCCACGGTCCTCCCGCTGCTGGGTCTCATGCAAGTGGACAAACACGGCTGAACGGGCTTTCCCACAGTGACTCATCCAGGAAAAGACAATTTCATGCTAACTTTCATTTTCTCTGAGCAGCGTAGGTGGGAAGAGGGAAAGAAAGCACACTTGTTTTTAGGGTAGAAAGCCCACTGATTTGGCACTCTTCAAGGAACACAAAATTTTCCTGGTTATTCTGAGAAATATTAGTTCCCTTCTTTACTTCTGGAAATTGTGTTACATAGACCGTTACATAGAAGTCCTAACATGCTAGACTATGTGCACATTTAAACTTAAGTTTGCTAACAACATTTTGGGGCTTCCCAGGTGGCACTAGAGGTAAAGAACCCACCTGCCAATGCAGGAGACAAAAGAGATGTGGGTTCAATGATCCCTGGGTTGGGAAGATCCCCTGGAGGAGGGCCTGGCAATCCACTCCAGTATTCTTGCCTGGAGAACCATTCTCTAAGACTGCTGTCTCACGCTATCCAGAATGTGAGAACTTTGCGGTGTTTCATTTCTCATTAGATCAAATCTTAGCGAAATGAAGGAGGGTTCGGGCTTGTGGAGTGGGGTTTAAACCTGCTAGCACTAAAGAGGGAACTGACTACCTGTGAATGTCCTCATTGCATTAAGTAAAGAAAAAAAAAATGCACCCTTTAAGAGAAGTTGGTTCTTAAGTACAGAATTAAGGCATATTTTGAATTAGGGTCTGTTTTGCATGGATCTGGACTTATTTGCTAGTTTCAAATGACAAGCCTCTAACTGGCAACATTTGCATACATTAATCTCAAATCCCAACATCTCTTCTGTTAGCACAGAGTAGTGTCAACTGATCTTGATGACATGAAGCAGAGAACTGAATCTATTGCCTAATCGTCCAAACCCAGAAAAGAATTTTTGGCTTGACTTATTCAGGGAGTCCCCAATTTTCTATTAAAACTCTGGAAGCCCAGGTCTGACAAAACTCTTTCCTTTTCAAAATGTCTAAAGGGTAAAGTTAATAGAGTCGTCATCAGGATCTCTTTGAGTTCAATATGTTTAGTTAGTTTCCAGGTCACTAAGCACATTTTTCTCCAGGAAGCAAATTCAGGAATTCCTTTGAACCTTAGTTCCAAAAAAAAAAAAAAAATCAGCCTAGCCCACTTTTCTAACCCACTCTTCATCAGAATAGCAAGACATGTCTGGAATAGAGGCAGAGGCTTTTTTTGAGACAGGCCACAGGGTAAACAGAATGCACCGGAGTGGAAGGCAGAGCACCTCCATCATTTATAGCTGAACATTCCTATACAGCTGAGCAACTCAGCTCCCAAGGCTGGGCCGTGCTTTCTGGGGATTCTATGTGCCGGAGGCTAACGGGCATCTGTATAGAAAGAAGCAGAAGTGTGCAAAAGATGCAAGAGTTAAGAGAGGAAACAGCAGGGGTGTCAGAGCCGGGGCCAGTGGAGAGGGAAAGCTGAAAACCTTCAAAGACAGACGCGAGGCAACCCTTTTCCAATGATGTTCTTTGTTAGATGCAAGGCAGGCTACCGCTGGGGAACCTGGGCCTGTGTCCTCAAACACAGGCGGTTTGTCCTCAAACACAAGGGACACTTCAAATCCTGAAAGGGGGCTCTCTTCCTTCCCCACCCAGCTCAGCTTGATGTGAGGCCTCAGCTCAGAGCCCGCAGCTGAGGAATGCAGGGCGTGTCCGAACAGAACACATCAGAATCCACATCTATGGGGTGCCGTTCACACTTGTGAACCCAAAGCCTGGACCCAAACCCAAGCCCAAGGAGGAGGATGGTGAATGACTGCCACAGCTCAGTTAGTTCCTGGTCTAAAACTGCTGGCTTATCTGGGCATGAAAACAGAAGGCACGCATGACAGTGGTAATGCTTTCTGTGAGGAGTTTTTGTTTAAACAGCCTTATAATCTCTAAAAATCCCTAATTTGTTAAGCCTCTTATCACTTTAGGAAAAACACATTCACTAGCCTCATTTATGTATCTAATTCCACGCATTAGAGCTGACTCATTGGAAAAGACCCTAATGCTGGGAAAGATTGAGGGCAGGAGAAGGGGGTGACAAGAGGATGGGATGGTTGGATGGCATCACTGACTCAGCGGACATGAGTTTGATCAAACTCTGGGAGATGGTGAAGGACAGGGAGGCCTGGCGTGCTGTCACCCATCAGGTCTCAAAGAGTCAGACACAGCTTAGCGACTGAACACCACCACCACCTTAAATAGAAAACCTTAGAGCATGTTTGCAAACTCATTGTAATGCTCAGAACAACCAGTTAAGAGAGTCCAGGTCAGCAAACTTTCTGTAAAGCACGGAGAGTAAAATATCTGAGGCTTTGTGGGCCATTCTACCTCTGTTGTAACTATGAGACCCTGGTTTGTAGCCAAAAGCAGCCGCGAGGAAGTGGGTAAGCAAGTGAGTGTGTCTGTATCCTAAAGACTTCATTTGTGGATGTGGAGATGTGCATTTCATGTGTTGTGAAACACTTTTTTCTTGATTTTTTTTCCCAACAATTGTCACCTTGTGGCTCAAATAAAAGGAGTAGGTTTGGCCAGCAGCCCATCATTTGCAGACCCCCAACGTAAGTGGTTGAAAGACGGCCACCGCTGCTGTCATGGCAACGCCTGCAGGATGCAGAGTTCAGGGAAAGGCAGCGGAGGGGCTGGGAGGCAGTGCTGCAGGGCGCCCTGCTGCTCTTCGGATTCTAGGGCCAGCGACATCAGCATTCCCAGCACCCTACCCCAGACCTACAAAATCCACACCTGCAAGTCAACAAGATCCCCACGTTCCTCGAAAGCTTGAAGGTTATACTGAAGTCTGAGAAGGCTGGACAGTGTGATTTAAAGCCTGGGCTCTGAAATTAGAAGGGTTAGGTCAAGTCCTTGCGTCTCTTACTAGCTACATGGCCTTGAACAAATCATTAGCATTATCGATGCACCTGTTTCCACACCTCTAAGTGTGGGGATGATGATCCATGCCAAACCTTGAGAAGTGTCTGGCAAGTCATGCTTATTAAATGATGGCTGAGCGGTAAAGAATCTGCCTGCAGTGCAGGAGACCCGGGTTCGATCCCTGGGTCAGGAAGATCCCCTGGAGAAGGGAATGGTTACCCACCCCAGTATTCCTGCCTGGAGAATCCCACGGAGGAGCCTGGTGGGCTACAGTCCATGGGTTCGCAAAAAGTGGGAACAACAACTGAGCTACTACCACTTTCATTTTTTCGAGACTGGGTTCAAGAAAGTCAAGACCCACATACATACTTCTAAAGGCCACTTCCCCAAGGACAAGACACATTTCCAGCCAGTCATTTGAGTCGAATGACTGAAACTACAGTCCCCCGCTGCCCCCACCTCCTCATCAATTCCATCCATTAAAGAAAAGAAAGGCATCACAACTCCAGGCCACAGAGTGTCAAATATATTGATGGTTGTAAAGGGACATTTTAGAGACATTTTCAGTCTGCTGAGATGGCGTGCAGTATACAGACATGCTCTGTTTTTTGAAACCATGTCATTAAGTTTTCAAATACATCTCTGTTTTGAACATGATGTCTTTTTTTCATTAGCACAGTTTACTACTCTACAGATTCTCCTAGAGTAAATAAATATAACGGCTGTTTGCAGAGCAACTACAGATTTGTTTAGATGTTTAACAAGGTGAACTATTTCACAATTAGATCGACCTCTTGAGTTAACAGCAAGATGTTTTTCATTTGTTTTGTTCACTGCTCTAGTGGGTAGGGGGCAGGAGGTAACTTTACCAATTTGTTTTCTGTTCACATGTTCAGTTGCCAACAGATTCCAAAAGGTAATGAAAAATAACAGACTGTTAAAAAATTAAATTGTAATTAGCCATGGGTTTTTTTTCCCCCAAGACCCTTACAGTCAGATAATTTAAATTTACAAGAGGAAAAAATAATACACATCATGGAAAACTAAGTAACAAAAAAACTACCAAAAAATACATCCGTAGAACACAGTGGTCAGTTGTAAACAGCTCAGAAGGGCCAAGAAAACAGACAGTCCTTCTAGAATGTTACGCAGTCCAATGACAAACTCTGCCTTTTTTTTCTAGTGGCTATTTTCCTACCACAGTGTTGAGCTTCATTATTATATTAAATAACTTATATGGGTAAAAAGGAGTTTGCTAACCAGCAGCCAACTCAAAACCTTGTAGGAAGAGGGAAGAGGGGAATTCACAACACAGCCAGAGCTCAGGGAAACTAAGTCCGAGGTTGGCTTCCAGCCAGCCTGATCCCTCCAGGGCAACGCCACTGAGCTTCAGTTTCAGATCTAAATGGAAGGCTTGCTTCCCCTCCCTTCTCTCCCTTTTTCTTTTAAGTTAACAAAGAAACATGGGCTTCCTAAGAGCCAGCCCTCAGCTGGGCAAGTCCCATTAGCAGCAAATGTTGAACCAAATTAAAAAAAACAAAAACAAAAATCACACACCACACACACAAAAGAAAGCCCCATCCAGGTGCAGAGCTGTGATTCACATGGAAATTCCAGGAGATGAATCATTGCAGAGCCGGGACCCTTAGAGGATTCTCTCTCAAGTGTCCTCAGTGAACATTTCAGTCTCACAGAATCTGAGTCAGTCTGTCAGCTGCGGGGAGCAATGTCCCCATCTGCTCTTGAGGGAGCATGCTTGCAGGGACTTCACGATGTTTTTGTAGCACAAGATGCCCGAACACAAAGGCCAGCCCCTCGATGATCTATGTTGATACAGCGGCGGCGGCAACAGCCCGTGTGTTAAACTCTGCCCAGGAGGCTGGATCTGAGGGATGAAGAAGACACGATCAGAAGGAAGGCGGCAGACGGATTCTAAGGAGGATGAGAATCCTCACCTAACACTCGTTTCATCTTTGCCATGTTTGAAGCTTGATTTTAAATAGTTTACAGTAAGTCAGACAAAGACAAATATCATGTGAAATTACGCGTATGAGGAATCTAAAAAAATGATGCAAACGAACTGATGGACAAAACAGAAACGGATTCACAGACATAGAAAACAAAGCAGGATTACCAAAGGGGAAAGCGGGGGGGAGGGATAAATTAGAAATTTTAGAGTAACAGATAACACACTGTCCATGCATGCTAAATTGCTAATCCACTGGGATTTGCTATACTCAAGTCTGGGAATTTCTCCACATCTCTAAAGTAATAAAGGTATATAGGGGAAGACAGAAATTCTATATTAATAATTAACTTCTGACTTTTTTCCAGCTTTACCGAGATATGTGTGTGCTAAGTCACTTCAGTAATGTCTGATTCTGTGACCCTCTGGACTGTAGCCCATCAGGCTCCTCTGTCCATGGGATTCAAGAATACTGGATTGGGTTGCCATTTCCTTCTCCAGGGGATCTTCCTGACCCAGGGATCAAACTCGCATCTCTTGCATTGCAGGCAGATTCTTTATCTCTGAGTCATGGGGGAAGCCAACATATACACACTACTATGTATATAAAATAAACAACAAAGACCTATACTCAATATTTTGTAATAACCTATAACAAATCTGAAAAAGTATATATATATATGTGTGTGTGTGTGTGTGTCTGTGTGTGTGTACACATATATAAAATCAAATTGCTATACACCAGAACTAACACAATATTGTAAGTCAACTATAATAAAAAATAATTTTAAAATAAATTTTTTTTAAAAAGGACAGAAAAATATTAAGTACTGAAGTCCTTCAGATTTTCAGGGAGAACTGCTAGTTTAGGTAGGTATATCACTTGAGAATTTGTTGTTGTTGTTCAGTTGCTAAGTAGTGTCCAACCCTTTAAGACCCCATGGACTGCAGTGTGTTAGGCTCCCCTGTCCTTCACTATCTCCTGGAGTTTGCTCAAACGCATGTCTACTGAGTGACGCTATCCAACCATCTCATCCTCTGTTACCCCCTTCTCCTCCTGCCCTCAATCTTTCCCAGCATCAGGGTCTTTTCCAATGAGTCAGCTCGTCACATCAGGGGGACAAGGTACTAGTGCTTCAGCCTCAGCAGCAGTCCTTCCAGTGAATATTCAGGACTGGTTTCCTTTAGGATGGACTGATCTCCTTGCTGTCCAAGGGACTCTCAAGAGTCTTCTCCAGCACCACAATTCAAAAGCATCAATTCTTCAGCACTCAGCCTTCTTTATGGTCCAGCTCTCACATCCACACATGACCACTGGAAAAACCAAAGCTTTGACTAGATGGACCTTTGTTGGCAAAGTGATGTCTCTGCTTTTAATGAGCCTTAGTATCCACTTAGCATGTGTGGTTTTGCAAAGAACCATCACATACTTCTTTTTTATCCTCCTTGGGGGTGCTCTGCCTTGCCCAACACCTGCAATACCCTCAGTGTCATTGCTCAACAGCACAAGAGCATGTCCAGAGCTGTGGCAGACAGAGGGAGGAGCTAGTGCTCACCCTAAGGGCTCACAGAGCAGAAGGGCAAAGAAGAAACAGCTTTGCCTATCACCACGATTTGTTCTAACAATAATAATTCCAATGCCTCTGTACTTTATCTCTCCTCTATAAAAGGTTCAAAGAAGGCCTAAATTTTCCTTTGAAACAAAATCACACAAAAGCAAATATATCTTAGATGCCCTGGTTCATAAAACCTAGCCCTGATCGAGTTTAACGAAGGCTCCCAAATGGTTCTGGAAAGAAGAGAAAATGGGCCTGTCAACCTGGTACCAAAAGGCACACGCTCCCATAGTCTCTCAGTAGAAAGACACAAACAGCAATTTTGGTTATAGTAATTCTATATCCTGGGCTACTTTCACCCATTAAAGCATCTCAAGTGGTTAAAAGACAAACTTATCTATCTTAGTTTTGTTCAAAAATACTAATAGAATAACAAAATGTTTAAATTTGAAAAGATTGTGGATTACATTTCAAGTCCTAAGTCTCTCTCAAACCAAAGAGGGGACCAAGATCTAGGCAATAAGTCACACTCTCAGATTTACTGAACCAACAGGTCTTTTTTATCTCAGGTCAAATAAAATTTTAGTGTTACAACAATTCTTATCTTTTAGATGAAGAAAATGTGTCAGAGGCCTTTTTAACACACCATGGGGAAATTTCAGTTCCTCATCTCATAAATACTGGGAGAGAAAAAGAAGCACAGAGCCACTGTATATCTGCCAGTATTAAAAAAAAAAAAAAAAGCAATAAAACTGAAGGATGGCAATGAAGATTTCAAGCCACAAAGATTCAGTAAACGAGATAAGCTACAGAGAGGGCTTGCAACACACAGGCAGGGACTTCCTACAGCAAGCACATGGCTTTTTTCACTTAAGGCCAACATGTTTAGATTCATACAGCAATGAGAAGCAATGAGACTCACCTTAAGGACTTCCATCGGTCTTTCTCTATATGATTTTCAGGTCCTTCACTTTCATAGGAAGCCAAGTAGAGAGCTACAATCAACCAAAAGGAAGAATGCATGAATGCTGAAGCCTTCTTCTGATACATTACCCACCTCCACTCACCCCCCATTCAACCTCAGCCAAACCCTACAGCAGAGCACACTCTTAAAAACATCAAATTACAATTGGGAAGCTTTAAAAACACAGAACACCACTTTGCCCCTGCTGGACCCTCTCAGCAAAATGCCAGGGGCCTCTAGACCAAAAAAGCACTTGGTTAACTAAGACAATTTATTGTTATTATTTTTTAAAGGGATACTTGTGAGAGACATGCAAAGTCTGACATTTCTGGGAGCCCACAGCATTTCTCCCAGGTTCTATTTTTCATATTTTTTAAAGCTTCTTTATATATATATACATATTTTATTTATTTATTTATTTATTTATTTTTGGCTGGCCTAGGTGGGCTTTTTCTCTAGCTGCAGCAATTGGGGACAACTCTCTGTTGCAGTGAGAGGGCTCTTCATTGCGGTGGCTTCTCTTGTTGCAGAGCAAGGCTCTAGGATGCTCAGGCTTCAGTAGCTGCCGCACATGGACTTGGCAGTTGGGGTTCCCAGGCTCTAGAGCACAGGCTCAATAGCTGTGGAGCATGGGCTTAGCTGCTCCACAACATGTGGGATCTCCCTGGACCAGGGATTGAACCTGTATCTCCTGCATTGGCAGGCAGATTCTTTACCCCTGAGCCGCCAGGGAAGCCCATAACTAAGACAATTTTTGAGGCAAAAAAGAAAAAGCTTATAAAGGCAAGTCACAGGACTGGAATATACACTCACATTGATACTCTTTACAAAAAGGGGCCTGGGATGGGGAGCCTTTTCTGCTGGATTTATTCATTTATTTGGCTGTGCTGGGTCCTAGCTGTGGCACATGGAATCTTCAATCTTCACTGTGGCAAATGAGATCCAGTTCCCTGACCAGGGATCGCAGCCAGGCCCCCTGCACTGGGAGTATAGAGTCTTAGCCACTGGACCACCAGGGCTTCTGAAAAGACTCCTAGACCCCTGTTAGCTTTTTAAAAAGACCTTTCAACAGGGAAAAAATTAGGTTTTTTAGGTTGATTATTCACTCTTCTAATGTTTTTCATTTTAATTTTAAGTCAAAGATTTCCAAAGATTTAAAAGCTTGGTATTAATCCTGTCTTCAGAGGTTAATAACAATCAAGCCCCCTCTGGAATAGACTTATTAATTCAAAATGTTCTTTAGTCATCATCATAAACACTATCAATCTACCATGAGAAACAGTTAATAGTGCAATTGATTTGTATAATATTAGACTATAATAGACTAATATAATCAACCCCCAAATCTTTTACAAACTTTAAATACCCAGTCAGGTTTTTTTGGTACACAATCACTGTTTCTGCCTCCAAGTCCCTAACGTTTTAACAGGTTAAGACTTCCCATGGTTTATTTTTTACAAATAGCAGTGGGTAGCAACTGCTTTGTTTTTCAAGTTTCTCTTGAATATCAACATGTCATGAAACATCTTTTTTCTCCATTAAAGCAAGCCTGAACAAGGGGGAAAAAATCCCTCAGTAACTTTCCATGTGCCTCAAAGCTCTGCAGATCTAATATTATAAAAATTTGTTTTAAACACAGAAATGTACTATTTGTGGGTGAATAGTGAGTGAGTGCCTGACTCAAATATTTTAGGGAAAAATCACACAGTTTTTCATGCAACAGAAAACTCAAAATGGAACAAGTCAGAAAACAGGCTTCATACTACATAAGGAACCAGACACCAAGCACTTAATACATTGATTTCCTGACCGTAGGGTCTACAGATCTTGGTAGCAGTCATGGCTTAACAGGCTACCCACCATCTTCACTGAAGACTGGTACTGTGAGCAGATACTGTAAGATCTTCCGGTCCCTCTCAAATGGACACTCCACTTGTTTCCACGTCATGAATTCACTCACTTGTTTGGCCAATTCCCAAAATTTCTACGAAAGAATCAAATGAAAGTTGAATTGAAAGGCAGCTGTCAAAAAGCATAAGCTTGGATGAAACCACTCCTTTAATGTTCTCTTCTGGCTTCTCATCTTCTGAACTACATCATTTTCTTCATTTAAGAAAAATCAGCTATTGATCTTTTTAGGTAGTGGTGAAAAGTTACTCAAGTATCTCTAGATAAGAATAATAATGGTGTAGCTAACTTATTCTACTCAGCACTGTTATCTTCTCACAGATTAGCAAGGAAAGAGAAAACTTGGTCTGAGAACTTCAGAATCCAGCTCAGATGGCCTGGCCTCTCTGTACTCAGGTTTTTGCAGCCTACCCTTACCTCAAAGTTGACATGGCCATTGGGAAGGCGGTTGGCACAGCCCTCATTGAGGAAATAAATATCTTTGATTAACAGACTGAAGAATGGTATCACAATCTAGAGAAAACAAAAAGATTCTGGTTTGTTTTGGGCAAATAAACATTTAGTCTCTCATCAAACAATACAAGATGGTAATGAAGGGATTACATAGTAGAATTCAGTCGCTCAGTCATGTCCAACTCTTTGCGCCCCCATGGACTGCAGCACACCAGGCCACCCCGTCCCTCACCATCTCCCATAGTAGGCTCCCATTAATTAGGATGGGTGCAGTGTTTTATTGACCTCCCATGACAGCCATTTCCTTCCTTACATAATTTTTCTGAATATGCGAATGCTGTTAATAACCAAAATGAAGCAAAGATGAGTGGCACGGGGAGGTGGATGGCTTCAGGTTGTTGCTTTCCTTATTTTTCTCAACATAATAGCATAGAGTAAAACCTGAAAGTTTTAGTTATAATCAAAAGGACAAGATCTAAAGGACTCTTACTTTTCATTCAGTTAGAACCAAATATTAATAGAATACCTGCCACTGCAGGTACAAAGATTTTTCTTTAAATGTTTATTTGGCTGTGCTGGGTCTTAGTTGCAGCATTCAGAATCTTTAGTGGCAGCATATGGGATCTAGTTCCCTGACCAGGACTTGAACCTGGGCCCCTTGCATTGGAAGCACAGAGTGTCAGCCATTGGACCACCAGGAAAGTTCCACAGGTACTAAGATTTTAAAATATGTGACCCATCTGTCTGTGAGGATCTGTACTGTTTCTAACATTTACACACCTA
Source organism: Antilocapra americana (assembly GCA_007570785.1). Classification (NCBI taxonomy): domain Eukaryota; kingdom Metazoa; phylum Chordata; class Mammalia; order Artiodactyla; family Antilocapridae; genus Antilocapra; species Antilocapra americana. Next base: position 10,730,545 of record ML660770.1, on the reverse strand, counting down.
CATTTTAGATGATATTGTGTTTTTTTTAGAGGAACATTTTCTTTTCCCTTAAAGAACCATATATATGCTCAGTCACTCAGTCGTATCCGATTCTTTGTGACCCCATGGACTGTAAACTGCCAGGCTCCTCTGTCCATGGAATTTTCCAGGCAAGAATATTAGAGTGGGTTGCCACTTCCTCCTTCAGGGGATCTTCCCGACACAGGGATCAAACCTGTGTCTCCCGAGTCACATGTATTGACAGGTGATTCTTTAACACTGAGCCACCTGGGAAGCCCCTTCTCTTGAGGACACAGCTCAAGATAACAGGAGAACTGGGAGTTTTGAGCAATAGTTGCTACAAACTTCCTGTTGAGCAAATCTGGCCTTGTATATCAGAACAAGTAAATGCCTGCTCTCTTGGGAAAGCGCCAAAGTAGTATAATACCTTGCACAATACGTTGTGAGGGAGGCCCAGGTGAGGGGGGAATATGAATGTGCAAATTAATAGCTGTTTAAAAAACAATGACCCTTCTTTAGTAAGCCTTTCCTGCCTTACATCTTTGGTTTGATAAGAGTGGTATTTAATGAATTAACCTAAAATTATAATCTCTGAGACAGTATCCTAATTCCTGCTAAATCCAGGAGGAACAAACAATAAGACTCTCTGTCCTTCCCCTTTGTAGCTTCTACTTTCTCTCAAATGCTAACGTGCTTTTGAAGATTCTAAATTTGCTACAGTGCAAACAATGCTGCAAACACCTGTGGTGAGCCTATGCTGTTTACCCAAGAGCAGGTTTTTGAAGTTTCCCTAAGCCTATGACTCACGTGGTACATCTATACTAGATGAAGGGGAGGTCTGGAAAACATATGTTTTGGCTCCTACACAAAAATATTAGCATACATTTTCACTTCTAGAGAGAAATTCAGATTTTCCCCTAAAGTCATTTTAAAAAGATAGGCTTTGATTATTTTTTTGTTTGGCTGATTTCTTGACAGCACTTTTGAATGTACTTTTTCAAAAACAAATTTTATTTATTTTACTCTTTTGGCTGCACTCGGTCTTTGTGGCTGCACGGGTTTTTTCTAGTTGCAGTGAGTAGGCGCTCCTCGCTAGTTGTGGTTTGTGGGCTTCTCACGGCAGTGGCTTCTCTTGTCGTGGATCATGGACTCTAGGTGAGCAGGCCTCAGTAGTTTTGGCTCATGGGCTCAGCTGGGCCTGAGGCATGTGGGATCTTTCTGGACTAGGGATCAAACTGGCGTCCCTTGCACTGCAAGGCAAATTCTTAACCCCTGGACCAGCAGGGAAGCCCTGAATTATTTGCTATTGTCTGGAAGTCTCTAAACTGCATTCGTGAAGGTCCCTTCATAACCTTCTCATAATATCACTGGCTATTTTTTCTGTTGTTTTACAACTAAACATCCACCCCAACAGGATGAAAGCACACCTGCACCTCACTTCTTTGCAAGACCACCTGTGCCTGCAAGGTGTTGGGCTCTGCCTCTGCCAGGTCTCAGTTTAAAGTCTGGCTCCACACTTGACTGGCCACAGAAGCCAGGAGTCTGCCAACTGCGGCCCACAGGTCAGCCCATCTCACCACCTGTTTTGGAACGGCCTGGAGCTCATGCATTTTACATTTTGAAATGGCTGGGGAAATAGCAAAAGAATAATATTTCATGAGCATGAAGTTAAAATTCCAATGTCCAGACAGCTCTAGTGGGAAACAGTCATGTTCCTCCGCTCACCTGCATATCCTCCATGTCTGCTTTCGTGCCACTATGTCTGAGCTCAGGAGTTGCAACTGGAACTGTAGGATTTACAAAGCCTAGAATATTTATGATCTGGTCCCTAAGAGAAAAAGTTTGCCAACCCCCAGCATAAGGCTAACATCCTAAGAAAGCCTAGTTTCTTCACTTTAAAATGGAAACAGTGCCTCACTGAGTTGTGGCAAGGATTCAATTAAATAATACAAAGCTTGACCTCAATTAAGCATCCCCCCAAAACCTATGGGCCCCATACAAGGAGACAAATACTGCTTATGGGTCATCATCAGGAAAATGAGGACTGAATTATAATGAAGGTGGACCTACATATGGTACTGATCACTCACTGTCTCACAAGGATATTTAAACTCTTCAGAAGTTCTTGTCATGTGCCTCTAGCAGGGTGGCAGAGGCTATAAATAACATATGTGAGTTTTGCATTCATGGTATGTGCCAAATAATCCAGTCTTTTTAAAAAAATAAAATTCACTTAAACCAGAAAAAGACGAAGAACAATTCACCTATTTCCCCCATTCCCTACCTCACGTCTCTGGCAACTATCAATCTGTTCTCTGTATCTATAAGCCTGTCTTAAAATTAAAAAAAAATATATATATATGCACACACACACACATATATATATTTAGATATCACATATAAGAGAGATCATACAGTACTTGTCTTTCTCAGTCTGATTTATTTCACTTAATGTCTTCCAGTTTTACCCATGTTACCACAAATGGCAAGACCTCATTCATTTTAATAGCTGAATGATATTCTATTACATATATAATGAATAAATTGCAATATGTATATATTCTATATATGTGTGTGCATATATATATATACATAAATTACAATTTCTTCATCCATCAGTGGACAAGATTGTTTTCATATCTTGGCTTTGTAAACAATGGTGCAATGAACATGGGGTACATATATCTTTCCTAATTACACAGTGTTTTTTATATACTTGTATAAATACCCAAAAGTGGAATTGCTGGACTGATCCACTACTGATGGTCAGAACTACTTTCCCAAGATGCAGCAACAGAAATAATCTCCCTGATTATTCCTGCTCTGTTCCTGATGCCCATATGCCAGACAGAGCAGTCACACAAGCTCCTTCACCTTCTCATTTCCTCATGAATGATTCCCTTCAGATCGGCAGCCCCTACGCAAATCCACCACAGTAGGAGACTACAAGGACTCTGGATTTCCAGAGCTAAGGTAGACATACAGGCTACTAACAGGAACAAGAGTTTGATTTCTGAGAGGTCTTTCAATGAAGGCTTTAGTGGGAAAATTTCTCAAGTAGTAATGTTTCCTAATTCCCTTTCATAGTATTCTCAATTCAGAAACTTGGCAGCTATACCTTAAAGGAGTTATCAGCTCCACACCTAGAAATGAATGGTGATGAGGAGCAATAAGTTCCCACGATCAGAGATGGGATGGTGAAAGTATTTAAAACCATACACTTGCATGAGGAGTGGTTAAAAACCAGGAGACACAAGGACTCGTAGGAAAAACAGCTATTTAAGGGTCATTTAATGGCCCCTATGTGACAGATAGACTTGATTTGTTCTATGATGTGGTTCCTAGAGAGAAACCACATTGGCCACATAAACGTAATTCAAAGAATATCAAAGACTGTATTACTCTAGTCATGTTGCCAGGAAAACTTTAAAATAGGCAGTAACTCAGAGGTAAAGAGTTTACCCTCCCTTCAAAAAAAGAAAAAAAGGATCCTTTTCTCTTGACTCAAAGATGCTCTTATCCCCCAAATGCTTTCATTCAGAGACTTGGAGGACAACTGTGAGCGAGAAATGTCATATTTTTAAAAAATTGGTGGTGATACCATTTGTTTTATGAACTGAAGAATACAATCCATATGCTCAGACAGAACTGGTTTAAGAAAAAAATGAAATTAAAGTCGACAGAGTTTATTCAATGACAGAAAGGGTAAATACTGTTTTTCTGGAAAAAGCTGTCAGAGTCCTACAAGTATAACATTCACTGAGCTCTTGGTTGGGGGAGCTGGCCAGCGCTGCAGCTCCAGACGAGGGGCTTCCCAGGTGCCCTAGTGGTAAAGAACCTGCCCTCCAATGCAGGAGACACAGGAGACTCGGGTTCGATCCCTGGATTGGGAAGAACTCCTGGAGGAGGCATGACAACCCACTCCAGCATTCTTGCCTAGAAAATCCCATGGACAGAGGAGCCTGGTGGGCTACAGTCCAGGGGGTCGCAGTGAGTTAGACATGACCAAGCGACTGAGTAGGCATGCACACGGTCACGCAGTTCCCGACTAAGAGAGATGATTCTACGGCCGCTACCTCCCTAGGACAGAGAGCCTTCTAACTCACAGCGGTCCTGCAGAGAAAGCCTTGCACCTTCAGGGTACTGGTATTCACCCACAAGTGTGCTCATTTTCTGAAGCTTAAGAAGCTTCTGATGGGATTTTTCTCAATCTAGTCATGGAAGTACTGAGATGTGGAAAAGTAGTACTTAAAAGCTCATACAGGGACTTCTCTGGTGGCCCAGTGGTTGAGACTCCACACTCCCAGGGCAGGGGACCTGGGTTTGATCCCTGATCAGGGAACTAGATACCATATGCCACAACTAAGACCTGGAGCAGCCAAGTAAATAAACATTAAAAAAATAACAATAATAAAAATAAAAGCTTATATACGCCCTTGGGCCAAATTCAGATAGTCACCTTTGCTTCATCCCCACTCTGACCTTGCTTTTTTATTTAAAACATTAATGTATTGACAATAGCTCTCAAACATGACCAGAACCGATATTTTAGATTTTTGTGAGAAGGAATTTAGTGTGCTTAAAAGGTGGGGTTTCTTTTTGCATTTGTTTTCGTTTTAGATCTTGGAGGCTAAAGCTTTTGAGGGTGAGTGACCAAGAGGGCCTAAAATTTTGTATTCTCATTTTCTTTGATTTGTTGGGGCATACAGTTCAAGTTAAAAGATCGGTAGAACCTAAGCAGAAAATAGTCTTCACCAAGCAACCTTCATGAGCCCATTTACTGTAACCAAGAATTTACTTCTCAGATAACATGATCTCCTAATGTCAAAATGACTTCCGCTTCCCATGTATGAAACGTGGGTAAAGGCCCTTCCAAGTCAGGAGCATGGCTGATCCAGGACAGTGTGAAACTGATTAAGGGCAGGGCAGGTAGAGTGAAGACCATTCATTCCTCAGACATCATCTTGGCACTTTTTCCACCACCCACATACCCAATTAGTAACAGCAGGCCTAATGCTACAGCAACTAACCTACTTCCTGAAAATAAATGACTTAACCATGGGAAGTAAGATAATTTTTTAAAAGATTACATTAAGTCAGCTACCTTGTGCAGAGCTTAAATGTCTGTATTCCATTAAATAAAATTACTCTCTAATGCCATTAGTCATCTTAACGTAGGACTTAATTTATTGCTTGAAACACAACTATGACACATTAGAAAATAATCATTTAAATAATGCAATAATAACATTTGCAAAGCTCTCTAGCAAGTTACCTTCTCCTTTCCTCCTTCTGTAGCTATGTGGCAAGTGATAAACATGTCGACAGCATATGAACTCTCTTTCTTAGATCTAAACAGGTAAAAGCAGCTGAGTACAGTGCATTTCAGGGCTTCTCTGGTAGCTCGGTGGTAAAGAATCTGCCTGCAAGGCAGATGCTGCAGGAGACACAGGTTCAGTCTCTGGGTGGAAAAGATCCCTTGGAGGAGGGGATGGCAACCCACTCCAATATTCTCACCTGGAGAATCCCCACGGGCAGAGGAGGGTGGTGGGCTAAGATTCAGACACACTGAAACGACTTAGCACACGCACACAGTGCATTTCAGCGCAACACGTGGCAGCCATGCCATGATTACAACCTGTTTAAACACATACCTTCTCTCTGCTGCTATGAGCGGTTAAAGACCTTTGCGCTGCCCCACGAAGGGCTGTTCGATAATTATAGAAATTGCTCGAAGGGTCCATCTGATGCTGTAGACAAAAGGGAGGAGAATATTAACTCTACACTTCTCACCTGCACAAAGTTTATGAGATCATACTTTAAATGCTGGATTCAAAATGTCCAAATAATTCAGGGGCAAAATGTTACTTAACAGCAAGAGATTGGCTCCACCTACCTCAAGAACATCGAACTTGGCAGTCTTCACTTTGGCCCAAGTTTTTTTCAGTCGAGAGACGGGGCTCATGTTCATGCCAGCTTCCAATTACAATGGAAGGCGAGAAAAAAAAAGTGGAAACAGAGAAATCAGAGAAGTCATTCTAAGGTACATTCTGAAAAAGTTTTCATTACGAAGTGAAAGGACGTTAGACTTATTAAAAAAAAAAAAAAAAAAAAACCCTACCAAATGATTTTCCAAAGTCCCATTTCACAACCCCACCCACATCTGAGAATTCTACTTGGTTCATAATCCTCACAATATTTGGTTCAACCATTCTTCTTAATTTCAGTCACTTCAATGTGTGAAATGGATTTCACTGTGATTCTAATTTTAATTTGTATTTCTCTGATGACTAATGATGTAGAGCTTCTTTTCATATCCATTAGTATATCTTCTTTTATGAATTGTTCACATATTTTGCCCTTGTTTTCATTGGGTTATTTGTCTACATAGTGTTGCTCTATAGGGTCTTTTATAGAGTTTGAATACAAGATTTCAGCTAGATGTATTACAAATACTTTCTCCTGTGATATAAATTGCCTTGACATTTTTCTTAACAGTACAAGAGGGAAATTAGGTAATCTTCTACTACCTAGACTGTGGGCCTTTCAAGTCCCTGATTTAGATGACCTTTCTATTCACTATTTTTGTGGAGTAAGCCAGATAAAGAGCTGAAGATTCACCAGTTATTTTTATGGGGGAGGCAAGGGGAAAAAAGTTTTTTTTTAAGGGAAAAAGGGATTCATGAGGGGGTTATTAAAATTAAAATTATTTAATTTTATTCAGCGGATTCTCTGGCTTCAAGCTGACCCGGATTCTAAAGAGCCAGGTAAATATTCATATATTTACTGAGTACTTATAATGTGTAAGACAGTCATACCATTTATCATATAAATCAGGATATTTTTAAATAAAAGAGTCATCAATAATCACAGCAAGAAAACAGGTGTAAACTGGAAAAACCAAGTTACAGTGTCATCCCCACACCCTATGTTTATAGAATGAATAGTCGCTGGCACTAAAAATCCTTGTGAGGCTAAGGTCAGCAGATGACAAGTATTAGGAACATGGGTAGTCAGAAAATGTTCCAGTTTCTCAGGCCACCCCTTGTCTTACCAGTGGAATCATCTGATTTACTCTCAGATCATAGGTTTCTATAATGCTTGATACACAAGCTGCTCAAACACTTTCTAAAATCCTTAATTTAGGCAAATATCTTTTATAGATAAATATTCAGATGAAGATAAACTAAACGTATTCCATGAATTCTTATATATTTATAAAAGATTAAACATATTTGTGTCAGTTTGTATATTTAAATCATTCTGGACATCCTGAAGCAAGTCTGGATTAATGAGTACAGTTTTTATGAACAAAACGGTACTATTTGCTAATTCTTAGTGGGTCCATTTCCCAGAACCTATACAAACAAAGGACATGTATCTCTCAGAAAACACTCACAGATTATTGCCATCAAGGAATTGAAGTTGCCAATGTTAAAACACTCCCGAGCCACGTCAATGAAATACTCAATCATCCTTGCTCGATGCTTCTTCTTTACAGGCTGTATAGAACAAGAAACAAAGAGAGCAGTTCCAACATGGAGGCCAAACAAATATAAAGGCAGTATGAAAAAGTAAGATAGCGGCCTGGAAGAAAAATTTATTTTCTCACCATGCAGATTTCTGTAGCAACCAAGTAGCTGAGGCGATTAAACCATTCCACATAGGCTTCTAAGTTCCGTGTTTTCTTCCGCTCACTGTAGCAACTCTATTGAGAAAGTAAAATGAGCGGATGAGTTGGGGGAAAAAAACGGGTGCATGAGGCTCTTGTTTTTGTCAGATATGGGCCTTTATTCTCAGCTTACGAATTAAGGAGACTTTTGAGGATGGGGGAGCAGATGGGAGGGGAAAAAGAGAACCACTAACAGTCTTGACTCTCCTGCGCGTGCACTATGTCACTTCAGTCCTGCCCGACTCGGTGACACCGATGCACTGCAGCCCGCCAGGCTCCTCTGTCCATGACATTTCCCAGGCAAAAATATTGGAGTGGGTTTCCAGGCCCTTCTCCAGGGGATCTTCCTGATCCAGGGATTGATCACACACATCTCTTAGATCTCCTGCATTGGCAAGCAGATTCTTTACCACTAGTGCCACCTGGGAAGCCCATGACTCTCAAGACAGAAATATTAATCTCTTAGTATAGTCCTGTGAAAACCTGAAGATCTAGAAACCTATTCTGCTGCATTCATGACAGTGCCTTCTCTCCCAGGAAACTAAATTACTCTGGGTGAGAGCAGTTCTCGGAAGTACCATTCCAAAATATATCTATGTCTTGGCTGCATTCTAAAACAATCTTGACCAATTAATAGGGGTGTGAAGACCTACTGCTATTCACATCGCATGGAGAAGCTGAGCGCGCAGAGGTCTAGACAATTTTCCCTTAAGTCTAGGAGACAATTTTGGAACACTGTGTAGCAAGCTAGAATCTCCCAATGTAGGTAAAGCAGAAGTTTACACCATCCTGGTTTTTGGAGAGTGACACATTGTTCAAAAGCAAAAAGAAGTTAAGCTCATCTCAGAGTTCAAGGTCAAGCTTACACAGGTTAATTACACCCCTCTTTCCTTCCTTCCAAATGAGGCAAACAAAAAAGTCCACTACCCTCTATTACAAAACCTGATCTTCACTTCCTGTACTGAGCGAAACTATTCTAAGGCCGGAAAACAGCTGTGCCCCTACTCTGAAAGAGGAGCGTTCATTAGTGGGTGATAACAGGCTTTGCCTAATACTTCTGGAGGTAAGGCGAGGAAAAGTTTCTTAAGTGTGTGTACGCCGATCTTACAGCCATGCCTACCATTGGTTTCTGACCATATAGACTGCGCTCAGGCAATAAACCTGTCATGAGGGATTCACCTTAAAACAAGAGGCAGAGCAGTCAAGACCTGTCCTTAGCACACTGGACGTGCATCCTGTCTTTACCGCCCCTGCTACTGTTGAATCATGAGCAGAGCATCCTCTCGTATTTTCTTTCTGACTTAATCTGCTAAAACCATTACCCTTTATCTCCTACCCTCATCACCACAAATGCCTGCATCTACTTGCTTATTAAATTTCCCAATAAGGAGAAACAGAGGATAAACGTTGGTGATAGGGTAAGAATACTGTTACAGCACTTGGAGGCCAGACTCAAGAATAAAAATGCAATGAATCAGACACGGCTGAAAAAAAAATCTTTCTGAGGGACTTTCCTGGTGGTCTAGTAGTTAAGATTAAGACTCCGTGCTTCCACTGCAGGGAGACACGGGTTCAATCCCTGGTTGAGGAACTAAGATCCCACATGCTGTGTAGGATGATCATAAAAAAAAGCCTCGTGCATGAAGTGCAGGCATACTTCGGAGATATTGTGGTTTGGGCTCCAGATTACCGCAATAAGGCAAATATCGCGATAAAGAGAGTCACATGAATTAAAAAAAAAAAACAACTTCCTGATCTTTAAAATCTAAAACAAAATTGTTCCAATTTCTGTCTCTCATAACCACGATCATGGACTAAAGAATCCCATTTCCGATTTCGGGGCTAACCTCTGGGTAGACCCCTTACCTTGTCATTGTCCAAAGGGTCCTTCTGCACAAAGGCCTGAACAAATTCTTCTGGGCCAATGTAATTGAGCCTCTCCTGAAACACAAACCCAGCAGGTCAACAGTGCTGAAGAAAAGGAGCAGAAATGGTACTTCCATTCTGTCTATTAATTTCTGACACTATCCTCATTTTTAACAGGCAGCTTATAAAATGAGCCTCTCACTCTTAAAACCATCATCCTCCACAAGATCTGAGCAGAGACAGTTTTCGGCTTGCCATGTATACTAGAAAGTGAAAGGCGGAGCGAGTTCTGGACAAATTCATCAGAGCGGGAACATGAGGAAGGTCAATAAACTCTTCTCTCTTGCTTAGTATTTATTTAAAGTGAATTCTCAGAATATCAGAAACAGTCATATGCAAATATCTAAACAAAACACGCTGCAGCTATTTCATAGATGAGCTCCCATTTGGATTATTTTCACCTCCCCCTCGACATTACTGCAGGTGAACACGCTATCCGGTTACCACGGCAAACCAAGTCTGGGTTAAAAAGGCCAAGGGTGACAACGGCCTCACCAGCTCTATGTGAGTCAGCTGCTGGGCCAGCGTGTAGGGGTCACTGCAGACAGTGATGATGTCCCTTTGGATGGACTGTGGCTTGGTCTTGAGAACTGTGAGTCGATCGGTCGACGTGGAACTGATTTTGGCCAGCACTTCCTCATACTGGCTGAGCGCGGCCAGCTTGCGGATCAGACACTGGAGCATCTGCTGGACATTCTTCCGATATGTCTGCCAGGAAACAAGCAAAGGATGACCTCCTCGCTCTGCCTGTGTATCCGCGCTACAAACTCAGAGGCTCTGTACTCGATGCTTTTACTTCGATGCTGGACAGCCACCTTGGCAGAGCTGGCAGTTAGGGGATTCGGCTTTGCTCTAACAATTTAAAGGACACATATTCATACGGTGTCTTTTCAGACCTGCAAGATTTAGTTCTTTTCTTGGTTTGTTCTTGAAAGTGCGACTCAAGTTGGGCCATGAAACTACTACAATGATATTTTAGATGAGCTATCGAGGGAATTCCATACAATAGGAACCGCATACAACTAATGTTCTCTGGACTGAAATAGGAACCTACTGGTTTTCTTTTGGGAGGTGGAGATGCACAGATCTCAAGTCAGGGCATCCTTTTCCTAATTCTTTTTCTTTAGGCCCACCTTCTTGATTTTCTACTTCTATTATTCCCAATCTCATCCGTCTAAGTGCAAACAACTATTTGACAGAAATACACCATCACTTCCTACTCAGCCGCTAACCACCTTCCACATACAACATGAGCTGCCACCAAAAGAAGCACTGGATATTCCTTTTTGGTATCTGACCTCCATTTGGCTCATGTCTGTTTCTTTTGCACTCATGAGTCAGCGCTAATGTTTACAATCAAATTCTTTCACATGGCAATTCTCCCCGTAATGCTACTACCAGCTGCTGCCTGACTACATCAGGCTACAGCCACGCACTTAAGATAAATTAGTATTAAAAGCAATGCATGTATTATAGATAAATGTTAACCTCTTGACTTTTAAAATAGTTATTAAGTCAAAAAAATAACTCCACAATCAACCCCTGGGGAGCAGTTATCATGATGTAAGTTAGGGGTGTACTTTTATTCTTCCTTTTCCAGCCAGAAATTGCGAGACACTTGGCCATCCAAGTAAATTGTGACGCTGGTATCAGAGAAAGGCACACAGGCTAATTCATTGCTAGCGTGGTCCTTAGGTTAAAGCTCCAAAGGAGGACAGTCCCAGTGAATTTCCAGATGAAAACCCCATATCCATGCTTTACTAACTAATCAGCTCCTTTTCAAAAAGTACCACAATAACATTTTCTGAGATTAATTACTTGAAAATTAAATGGCATCTTACCTACAAATCTAAGAACCATCTCTTTTTTTCAACAGTGGTAATTTGTTTTACCAGAGCATATTATAAAATTTTAAATGAACAGATGTTTTCATACTTAAATGGAGGAAAATTACAAATAGGAGGGAATGGGCAATTCTCATATAGCCAAGGCAAAAAAGCACACACAACCTTCTTTCTCTCCTTCTCTATTTGGTATATATGCCACTGAGTTCCTTAAACTGGTTCATTAGATGACCTTTTCCCCCTTCTACATTCACAGATCACCCTAAAGTCACTAATGAAATACCTAAGTGTTTAAAAAACTGAGCCTTCAAAGAACCTATCTTCCACACAGCACTAAAGTTATCAGTTTGGAAGATGCTATCTATTTGATAATATGCTTGCCACTCAAAGAAAAGGTGTCTTTCTTCAGAATTCAAAGCACTTCAGGCCAAATTGAGGGCTATTTTAAATCCTTCGCTGGGGGCTGAGCAAAATGGGTAAGAGGGGGTCAAAAAGTAGAAACTTCTACTTATAAAATAAGTCATGGGGATGTAATGTACAGGAAGGATGGTGATTACAGTTAATAATACTGCACTGCATATTTGCAAGTTGCTGAGATATCTTAAAAGTTATCACAAGATAAAAATTTTGTAACTATGAAAGGTGACAGATGTTAACAGACTTTCCATGGTGATCATTTTGCCATGTACATAAGCAATAAATCATGTTGTACACTTAAAACTAATACAAGGTTATATGTCAACTGTACCTCAATAAAAGTAAATAAAAATAAAATAAAAATCCTTCATCCCTATTTCCCTTGCTTCTTCTACTTTCATAATCTTAAGTTACATAAAAATCCACCAACTTCAAATGATTTCTGTGGTTTTTGGTCCCAAATGTCATAATAAATGCTCCCCAGGTGATTCTGACACACAGCAAAGTATGTCTGGTGAAAGATTCTTATTCTACACTTAAAAAGTGCTTTTTAGGGAAGAGGCAGAGGAATGTATAGTAGAGGATTCAGCTAGTGAGCAAAAAGTAGTAAAATATGAGGAGACCATGTATGCAATAGGGCATGGGGAAAAGCCATTCAAATAACAAAGGAGTGTGTGTACATATGTGTGTGAGAGACAGAGAGGAATACGTATGTGTGATATGTATATGTGTGACCTCTTTAAAAAGTTTGTGGCTGCCACTTGACTCCATTTGAGAAATCAAAGCTTGGTGTCATTAAGCATGCTTGCTTCCTGAATCACGGACTACTAAATATGTACTTAATCTTTTTTATAACTTCAAATGCCAGTGTCAGTAATTACCTGGCAAATAAAGACAGAATAAAGACCAGCCCCTTAAGGAAGAGAAAATTGCATTCTACCCACAATAGTCATTTGTCATGTAATTCAATCATCAGTTTCATTTCAGGTTCCTTGCAGCCAAGTCCTAATAAACCTGTTCATTTTGGGCAAATCCCGAGGCGGGAAACATACTAGGTCATATTATGCGGAACTGTTCTAGCAGATTCAGGACTCAACTAAATTACATAGAGAGCACACCTGGATCCACTGACTGCCAAAAAAAAAAAAAAAAAAAAAGCCAGGCAAGATGCAACAAGTTCCGACCGAAGCTCATACTCCTTCCCAAGAAGGGAGATCCTTTTTCCCAGTGGAGGGAAATAGTTTTTCCTATTCCAGTAATTGATTAGCTTGTTAACTCATTCATTCATTCATCCATTCAAACACTCCTGAGTGCCCATTAAATGCCAGGTACTGGGCTAGGAGTTAAGGTGCTATGAGAGCAGAAGGGGCACAGCATGGAGTCTAGAGGGGGGAAAACAAGTCATAAAGAAAATAGTTACTAATCACAGAGTGCTATGCAGAAATTGGTGGTGAGAGCCAACCACAGGGAGTGACCATGGCTGGGTGGTGGGGGACGATCTCTCCAAGGAAAGCCACTTCAGCAGAAGGCAGGTAACAGAACTGAGGAAAAGGGCATCAATTGCGAAACTTCATGACATTACTACAGGCGTTACCTTTGGGATTGATACAAATGAAGAAGGAGCAGAGAATGTAGAGAACTTGCCAGAGCACTCAAATCGACCAGCTGCCAAATCATGGACCCATTTCTGAATACTGGCTAGAAGTGGCCAAAGGAATAGCATCTCACTGTAAAGCCCGTTCAAATCACGGCGTGTGACATCTCTCCACTCAAGCCCTAGGTGAATCAGCCAACTCCTTGGCTACACTTGGCTTATCGTCTCATCATCTCTTTTCACACTTACAACTCTCTGAAGATGTCAAGGTTTATCAAGGATTTATTATGAACACAGAAGAGGAGAGAAAAGCCCAGGCACAAGGCTGTTTGGCTGCCTTGCCTGGTTCCATCCAATTCTTGAATGGCTTGATCCTTTTAAAAAGAGATCGGACCCAATCTGGCCAACACAGATATAGCAATGATCCCCTTCATGAACTCCCATGACAAGAAGGACAAAAAGCCATCCATTTGGCACTGTATCTGAAAAAGATTTTTAAGGTATTCCTGTGGAAAAATACAAGGCATCATTTCTACCTTTTAAAAAGGTTATAGAGAAAAAATGAAGCTGACTGCCACATCAAGTTAAGTATCTAAATACAACTTAACTGAAATAAACCACTGCCTGACTCAGGGCTTAGCCTTCATACAAGAGAAAGTCCTTATGATACCGCTAATCTTTTGAGAAGCTTGTCATAAACTTAGGTCACTAAGCCAGTCCTGCTTCCGCCAAGCAGCATAGCAACTTTGCCCTCTAAGAAAAGATTTACTAAAAAACAGTGATGCCTAACTCTTGCCTTTATGAGTGATGAACATATCAATTCCTATCGTGCTAGAACCGGTTACACACAAACGAGCAAAATGATTAGAAGTGTCAGAATTTGCAAAAGGACCCAGGGAACCACTCATTCAGCTTTGCAGAAGTTAGGGCTGTTCTGAGCACCAGTGTTCAATATAAAGTCATATGTGCTATGTGCTCAGTCAAGTCCGACTCTTTGCTACCCGACCATGCTCCTCTGTCCATGGAATTCTCCAGGCAAGAACACTAGAGTGGGTTGCCATTTTCTTCTCCAGGGAATCTTCCCAACCCATAGCTCGACAAAGTCATAGGGGAACTGTAATAAAAGGATTAATTCCACTTTCATGAGAACATAATGTGGGAAGCAAATGCACATTTTTCAAGTGTTAATCCTAAAAAAATTTGTCTGATTTTTTTTAAGTTTGGGGAAACAATATTAAAATGTATTCACCAGAAGTAGACAGAATAGATAGGGTGTCTTGTTACAGGATCTTGATGGCACATCACTGAAAGAATGATTTCTCCAGTTAGGGTATCCATAATGGGAAAATGCATTTTAAGACAAATGAAACAAGACACCATTGGCTTTGCCAAACGCTTCATCTATCTTTTTTGAATGTTGTATCTGGGCCTAAGTAATGTGTTCCCTGGAGCACGCCAGCAACACGGAAACTACAAAGGCCTCCGTGCCCAACAAGCCTCAACACAGAATACCAATCCTCCAGGCTTGCTTCAAAGAGGCTAACCTTGAATTTGTCATAGCTAGTTAGTGCTTATCAAAGGCTCAATTGAGAAACGTGATATTTACAAAAGATTATCTAACAGATAACTTTCCATCTCCACCTAGTCAGGGTGCTAGCCTTGAATCAACTTCCGGGCACAAGACTTGAATCCTTTTTTCTCTGTCTTTTCTACTCCTAAAGAATTACCTTTGGTAATTTATATATTAATCTAGTGGCCGCAGTTTTTACCAAGGAGTATTTGTTGTAAACACTATACAGAACAGTTTCCATGATCATATTCACCAAGTCCCTGCAGGACACTTTTTTTAAATCTCATTTAGTTTTTTGGAGAATTTGTATGGCTTTTCTCCTCTGATAGTGAAAATTATATAACCAACTATGTTTTCCTTTTACCTAGAGCTTACAGTGAAGTACAACAATCTTGTCTTACTCAACTGATTCTTAATATTAGATTATTTGCTTTCTCCTTTCCATGATACAAACTATTTCTGATTTATTAATATATTACTTATTATCTGTTAATATATAACTGTTATTTTACATGTATTAGCATTTATATCTCCTACTGTGATATTTGTTATGTAACTTGCTACGTCAAACCTTTTTGGAAGGAAGAAAGGTATATATAAAACAACATGAAAACATACTTGCAACATGAATCCCTTGCATGAACTGACATGAACATACCCCCAAATTAATCACATAAAACTCTAGATCACACCCTTTGAAGTGGGATTGTCTAATCAGCTCTGTTTGGCACACCAAGCAGACCAGTACTCTGCAGAGAGGACTTGCCCAAAGGCAGAAACCCAGAGGAAGCAGTGCAGATGCCAATGTATAAGTCAGCACCGCTTCCCAACCAAGACCCTGCCTGGAAATCCGAAATGACCGTACTCAGTTCAGGTTACCAACCTCCTCGCCACTGGCTATTCGGTGAGCCAGATCTTTTAAGTTTCTCATCATTCTTTCATCCCGAAAATCGTAAGGAAATGTTTCTGTCCATTCTGTCAGGAGTTGAAGAATTTTCGGTGCAATTTTTCTGATCTGATTCTAGGGAGGAAAAGCAAATTGAATTCAGTGAGATCCAGCAAATAAATAATTGCAAACAATGTGACTGATACATTTCTAGTGCAAAGTCTTTGAGGCTAAAGAAGCTCTAGTCCCCCTCTCCCAAGTCAATGTCTCCAACTTCAGGAAGGACCTAGGGATCTTCCATGGCACTCTGTTTATATTTGTTCATTTGTTCTTTAAATCATTCCCCATTCCCTTTGCATGGCCGTGATACTCCTCAGCACAAGGAGAAGAGATGGTTACTTCAGAAGACCAACTTCACAAGCTTTAAGCCATGAAGCTACAAAACCTAATAGAAAAAAAGCAAAGTCAAAATATATCATTACCTTATCACTATTAGGATCACTTAGTCTCTGGTGCTCAACACACAAGTGGCAAACTTTGGCCATCAGCTCATACGGATGCATAAATAACCGAGAACTCAATAGGAAGGTAAATATGTATGTTCTCTGTGGCAAGAGAAAAAAAAAAGTTATCATGGTTAGATCCTACATCTGAAACTATTATCTTCCCTAAATATGATACATCATATATAAAGTTCTCTTGATCAAAGTGAAAATGCTGTAGCTTCAAAAGTGATGCTCACTAGTAGGAACAAGATGGATTTCTCCTTTACCTTCTGATATATCTTTTCCCTTAAACCATACTAAAAATAACAGAAGTACAGGATAAGCTGAGCTACTAAATTATTCATAGCACATTTTTACATCTATCCTCTGGGAGCCCGCATACCAGGACATATAACTCAGCCCAGTAAAGAAGAATGAAATTCCGCCCACAGAGATCAATCTAACTTACATACACCACCTGTACAGAATCTTGTTCTGTGTCCAAATATTATGGTAACTCAATGGAAATTAAAATACAAAAAAACCACCCAACCCACATCAGTTCACAAATTCTCCAGTGGGTCCAGTATTACACACTGGAGCATTTGTGTGCTTGTCAGAACATTCAAAGACAGGCGTTCAAATCATCTGTTTACTTGCTCAAAGGCGAAGCAATTTGATAAAACATAATATCACACTATATACTTTTCTTTAAGCACACTGTCTCCCAAGAAGCCAGTAATGAAGTAATGCTTATTTGTTATAATAGCTTCAGACTCCCAATAAAAAGAAAAATTCCATGGTTTTTTTTCTCCCCCTGAGGCACCCTTTTATAGCCCATAAACACTTACAGGGCTGAACAAGAGACGCCTTTTACTTTTGATTACAAGTTTTCCCTGTGTGGTAACATATTTGAAAATGCTATGTAACAAATCACACACAGAGAGCGATAACTCAGTAAGGAACACTATGGTGAACTCCAGTGGCAAGCACAGACTATCCCTTGCACACCAAGGTCATTATTATATTTATAAAAGCATTTGAATCCAGTGTCTGGATATTTTCATGAAATCTTTATCAACAAGCAGCGGTTGAGTAACGGGGTCAGCTACAGCACAAAGGAAGCGGAAAGAAATATCATTTGCGCTAGAAATAGAAACCTAGGTTTGATTGCTGATGCCAGGCATGAGGCCATGTGTCAACTGAATCCCAAATTTAAATTTTTTTCCTCTCTGAATCTCTTGGAATTGCTTTAAAGACTGAGAAAATAAAAATGGATTTCCTGAATTAGAAAGGATTACCTACACAAAGGTCAGGGATCAGAAGAAAACATAAGCAAGCATATTATCTGATGTCCAATCTACAAAGAATTGCATCTCGAATGTAACTCATGCTCTCTTTTCTATGACGCTTCCCTGTGTCACTTCACCTTTCTCAGCATAGTGATGGTCTCGGAAACCAAAAAGGCCCTAAACATGTGAGAAGCATCCAAGGTTCTCTCACATTTCTATTTAAGGATCACAGTACATGCACGAGTCAAACCTTACAGTTATTTCATTTAGATGGTTTATGACTGTCTACACTGTGATGCCAACCCTGAAAAGAAAACTGATATGCAGAACTATCATATTCAGGCTCAATCGGACCTCAAAGCACTCAATAATCAACATGCAGTTTCTTGTTAGAAAAATTCTTAGCAACCCAGATATAACTCTGTAGCATCCAGGGTCCCTGTCTACTCTATTGTAATTTCTGCTGGATACCAAGGATGTGTTTCAGAAACACGTGAATACTTACATCCGGATAATAATCCACATTGGGTACCAAGTGCTGGATGAGAGCTTCCAGAGACCCGGAGAGGAGGTTGTTGTCATGGTAATACAGCCCTCCACAGCTGTCCTCTGCAGACTGATAAAGGTTTCGGTTGTAACCACTGCTGTCAAACATGGCAGAAAAGGGAGGGGTCTGAGGCATGCTTTCCTAAAATGAATAAGAAAGGAAGAAACTTGGCATTAGTAACAGGCAGTCCCAAAGAAAAGTAAACTTTAATAGGCATGAGGCTTTCATAGTCATGAAGAAGCAGGCAACTTTTAACCCAGGTTAGATTCTGAAACAGTCTCAGAACCCATCAAGAAGCACACTGCTTTTGAACAGCGCATGACTGCATACTTTTGAGTACCAATCTTGTTCAAAAATACCATGAAATACTTGGATCAAAGGCTCCAATCTGTACCTAATGTCAAGTCTCTGGCTGCTGTGTTTAGACCTTACTCCTTCACATTTGGTTAGGAAGGCAGGGAGAGGGACTGAGCTTTAAATTGCTTTATCCTCCCGGTCAAGTATCATCCGGAGGTGGAAACATGCACCTTCAAAGTTGGTAGGGAAGTGTTTTCCCAATGTTATCCTCTAGGAGTTTTATAGTTTCTGCTCTTATGCTTAGATCTTTGATCCATTTTGAATTTATCTTTGTGTATGGTGTTAGAAAGTGTTCTAGTTTCATTCTTTTACAAGTGGCTATCCAGTTTTCCCAGCACCACTTGTTAAAGAGGTTGTCTTTTCTCCATTGTATATTCTTGCCTCCTTTGTCAAAGATAAGGTGTCCATAGATGCGTGGATTTATCTCTGGGCTATCTATTTTGTTCCATTGATCTATATTTCTGTCTTTGTGCCAGTACCATACTGTCTTAATGACTGTGGATTTGTAGTATAGCTTAAAGTCAGGTAGGTTGATTCCTCCAGTTCCATTCTTCTTTCTCAAGATTGCTTTGGCTATACGAGGTTCATCGCTGCATTGTTTACAATAGCCAGGACATGGAACCAACCTAGATGCCCATCAACTGATGAATGGATAAGAAAGCTGTGGTACATATACACAATGGAATATTACTCAGCATTAAGGAAAAATTCATTTGAATCAGTTCTACTCAGATGGACGAAACTGGAGCCCATTATCCAGAGTGAAGTAAGCCAGAAGCAAAGACAACAATACAGTATATTAACGCATATATATGGAATTTAGGAAGACGGTAATGAGAACCCAGCATGCGAGACAGCAAAAGGAACACAGATGTATAGAATAGACTCAGGGCCTCTATGGATGAGGGAAAGGGTGGGATGATATGGGAGAATGGCATTGAAACATGTTAATTATCATATGTCTAAGCAATAGCCGGCCCAGGATTGATGCTTGGGACTGGTGCAACGAGATTTCCCGGGGGGAGGGAGGAGGGAAGGGGGTTCTGGAGGGGAAGCATATGTAAACCCATGGTGATATCATGACATTGTATGGCAAAAACAATAAAAAAATAAAAAAAGAGGAAAAAAAAAGAGAAAAAAAAAAAGAAAATGGAAAAAAAAATATTGAACGAGCATTGGGCATATTAGGAGATAACCTAAAAAACTGAAACCTAAAAGAAGCCTAGAATTAAAGTGTGTGTGTGCGTGTACATCTATGTGTGTGTGTGTTTATGTTCTTGTTTAGTCACTACGTCATGTCTGATTGTTTGCAACCACAAGGACTGTAGCCTGCCAGGCTCCTCTTTCCATGGGATTTCTCAGGCAAGAATACTGGAGTGGGTTGCCATTCCTTTCTCCAGGAGATCTTCCCAACTCAGGGATCAAACCAGAGTCTCCTGCACTGCAGGTGGATTCTTTAGCACTGAGCCACCAAGGAAGTACTGTGTGTTTATAGACGCATATATATATCAGGAGATTTAATGCCAACTCCCCAGCTTTCATTGGAAGTCTGATGCAAAAGCCCCTTTGTGTCAAATTCTTTCGGGGTGAAGGGCTCTATAAAGCCTCAGTGCTCGGTAAACACACAGGCTAAGAAAGCACCTGATTGAGGAACAAGGAGCGCTGGGACGTCCTCTCCCTCTGTGTGCTTTCCTGCTCACAAAGGCCTCATAAGAGGGTGTTTGGTGGAGGCCAGAGGCTATTAAGTTATTGCTTGGATTCCAAGGAACCGAGCTCCTGGCCCCAGAACAGACTCCCGTTTCCGGCAGCCTGTCTGGACAATGGAGGCATTCAGGAGCTGTGGAGATGGAGGGTTTCAGAGGCAAACAATGAGGGAAAGACAAACTCCAGGGCTTGGACTGACAGGCCCAGGGTGCTTGGAGGCTGCAGGAGGACACAACCTGGACTAATCTTTCTTTTCAAGAGGCTTAAGATATTTGCATCCAAATGGGGGCGGGGAGTGCGGTCTGTCTGTACATCCCTCTCCAAGCACATCTGTCTCAGGTCCCCCCTTGTACCCCCCAACCCACATGGGGGCCAGAGCATCACAGTGCCTGTGCGTGTCTGGGCAGGGGGCCACCAGGGTACTGGGAACAGACAACACCCACTGTAAAGCCGCCCTGGCAGGTGAAATGGCATTTAGGGAAAGAAGCATCAAGAAAGTGAAAAAGGAGAAAAATAGTAACTTCAGCATTTTGTGGTCCATCCCATCCATAAACCAACACTGAGGGAGAACATAAAACCATCCACGATGAAATAGCACAGAGAAAGAAAGATAAACCTCATATGACACTGCTTATATGCAGAGTCTTAAAAAGTGATATAAATGAGTTTATTTACAAAACAGGAACAGACTCACAGACATAGAAAACAAACGTCTGTATTTACCAAAGGGGAAAGTACTGGCGGGAGGTGATGGTGGGGATAAAGTAGGAATTTGGGATTAATTATATGCATTACTATACATAAAATAGATAAACAACAAGGGTCTACTGTATAGCTCAGGAAACTATATTCAATCTCTTGGAATAACCTATAAAGGAAAAGAATCTGAAAAAAGAGTATATTTTTCCAGTAGTCATGCAGGGATGTGAGAGCTGGACCATAAAGAAGGCTGAACATGGAAGAACTGATGCTTACAAACTGTGGTGCTGGAGAAGGCTCTTGAGAGTCCCCTAGACAGCAAGGAAATCAAACCAGTCAATTCTAAAGGAAATCAACCCTTAATATTCCTTGAAAGGACTGTTGCTAAAACTCAATACTTTAGCCACCTGATGTGAAGAGCTAACTCACAGGAAAAAACCCTGAGGCTGGGAAAGATTGAGGGCAAAAGGAGAAGGGGGTGAGAGAGGATGAGATGATTGGATGGCATCACCGACTCAATGAACATGAGTTTGAGCAAACTCTGGGAGACGGTGAGGGACAGGGAAGGCTGGTGTGCTGCAGTCCATGGGGTCACAAAGAGTCAGACATGATTTAGCGGCTGAACAGCAACAGTATATATATGTATAAACGAATCGTTTTACTGTACACCTGAAACTGACACAACATTGTAAATCAGCAATACTCTAAAAATGTAGTCACAAACGGGAAGAAAGTGAGGACTGAGAATCACTCTGTCTGGGGAGACCTGTAACCACCAGAGCCATCGCTGCCACCCCTCTCACTTGGGCAGGACATGGTCATAATGGCTAAGGGACCAGGGACAATGAGATGCAGACATTAACACAAATGATCTCCACTTAGTTGGTAAGATCTTATACATAGGTATCACAGTTAAATAAACAACTCAGTGCTAACGTTTTATAAGGCAATGGACAAAGTATGCTTCTGTCCTCTTCAAACTGCCAGTTTTCTATGAGTCTGTTTCACATGCACTATCATCTTTGCAAACGGGTTGTCCCTGTTGGGAAGAAAAACAAGGGACCATCTGCCCTTTCCCTGAGAAAGTCAGAATGTCCTTAAACTGGGACACCAGAGACCGAGATGAGAAACACCTAAAAGTTACAGCCTGGAGGGAACCTTCTATTTGGACGTGGTCACCTGCCTCTGGCTTAAAAAAGTTTTAGATGGTTAAAACCACAGTATCCTTGGTATCCAAGGTTGACAAGTAGAACTCACTCCATCACACCCTTGAAGGTTTTTTTTCCCCTTTCTACCAAGAATCATGAATTTTCCTTGATTTTTCCACTCATTCATTGCTACTGAAACCATCATAGGAAAGTGCTTTGGGGAGACGGTTGGCCAGGAGCTGGGAATTTCAGACAATCAGAAAGTGCTAAAAGTTCAAAAGGACCATAGGAAATCAACTAGTCAAAGATGGAAATAGGTTTCATTTCACTTTCTAACTGCAGTCCATCTGAAGTGGTTGCCCAGAGGCCGTACGAAGAGGAAGGATTCAACAAGGCTGTAACTAGGTGGGGAACATACATTTAAGGCTGTAACTAGGTGCTAAGGGATCAGCAATGACTGCAAAACAGTTATGCAAGAAGCCAAGGTTCAAGCGCCATGGTATACAGGTCCACTCTCCTCTGTCCACCAATGCACAAACTGAGATCCTGTGCAGCGAGATGAAGGGATCAGATTAGGACCACAGAGTCACATGACTACAGCATCAAGTGAGCCTGGTGGAACTTTCTTACATCTTGCACACACACCCCTGCAGCCTTTGGTTGATTGACAGGAATCACTAACCCACAAAATGGTCACAAACTACTCAGAATTCCCTTTCAAGAAAATCACCACCAAAAGTACTTCTTAATTACTTACTCCCATAAAGTGGACAAGGATCCAGATCTGGACAAGGACAGCAGACTGTATGAAGCTCTCATTTGGGGCTTAAGAGCCGTGAAAACTTCAGAGAGTCACTTACTCACCCCTAGGTATGTCCTTCACTTGGAAAATTATTTCCACTTTTGCTCTCTCCTTCCAAAATTCTAAATAATAACAAACTACAAATTTCCTTTATGGCAAAGTTAAAAAAAATTTTAGAGCAACGACAGAAGGCATTTGTATTGTTCCTGGGAAATGTGTACAAAATATCAACACACCAAAAAACGCCAGGTACCCAAAGAAAATATTGCAAATAGCAAAGGATGGTAAACTGAGATAAGTTAATTGAAGTTATAGCTTACTAAAAATCAAATTTAAGAAGAGACCATGTCACTGGTTGCTTTCTGGCTTCTAATTAGCCCAAAGTTCTGTTGCCGATCAGCTGATTGATTTGACCACAAACCATCTTGATAATTCAAACTGCATACAGTGTTTCAAACCCAGGTCTTCACATTCCAGGTTCAAAATTTACAACTCTACATCATGCTGTACTGCAAATGGTCTTCTTTGAACTTCTAATGTTTACCCATAAAATGAAAAGCCTGTCAGTCTGTCCCAAATTGTAGTCTATTAGAGTAATTTATATGCTTTACAAGTTCTACATAAATCCTTGCTCCAAAGATGTATGAAATGCCGTTAATTACTCTTATTAAAAAGCAACACTGTCAACAGAAGTATTTAAGATAATCCTGACCTTTGCCATCAAAGAATAATCCCCTCCAGTCAGAGATTTTAGAGATTCTAAGATATACTTCTTTGTATTTTAGTTTCTTTGAAATTGGGATTCATTAGATAGTTGAGTGACAAGCAAACACATTTAACTATCGGTCTCTTTTTAGCAATATATAAAAGAGCATCTTATAATGAGTGACATCTTAGATTCAGTGAAATACAGTAATATTTGCTTGTGTGTACTTTATAGATTTCCAGGGAAAAAAAACAAAAACCTGATGAGACAAAATTACACAAAGAAAGCTCATGGATCACAGTAGGCATAATTAATTTCAGGACAATCTCTAGCAAGTGGCCAGTCTGTTTTCTGGAAAGATCAACTGCCTTGTGTAATAAATGTATCTGTTAAACAAGGGGAAAGGTCAGCAGAATGGCACAGAAAGTACTGTTTGTGAAGTGGATTTTTAAATACTTCCAAAGATAAACATAGTGGAATTTTTTTCTCTCAAGTATCTTTCCTCTTGTTACCCACATCAGGAATTACTGTTTATTTAGCATTACTCAAACTTGATGTCCAAGACTTTAGTTTGACTTGCTACAGTTCTAGAATTAAATAGGGAGGCTCAGAAGATTAAATATTGGCTTGTTTTTTGCTTAAGAAAACAAATTCACAGAATGTCCAAGTACTGGACATGAGAATCCAGAGAAGCATTTAGCCCCGGGTGCTATTAATTCCAGGAATCCTTTGCTAATGCTACCCCAGTGGATGAAAGGGTGAGTTTAAGGTAGTTCCTACCCACAGCTTCCATTTCTTTTCTTTAATCTCAGTGAAGCTCTGGCTTCTTCTTATCTGCAGCAAACCTTTTCTTTACAGCTCTCACAATTACTATGTTCTGTCTGTTGGGTTCTGTAAACTCTCAATTTACTTAACTTCTCTATCCTTTCCAACATAATCTCAACACTAACTTCTCCATCCTTCTTTAGCACATCCTCCACCAAGTTCTTCATCCTTCTTCAGTACAAATTTTGCCCATCCCAATGTACCTGCTCTGGGGACCAGCTAACAAAAATTCTGGTTTAGGAGAAATTCACTTTTTCCCAAAATTCAAATAAGTGACAGCATTAAGTGCTGTGCTGTGCTCAGTCTTGTCCAAGTCTTTGAGATCCCATGGGCTAGTGCCCAAAGGCTCCTCTATCCATGGAATTCTCCAGGCAAGAATACTGGACCAGATTGCCATTTCCTCCCCCAGGCAATTAAGTACTGTCCTTAATTTGCTGGTTAAGTCAAACTTCAAAGCAGTTAACTCCTTTGGAAAAAGTGAGATTTATATGAGATGCTTGAAAAAGTTGTTGACTCTATTCAAATTACTACCAGGAAGAGAAGGCTTAAGAGACAGGTTAATCTCACAAACAGTTCTCACCTTGCAAAGTTTCATTTGTAACCCAGTTGCTGGAAACTCAGAATATATTCTTTTTGGCCAGTGGCTCTTAGCTTTTTAGGGCGATCACAAACTTCTCTGCAAGAAATCAACCAACAAATGTGTATATACTTTTAGAGAGTTCCGATCTCAGATTAGGAAGTATGTGGGCTGGCTTGTACAGAACTTGGATGGTATTTATTACCCACTTCCTCAAAGAAGGAGAACATGGTGGTTCTGAAGAGAACTTTGGTGTAATACATTCAAAACTGGTTCCTTAGAAAGCAACACTTGTTTTTTTTGTTTTTTTTCTTCCTAGTAGTACTGATCCAATGGAGTTAAAGAGAATGAAAAAGACACTTTTGGTGGGGGGGAATAGAGATAATTAAATAGGCCTTCCCACCCACCCACTCCTACACCTTCCACAAATTGAGGACTTTGGAATGGAGAAGGCAATGAGACAGTGGGAAATGAATTTGGTTTTTAAAACAATGACCCAGGATACAAGAAAGCTTTGAGTTGCCAGAATTAGCATACAGATTACAGGTTCTTCTGGGAAACTTCCCAAGGGGAAGTAAGCAATACCCAACCCAGGTATACAAGATGAATGTTCTTTCTTAAAATGAATTTGGGAACCTGGAAAGTTGGTTGACAGACAAGATATCTCACAGGAGCAGCTAATTCAGTCACAAAGATATATCATGTTCTTTCAAGGACCCTGCCAGAGTTCAGCGTGACATTGATCCAGCAGCAAGGAAGCAGGCTCTGGGTGATTTAAGGGATGAATGGATTTGAAAGGCATGCCTAATGGTTTCAAACCAACTAAGGCACCAGATGAAAAGCTGCCTTTTCTCTAAACAGCGGACTATGTTTGAATCAGCGACTGCTTTTGCACAAGGTTATTTATGGGGAGGCAGGTGCAGGAGGTTAAGGTGGTTTCAGGTGACAATGCAAATTGGAAAAGAGGGCCAGGAAAAGATGGGTGTGGGAACTAAATCAAAGGCCATCCTTCAACATCTGCTTTAGGTGTTTTGTAAATCTCTACCAAGATGTCAAGTCAGCATTTCGTTTATACCCAGGAGAATGAGATCGCAAAGGGTAGGAGTGCAAGGAAAAAAAGAGGTGTATTTCAATCCCTATTTCATCATAGAGAGCCTTGGTGAGACATTTAATAAATCCAATGCCTTTATATTGATTGTTATCCTTTTGCTTCTGTTAAAAAATGCTGGGCATGGGTCCCAGTGAGGTAGAGGACAGCCACTCTATCAGAGCTGAACTTCGAAACCATATTTGCTTAGTAAGGAGAGGCTTAATTTAAGATCGGGGAATGACTGGTTCCCAAATTCCCATCTAGATTCCAGAGGAACTTTGCCCTTTGGTGAGAGGCCACCACTTCCCTTTCTCACTTGAGGTTCCAGAGATGGGAATGAAAAGAATGAAAGAAGAGTTCACATATTTCAACGTGACTCCAGCTGGGATCTCAAGTACTTTTGTCCCCCTTCAGGAACTGCAGAATCTCAGAAGACAACAGCCAACAGTAGGCTCAGAGAGTCTTTCTCCAATTATGGATCTGAGCTGGCAGAAAGTAAAATCAAGTTTCCAACACTATCTAAAACATGTTTATTTTGAGCTTGAAAACATCTCAAAGATTATCTTCTCATTTCTTCCTAGCAGCATCTCTGGACGCTAGAAAAGCTACACCTTTGTTAACCGCCTTGAAAAAGAAGGTATTGTGTTGAGATTACAAACAATACAGAGTAGACAAGTAAGAACTGACTCACCTCTTTGGCATGAGAACAAAAAGTAAGTAACTCCCAGATAAGTACATTCTTTGGAACTGAGCCCCAGATACTTAGGAGATCTCACAGTCAAGGGGAAATAATCAGTATTTCTGAGGAAAGAAGGTCCTATTTCTCTCTATAAGGACGAAATAGGGGTATTTCCTGATTTGTTACAGGTTTTCATATAAAAAATGAATTTGCATTTTGCTTCATTTGTCCTAGATGCTACCTTTTTTTTTTTAAAAAAAAACTGAGTTCTAATTAATGAAGGAAAAGAATTCTGACTCAAATAATTACTATCTTTGGTCTCCCTGGAAGAAAAACAAAGCTAAAATTTGTCATTTTTTGACGTAGGAATATCGTGTCAGCAGTTTATCAAGACACAAAACAACAATTCAGTACAAGGAAACTATAAATAGGCCTGGAGAATCATTTAAAACCTTTCCATGAGGTAAATTTCTACTTTTTTTTTTTTTTTTAGTAGGGACTGATCACCCTGCATGTTGGCATTCTTCCTGCACTGTTTTTCATCTACAACTTCCATGCAGTTCCTGAACCTAACAGTAGATGGCTCCACGTTCCTTGTCGTTGAAAGGGCTGATGCATTCTCGCAGAAATAGTAGGTACTGGTTTAGAAAAGTAAAAGGACAATTGGAGTTCTGGGGGAAATTTTTTGAGAAATCACGTTTGTGAATGTGACAAATTACTGAACTTTGGAAGGTGGCATTGCTCATGATACACGGTTGCAAACATACAAAGCCAGTTGGTCTTATTTCCTTATGTCTTGGGTGCTATGATGAGAATTAATTGTCATTTTCCCAGAGGAATAAAAATGATCATCAAAATTATCATCATCTAATTAAGGGCTGTCAAAAAGAACTTGCTGAGGTATTTGAAACGTTCCTTTTCTGGCCAATATATCAGTCATTTACACATGTAGCTATTGAGCACCTAAAATATGACCTGTGCAATTTTTTTGTTTAATTTAGTTAACCTTAAGTTCATATATCCCCATGTGACTAGTTACTGAACAGCACTGGCTACCATATTGAACAGCTCAGAGATAAGTAGTAGAATCATCATTTACACATCATAGATTTCAAGTCAAATTACAGAATATCAAATGAGGAAGCAACCTTAACTAAAAGGGTTTATGTTTCTAAACCCAATTTATCTCAGTAGGAAAATAACCTGATACTTAGGACATTTAGTAAACAAGTTTAATTTTCTATTAACCTAGTTACTGAGATAATATTATTTTTTTTGACTGCAAGTTCTTGAAAAATTACCCTTATCCCCCACCCCCTCTCCATTCTTCCCTTTTAGATAAATAGAAGGATATTAGTGGTCTATAAAGTGCTTTCCTTTCTTACAAGACTCACTTGTGCTTTCTCTGTGTTACAGTAATTTTCATACCAGGGTTTCCTAATAAAATATCAATCAACTGAATGATTTCTAGACATAGCCATACCTTAAAACGAAATAATATACAGACCTAAGAAAAAATGGTTGGTCAAAAGATTGGTTTTAAGATGATTGGTTTTAATAGTAACACTGATTTAAAAGGTCAAAAAATTTCCTCATCCAGCTTTCTTGAAAACTAGCATTTAAAAAATCACTTGTAGGAGAAAAACAAAAGGAGGTTCAGGTGAATAATAAATCTCTACATAATTTTCATCAATAAGAAATTTCATTCTCCTCTCTTCATTTTTGTGTACCCAGAAAGTAGCTGAACATCTAACCACAGATCATGACTTCAGTCTTCATTCTTCCATAGCCAATAAATGGTGCAAATGAATTAAGTGATAGTATAGCAAAATAAGTCAGCTAACACAGAGCTAAAAGAGACTCATAAATCATCTAGTTTGACAACCTATCAATTTCACAGATATTGCAGGCATAGGGAGAGGGAGTGACTTGTTAGGGCTCCAGACTGATTAGAACCTTAGTCTCTATTTCCAAGGCAGAAATCTGCCTACAGCACTTGACTACATCTGTCATTCTAGGATAAGAGGGTGGCACAAATCTAATTTTTATAAATTTTACTGCAAACCCAAAAGTACAACTGGAGGGGAGGTAACATCTGAATTCAACCACTAAAGACCAAAAACCTCATCAATCTTAAGCAGTATTTTCAACAGTACAATTTGTCTCCTTACAACCACATGAAATGTTATAATGGCTTTTCCATTTATTAACTGTGGCATCAGAATCAAGATTCTAAGTCCCTGCTTCAGAGATTCCAGATTCTTCTCCCAAGGAAGGAAGGATACCCTTATTTCCTCATCTCCTATCCAAGCAGATACTCTCTCTGGGGTCATCCGAATGCTCCTCCAAATGCTCTTCCAGGCCACCTCTGGAGATTGATGAAGTTGACCCCACCTTTTCCTGAGCCATATTAGGTACCTTACCAACATAGACCATCACCTAGCTTTGCCCTTTCAATTTTCTTAACTATTTCTTTTTTCTCCTAGAGAGGTGTTAGTCAATTGATTTTTTTTCTATTGTAGCTTATTAGCTAGTAGCTAATTTTAGACAGTAAGAATGCAGTGTTAGTAATAATAAATATGAATTATGATAAATAATATTTAAATATTTAATATATGGATAAGAATAAATTACATTTAAAAAACAATAAATATAAATGGTTTATGATTTTCTATTCCAAAAGTCAGTATGATCTCAAACATCAGATTAAGTGTCTAGTGGAGCATATAAAATAGAGCAAGACTGAAAATGCACCAAGGCTGAAATAAATTCTAAGAGTTTAATAGTCCATTAGACCACTGGAAAGTACTAGGCTTAGCAGCCAGAAATGTTGCCACCTCTAGGAAAACAAAGGATTGATCAACATATAGTAGAAGAATGCCAAGAAACTTGCTCATCAGTAGCTGATCATTTCCACTTTTCGCCTGAAAGGCGTAACACAACATCAACTATGAACCCTGATTTCTGTTAAAAATGCCCCAGGTCCTCACTGGCCCAACCTCCTCCCCCCTCCCCCCCCAAATAAAATAACCATTAATAATGGGATCCAACAAGCTGCCACACTTTTTAATCTGTCATGAAAATCTCAACAGTCAAGCATTTTTCTTTTTATTTCCTCTTAGAAGTCACTTCTACATTTGCTCTAAACCTCACCTGACTAGTTGTTTTCCTCCCAAATCTCTGATCAGGCATATACTCTGGTGAACTGTAACCTCCTTGTTTCTTAGGCTGGGCTTATCACCATGGTCTATGTTTTAAATTAAGACACAGCCATCACATGCTAAGCTCTAGCCGCTGTCTTCAGAAGGAAAGAATAAATTATTCACCCCATCTGAGTCTGACTGTACCAGACATTAATCAAGAGGGCAAAAGCCTGATCCCTGAACTCTTCCCCTTTATGCACCCAGTTCAGAGACCCTCCCAGGCCACCAGAGATCATCGAGGGCTAAATATAGATCTACGCACACCAGCAGTCTCTGACCATCATCACAGGGCGCTGCTGACGGAGGACTCCTTGGAGACGCTTTCAACCCAAACACACGTACACAAATTTGTGTGCATATCCATCCATATATACTATACCCACCGAATTCGTTAGCAAAGATGAGCATATCCATCCACTCAGAAGAGGGTCGCCCCCTAGAGATGCCCTCTTGGTACACTTGCGCCACTCTGCACTGTCAGAGGACTTAGCTACGTTGCTCTCGCCTAACCTGCGCGGATCACGTTGGGGTAAGGTGGGAATCAATACTCCAGCGATAAGCAGACAGACAGACACACCCACGTACCCTCCAGCCCCCCTGTTCCGCTTTTTCTCACTTAAGTTTCCACGGTTCCCCGAGAAAGGAGCCTTCCTCCCGCCAGCAGCCCGCGAGGCTCCCAGGTACCCACAGTTCAGATTACTATCTCCCAGCCAGGTGACCCGAGACGACTCACCTGAGCGCAGGCAAGAGCAAAGGGATACTGTGTCCCAAGTAGCCAGCTAAACGGAGGAATTAAAGAATATCACCGTGTCAGTGGGGAGCACATGACTTCTGTTCCCTGGTCTCTTCTAAGAATCAGACCTTAGATTTTAAGGCTCCGACACCAAAAATAAACAGCACCCCTCCCCCCCCCCACCCACGCACGAAAACTAGCCAAGAAGTAGAAGGAAACAACCTAGGAAGGGAGAAGAGGATGAAGAAAGGATGAACAGCGACTAGGACTCGGATAGATCCTCAAAAACTGTACCAAGATCTCGAGACAGAAGGCCTGGCTGCGGGATCCGGGTGAGAGAAACAAGGCAAAAATCCAAGGCTGTCCTCTCCCGGACCCCATGGGCTAGGGTGCCGCACCTGGCGGCCCTGTGACCGCTCCCAGGGTGGCCCCAGACGCCCTCGGCGGCCAGGCAGGAGAACTCCCCACTCCATTGGCTTTCGCGGAACGCTCTGCACCAGGAGCGCTGGCTCGCCGGGCTCTCCCGCCGCCTCCAGGGGCACGGACAGCCGGAGCGAGTCTGAGAGCCTGGGAGAGGGCAGCGCGCAGCAGGGTGGCGCGTTCCCGCAGCCGGGCTCTGGTTTCTCCGGGGAGAACTACTGATCAGGGAAACAACTCACCTGCAGGTGGACCTCGGGTCCTCGGCTCCCCGACTGTTTTCCGTGTGCCCACCAACGCAACCAAAGGACAGGGAGCGAAAGCGCGCGGGAAGAAGGGGGAGGAAAAATTAAAAAAAAAAAAAAAAAAAAACAACTCTGCCCAACCAGTCCGGTGCCTTGTTTATACTGAAACTACGGCCGCGGCCCGGCGCACACCCACTTGGCTCCGAGGGCCCGCCCCCGCCGTCAGCCCCGCCCCGCGCCGGTCCTCCCGGACCAATCACGGCGAATCTCCCCGCCCACTCCGCCCCGCCCCCGGCGCCGGGACCCGCCCCCGCGTCCCCGGGGGCCCGGGACTCCAGCCGCGAGGTTGCCGCGGTGCCCGCCCACGCTGCGGAGGCCCGCGGAGCCCGGCGCGGCAGTGTTTACCAACGCTGGTTCGGCTCGCTCGGGCGGCGCGCGCTTCCTCCCGAGTGCACCTGCCGGGGGCTGTTTGTGCAGTCACGTGTGTGTGTGTTCGTTTACTTGTGTGCTACCTGTAAATACCGGCCCGACTTGTTATACCGTCTCTATTAACCTAATTATGGGCTAGAGGTTACTGTCCGTGTAACTTTCAGAAGAGAGCGGGGAGAAACCACAAGAAGATTCGCTCAGCAAGTGTGTACGGAAAGACTGAGTGCTAGCGTTGTGCCAAACGCTGGGGACACGCTCCAGGTCGGTCCCTGCCATTGTGAAGCTTACAGTCTAGTGGGGACAAACATTAAGAAAATGGTCACCCGAACGAAACGGAAAATTGCTGCTGTTACAGGTGCCACAAAGGGAACTGTGCTGTGAAATAAGAATCTGGAGGCAAAGGGGTGGTCTGACCTCAGGAAATGTCTTGCTGTCATGGTAACTTTTTACTTTATCATTGGATACTTGATAACTATTTTGGAAAAAGAGGTAAAATCCCCCAATACTTCACCTTGTACGAAGAAAAAGAGTCTGGGGGAAAGAAACGATGAAAAATAGGGGAAGGAAGAGATGCAAGAACAAAATCTTAAAACATCAGGAGGACACATGTGTATGTATGGCTGAGTCCCTTTGCTGTCCACCTGAAACTATCACAACATTGTTAATTGGCTATATGAAGTGAAGTGAAAGTCGCTCAGTCGTGTCCAACTCTTTGCCACCCGATGGACTGTAGCCCGCCAGGCTCCTCTGTCCATGAAATTCTCCAGGCCAGAGTACTAGAGTGGGTAGCCATTCCCTTCTCCAGGGTGTCTTCCTATCCCAGGGATCAAACCCAGGTCTCCATTGCAGGT
The DNA here is from genome assembly GCA_007570785.1 of Antilocapra americana. Lineage (NCBI taxonomy): Eukaryota > Metazoa > Chordata > Mammalia > Artiodactyla > Antilocapridae > Antilocapra > Antilocapra americana. The sequence continues at coordinate 10,697,847 of ML660770.1, read as the reverse complement.
AGGTTCTTTATACTCTGACCCGCCAGGGAAACCAAATTGGCCATATGTTCCAATATAAAATAAAAAGTAAAACACACACACACACACATCAACAGACTCTCTTGCCTTCTATGTGACCTTGGATAAGTAAAGCAGCTTTTCTGAGCTTCCATCTTCCCATGTATAAAACAACACTATTCATACCTGTTCTGTAGGACTATAATCAGGATTACTGAGACAGAGGAACTTTTTTTTGTCTCTGTGCCATCTTCCCTCCCTCCCTCCTCCTTCCTGGGATGGAAACAGTGCTCTTGAAGTTCACCTTGCCTATGCTTAGCTCATCCCTCCCCTCAGCTTCTTCATCAGTGCCTCTTGGAGCCTCTCTTTCACGAATGATACTCCATCCTTCTCTTCTACAAATGGGTCGGTCTCCCCCTCCATGACTCAGGAAGCCACTCTCACTTATCTGAGCTTCTCTACAGTTTAAAGAAGGAGACATAAGGCCAAGACAGCTTGGCATGGCCAGCTAGCTATTCAGAGTAAAGTACCAGGCTTGGGTGGCCCAGCCCTATTGTGGCTGTGCTGGTTGGCTAGTCTTTCAAGCTCAGTTTTCCACCCTGGTTCTGCAGCAAACAAGCCATAAGAGGCTGGGCAAGTCATTTCCAATCTTGAGGTTCCTGCTCCTGTAGCAATAAATAAAGAGTTGGACTAAATCATGATTTCTTAATGGAAATGTTTGACATCCTTTGTAGCCTCCGATATACCCACCAGCCCAAAAGATTTGCCCAGTTTTACATTCTGCAGTTTTTCTTTCTTCCATCCAAATAAAAGATGTTTATTTTAATTTCTCAAAAACATAAAGTAGATACTATGATACTACTGATTCGGTGCTTTTCTAAATCACATTCCTGATCCCTATTCTGGTTCATCCCCCAGGGCCCCTTCCAGCTCTTTGTGTGAGAGTAACACATAAGGAGACAGCTCCGGGGTTAGGTGGCTCAAACTCTAATCCTCTGTCTCTTAGTGATCAAACCTTTGAAAAGGCAAGGAAGGATTCCTGAGGCCCAGCTGACTCATCTAAAAAAAGGAGTCATGCTTTATAAAAGCAAATTCTTCATGGAACAAGATGAAAAGAGATAACACATAAAATAAGCTTGGAAAAGTGTCCCTTGGAGAAGCCTTCTCTGACCTCCTTCCTTATTATTTTTGAAATTCATTTTAGTATTTATTGAGTGCTTCCCAGGTGGCGCTAGTGGTAAAGAATCCACCTGCCAATGCAGGAGACATTAGAGACATGGGTTTGATCTCTGGGTGGGGAAGATCTCCTGGAGAAGGGAATGGCAACCCACTCCAGTATTCTTGCCTGGAAAATCCCACGGACAGAGAAGCCTAGTGGGCTACCGACCGTGGGGTCGCAAAGAGTGAACCCGACTGAGCACACATACACACAATGCCAGGTCTTAGTTGTGGCATGCAAGACCTTTAGCTGCAGTAGATGGGATCTGATTTGCGCCATGTGGGATCTAGTTCCCTGACCAGGGATCAAATCCGGGCCCCCTGCATTGGGAGAGTGGAGTCTTAGCCGCTGCACCATCAGGGAAGTCCCCTGATCTCCTTATTTAAAACTGTAATCACCCCTCATCCATCTCATCCTTCTCTGTTTTGTTGTTTCTTCCATAGCACTTTCTAACATTTAACATACTGTCTATTTTACTTATCAGTATTTGCCTCCCTCCCTTTATTAGAATATAAGTTCCATAAGAGCCAAGTTGGTGGTTTGTTGTTGTAGTTGTGGTCTCTCTGCTGTAACAGTGTCTAACACACAATAAACACTCGCTATATATATGTTGGTTGAATAAATGAATGAATGAATGCCTTGCACATGGTAAATAATAGCTTTTATGAGTATATATTTAATTATTTTCTATCATGAAAAGATATTCTTTCCATCCTCTAGTTGTCACAATTTCTTTCTCGTCTTTGAATTCCGTTGGCTCAACTCTTGTCTCTGACGTGTTGATAAGCTCAGTAACGCTAGTCAAATTGATGCAAATAAACCCTTGCTGAGTAGGACCTCACTTGGGTAATGAAAACAGCCACTTGTATTGAGCTTCTGCTATGTGGCCAGCTCTGTGCTGAACATTATTTTTCTTTCCCTTCCCTTTGGATCTGAAGCTCACAAAATTAGAACAGTCATCACGACTGATTTATGTCCCACATTCCTCCTTTTATTTCACTCTCTTTCATTTCCCATCTAAGACCCCAGTTCTCACCCAAGGCCACTTACTCCTTCTCACAGATGTGGTGTGGATGTTTGGATCTGCCTTTCATGAACGACGACATATAGTTTATGTGAGTGCCACAAGAGTTTATTTACCTAAACATTATTAGGCAATCCATCTCATTTTCTTTCTCACAGTTTTTTCTAAGTTTTGATCATCTATCCATCCATGTTGACGTAAGCTGATGTTATTCATTTTGTTTACTTGCTGTTGAGTATTTCATCATATTCATTTTATGGACTGAACGACTAACACTTTCACTTTATATTTGTTTACATTATCGTGTTCATCCTCACCAAAACTCTGAGATATAGGTACTGTTTTCTCCATTTATGAGATAAGGAATTAAGGCTTAAGAAAGTAAATAACTGCCAAGATCATTCAAATGGAGAAGCCATGAATTTAACTTGTATCTCTCTGATTCCACTGTTCCAATCCACTTTAGAGAATGGATATAATTACTGTAAGATTTTTGAAATTATATCTGAAAGAAAACCATCTATTTCTTGGTCATGTCACATGTCCATTATATTTCTGTTAAAACTAGTAGCTATGTTTATATAAATTAAACCAGAGTCTGACTTTTTCATTGCTCTTAAGACTGGTAGATTTACATAGATAAACCAGAGACCAGTTCTTTTTATTGCAAAGCAGAGTTTATCACTTGCCTTTAGACATAAGTTAAATATCATTATTTGTGGCTTATGATTTTCTTAAGACGCAAGAAATTTAAATGAAAATCTCACAAAGAATAACTGCCTTCAGGTGCTTAAAGCTCTACATATCAAAGAGGAATAAGTCTACAGAACACCAAATAGAACTAAATTGGGAAAAGTATAAAGGAATGGACCAAAGCTTCAGCATAAGAAAAACAATAACAAACGTCTATCTAGTCAAAGCTATGGTTTTTCCAGTAGTCATGTATGGATGTGAGAGTTGGACCATAAAAAAGGCTGGGTGCCAAAGGACTGATGCTTTCGAATTGTGGTGCTGGAGAAGACTCTTGAGAGTCCCTTGGACTGCAAGGAGATCCAACCAGTCCATCCTAAAGGAAATCAGTCCTGAATATTCATTGGAAGGACTGATGCTAAAGCTGAAGCTCCAATACTTTGGCCACCTGATTCAAAGAGTTAATTCATTGGAAAAGACCTTGATGCTGGTAAAGATTGAAGGCAGGAGGAGAAGGGGACGACAGAGGATGAGATGGTTGGATGGTATCACCGACTCAATGGACATGAGTTGAACAAACTCCAGGAGATGCTGAAGGACAGGAAAGCCTGGCATGCTGCAGTTCCTGGGTCACAAAGAGCTGGACATGATTGAGTGACTGAACAATGCTCCCAATAGAAGAGCAGCCTTTTTTGGTACTGAATTCCCTCTCTCAGGATCTTAACGGGCCTTGTGAAATGGTCAAGTAACTCTCCAGAACACTTCCACATATTCTCTTTCATTTAGCTTCTTAGTGTCACTCTGAAATATGAAGATGAGGAGTCCAAGGATATGGAATCTGAGCCCCAATTTATAAATGGCAGGAAACAAAGGCATAGGTCACACTGCTTATCAACAGCCAGTCTAGACCACATCCTCAGCCTTCTCACTTTCAAAGCCAAGGAAGACAAATGATGTACACTGCCTCATGTATATTTTGACAGAAGATTACAAGAATTTCAGAAAGCAGAAATAGGAAGAATGACCAGATGCAATTTTGGGAAAAATCATTAAACAATTCCTAACTAAGGTATGTTAGTATAAGTTTGTAGCTGGTTAATTCATCCTTTGTCTGAACTAATCACAGCCTCTCTGGAATATGCAAAATCAACAGATAAAAAGAAACAAAACTCTATAATACCTAGGTACTGCACAGATACCGTTATTTTATGTAAAAGGTTGGGAAAACAATTGCTTTTTCATGAGAATCAATTAAAGGAAGAGGGAGGAAAACCACAAGATTTCCCCCACATTACACCCTTTCCACAAAAGGAGGATGAAATACTACTCTGCTGTGGCTCAGTAGAGACAAAGACAGTTTGGAACCAGAGGTCTGATTTATTGGGATCCTCTCTGTTTGGACTCTCCATCCCATGTGGCTATAATGATATGATGAGATGTTGATCAGGTCAATTAGACCAGCCTGGCTCTAGACTTAACCAAAAAACCCCCTTATATTCCCCTGCTTTTTAGCATGATTTCCCCTGACTTCCCTTTTCTCATCTGAGAGCCTAGCTTGAAACAGGGAAGGAAGCTGCTTGGCGTGCTTGGGTTTCACGGCCTCTTCCTCATTCTAGCCTGAGTAAAACGAATCCTGCCCATGGGCCCTCCTAGCTTATGAGGGGGGCCATTGTTGGGATTTCATAGTAACAAAGTGTGTATGTGTTTGACACTGACCTTTATCCCTACCTTTTCCTGGAACCTAAAGGAAGGATGGTGGTGAGCACGGGACTTGAAATTTTAGTTATTCAAGATCCTGAGTCCCTGGCCCTTCATAACTATAAAATGAACCCTGCCACTTGGGAGGAATTTTTGCGGTAAAACACATGATCGGGTCAGCTTTGGAATAGTCTCCTCAATAATAATTAATTCCTAACAATTGTTATCATTTACAATGTTCTTTCACAGCACTGTCTCATTTAGAGAGAATACAGAGTTCGTGAGGGTCGCTCAATTCTAATGGTGGTTATTACAGAGGCATATATTTTCCTTTCCTGGGATCACTAAAAGTATTATAGAGAGCCACTCATTTAGATCTGCTAAGAAGTTACCACTAAGTAAAAGGGATTTGACTAGAAAAGGCAACTTCAGAGAAGTCTCTTCCAGACATCTAGGTGACAAACTGTCACTGTTTGTCTACTGGACTTTAAAGTTGTAGAGAAAAATGTCACAACTGCATGGAAAATTCCACAAAGTAGGTAGGTTTTCAAAGTGCCCTAAGAAGATGTAAAAAGTTACCATGTTTTCATTTATACTAAACAAGAACTACAGAAAGGCAAATATATTATTTTTCCTTTAGAAGCATCATTATTTTGCTCATTTGCCGATTCTTACTTATTCATACAAAGTAATTTTTGCAAAACACTCAGAAGGGATATTGATATAGAGAAATAATATTGCTTGGCCTGATCATAAGGTTATGAGACAGTCTCATCGTCATTGATTATATAACGCATAGTGATTTCTTTTATACAGAGAAAGAAATATTTCATAACCTTAAACACCATTCTAATAAAATATATCAGTTTGAGCAAACTCCAGGAGATGGGGAAGGACAGGGAGGCCATGGGGTCACAAACAGATGGACACAGCTGAGCAACTAAACAACAATAAGTCATTCTTTTGAGTGGAGATTCAACTATATTTCACATGAATTTATTTAGATAAATATTCTTCATCTTGTAAAATCTTTACAGTGAATGGTAAACATACTATTTCTCTAGTTCAAATTTCTCTTTATAGTGGTTTGGTCTCGTTTCTTGTGGAGGAGTTGATCTTATAATGAATGAAGAAAAGGATTTTATGTTTCAAATTCTTATATCCTTTAATATTGTCTGATTATTTTCCTAGACAATCCGCTCAGTTTTGAATAATTATCAGTCTATGTCCTAGAACACTGAGTGTTGTAGGGAAGGGACAAAATGAATAATAGAATAATAAAATCTTAGAGCTGAGAAAAATTAATGATCATCTCTGTTCATCTTTCCCCACCCCAGTGCCACCAACAAAGACATTTTGTAATTGAGGAAATTGAATACTAAGTGATTAGATGATTTCTACAAGGCTGTTCAACAAGGTAAGAGCAGAAGTTATATAAGTCAAAAAAGAGCCTGGATGATAAGTTTAAGATTTCGAAACCTACATGATTTTACTTCCTAATTATTCTTTCAGGGCTGAAATTTGTGGGGCTACTTTGAGGGTCAGTTCAGTCGCTCAGTCGTGGCCAAGTCTTTGTGACCCCATGGACTGCAGGATGCCAGGCCTCCCTGTCCATCACCAACTCCTGGAGTTTACTCAAACTCATGTCCATTGAGTCGGTGATGCCATACAATGATCTTATCCTCTGTCATCCCCTCCTCCTCCTGCCTTCAATCTTTCCCAGCATCAGGCAGGGTCTTTCCCAATGAGTCATCTCTTCACATCAGGTGGCTAAAGTATTAGAGTTTCAGCTTCAACATCAGTCCTTCCAAAGAATATTCAGGACTGATTTCCTTTAGGATGGACTGGTTGGATTTCCTTGCAGTCCAAGGGACTCTCAAGAGACTTCTCTAACACCACAGTTCAAAAGCATCAATTCTTCCATGTTCAGCTTTCTTTATAGTCCAACTCTCACATCCATACATGACCACTGGAAAAACCATAGCCTTGACTAGACAGACCTTTGTTATTGACAAAGTAATGTCTCTGCTTTTTAATATGTTGGTCATAAATTTCCTTCTAAGGAGTAAGTGTCTTTTTATTTCATGGCTGCAATTACCATCTGCAGTGATTTTGGAGCCCAGAAAAATAAAGTCAGCCACTGTTTCCAGTGTTACCTCATCTATCTGCCATGAAGTGATGGGACCAGACACCATGATCTTCGTTTTCAGAATGTTGAGTTTTAAGCCAACTTTTTCACTCTCCTTTTCATTTCATCAAGAGGCTCTTTAGTTCTTCTTCACTTTCTGCCATAAGGGTGGTGTCATCTGCATATCTGAGGTTATTGATATTTCTCCCAGCAATCTTGGTTCCAGCTTGTGCTTCCTCCAGCCCAGTATTTCTCATGATGTATTCTGCATATAAGTTAAATAAGCAGGGTGACAATACATAGCCTTGACGTACTCCTTTTCCTGTTTGGAACCAGTCTGTTGTTCCATGTCCAGTTCTAACTGTTGCTTCATGACCTGCACAAAGATTTCACAAGAGGCAAGTCAGGTGGTCTGGTATTACCACCTCTTTCAGAATTTTCCACAGTTTATTGTGATCCACAAGTCAAAGGCTTTGGCATAGTCAATAAAGTTGAAATAGATGTTTTTTCTGGAACTCTCTTGCTTTTTTGATGATCCAGTGGATGTTGGCAATTTGATCTCTGGTTCCTCTGCCTTTT
>ML660770.1:10574153-10690502 GCA_007570785.1 Antilocapra americana | reverse complement strand
CCCTACCATTTCTGTCCTTTATTGAGCCCATCTTTGCATGAAATGTTTCCTTGGTATCTCTAATTTTCTTGAAGAGATCTCTAGTCTTTCCCATTCTGTTGGTTTCCTCTATTTCTTTTCATTGATTGCTGAGGAAGGCTTTTTTATCTCTCCTTGCTATTCTTTGGAACTCTGCATTTAAATGGGTATATCTTCCTTTTCTCCTCTGCTTTTTACTTCTCTTCTTTTCACAGTTATTTATTTGTAAGGCCTCCTCAGACAGCCATTCTGCTTTTTTGCATTTCTTTTTTGGGGATGGTCTTGATGCCTATCTCCTGTACAACGTCAGAAACCTCCATCCATAGTTCATCAGGCATGCTGTCTATCAGATCTAATCCTTTAAATCTATATCTCACTTCCACTGTATAATCGTTAGGGATTTGATTTAGTTCATACCTGAATGGTCTAGTGGTTTTCTCCACTTTCTTCAATTTCAGTCTGAATTTGGCAATATGGAGTTCATGATCTGAGCCACAGTCAGCTCTTGGTCTTGTTTTTGCTGACTGTATAGAGCTTCTCTGTCTTTGGCTGGAAAGAATATAATCAATCTGATTTCAGTGTTGACCATAAGTCATTTGCAAAAAAGACTAGCTGAACTTGTTCCAGAGCATACAAAATGAGGAAGAAAATGTAAAACAGGAAGCCTGTTGAGAGCGGATAACAGAAGGAATTTATTTTCTCACCTGTAAAGTGAAAGCAGTGAACACTCTTTGAAAGCGACCCTGGTCATCATAGGAATAAGTATTAATAGAACTTGGCTCTCTGCTGGAGAAGTTAACACCTCAGATTCTTAGTTTCCTCAACTGTAAAATGAGGGGATTGGAGATTCAATTTCAGAGGTGTTTTCTAGCTGGCAAATACTACTTCATAATAAGACTGTGTTTAATTGTCAGTTTTTAGACTGATTCCATCTGGATACCTCAGCAGCCAGCCAAGAGGCCCGAGGAGGCCCAGAAGTGATGGACTTGACCCCACTCCACGGACTTGGTTATGATTATAGTTGTGGTTATACCTTTCCCTAGATTTCATTGTCTGCATTATTGTAGTGATGAGGATGCTTCAGAGACCCCAGGGATCTGCTTTCACTTTCTCTAAGGCTCAGCCTAACGCTAGAGGCAGTGGCTGCAACTCACCATCCCATGGCAGTGATACCTCTGTTCTGGGTCTGGTTTCATAAGCTTTGACATTCGGCTTCAACGATTGAAGGTCTGGGGATAATTTGCGGGGCAATTTTTATCTAACAGATGTGCATTTCATATAGGGTGACCAGGCATCTCAAAAATCTGCTCAGGACAATCCTGGTTTGGGCTTCCCTGGTGGCTTAGTGTTAAAGAATCCATCTGCAATGAAGGAGACTCAGGCTCAATCCCTGGGTCAGGAAGATCCCTTGGAGAGGGGAATGGCTACCCACTCTCGTATTCTTCCCTGAAGCATTCCATGAACAGAATCAGATGGTAAAGAATCTTCCTGTAACGCAGTAGACCTGGGTTTGATCCGTGGGTGGGGAAGATCTCCTGGAGAGGGAATGGCCACCCCCTCCTCCCCCCAGTATTCTTGCCTAGAGAATTCCATGGACAGGGAAGCCTGGCAGGCTATAATCCATGGGGTCACAAAGAGTTGAACACAACTGAGCAACTATCACTTTCTCTTCATACTTTTTTCACTTCATCCTTGTTCTAGTGCCCAAAATCCTATGTCTTGGGCAAACCCTTAGCTCCTGGCAAACTGGCACAGTTGGTCACCTTAATTTCACAGAGTTTACCAAGAACCTTCTATGGGTCTGGCCCTAGAAAAAGGAAACCCCATGAGAACAAAGCAGACATGATTCCTACTGTCATGAGGCTACCATCCATGTGGGTAAGACAGACATTAAACAAGGGAATAGATAATAAACAATCATTACAGATGGTGGTCATTACTGGGAGGGAAACAGCTGTTGGGCTCTGCTTAGAGGGGGTCAAGAAAATTTCTCTTGAGTTATACCTCAAGAATATGGAGTCAGTCATGAGTATTGCCAAGACAGGTAAGTTTTAGGTTAATTCTAAAAATTAAGAGGCATTTCGAGAAAATCTTAGGAGAATATTATCACTCTCCCAAAACTGTTTATCCATTTATGTGCTTACTGTTAGAATCAGATGTAGAATTAAATGCTAATAGAATAACTAGAATAAAAATGCACTCACACAAAGACCTAATCAACCATGCCAACAGTATCCACAATACTTGGTATTTATTAGGTGTTCAATATCTATTAAATCAATAAAGGAGTGTAATATTCTGATTTATTAATACTATGCAGCTACCCTAAACTTACTTTTCCCGAATTATATCTTTTCTCTCAACCAGACTATCCATGAGACAGATGGAATTATAGATCCAATGGGCCATGGAACAGCCATGAAGCTTCAGGCTAGGGCTCTTCTAAGCCAGTCTGTGCCTACTGCTCCAAGCCCTTTCCTTTGCTCTATGCCCAGGCATCAGCTCATAGGATGTTAGGTGTTCTGCTACCTAAGTTGAGGAGAGATAGATCTCTAAGACTTCCGCTTTATGATGACCTGCCTCTGTTGGTGGATTGTGGTGTTATTAATTAAAAGAAGGCACAAGTCTAGCAAACTCTAGCTAGATTCTAGCAGAATCTAAGAAATGAACTATCTTACCTTTTCCATTAGGAAATTTCTCAAGTCCTTTGAAACAGCTCATTATTATTACTTTCTTGCTTATTTTTTCTTCAACTTTTTATTTTATATTGGAGAAAAACTGATTAACAGTTATATTGTGATAGCTTTAGGTAGAGAGCAAAGAGTCTCAGACATACAAATACATGTATCCATTCTCCCCCAAGCCTGAAAGAATACATGCACCCCAATGTTCATTGCAGCACTGTTTACAATAGCCAAGACAGAGGAATGGATAAAAATGTGCTGTGCTGTGCTTAGTCACTCAGTCATATCTGACTCATTGAGACCCCATGGACTAAACTTGTAGCCCGCCCAGCTTCTCTGTCCATGAGATTCTCCAGGCAAGAATACTGGACTGGGTTGCCATTCCCTTCTCCGGGGGAATCTTTCCAACCAAGGGATAAAACCCAGCTCTCTCACATTGCAGGTGGATTCTTTATCATCTGAGCCACCAGGGAAGCCCAAGAATACTGGAGTGGGTATCCTATCCTTTCTCCAGGGGAACTTCCCGACCCAGGAATCAACCTAGGGCCTCCTGCATTGCAGGCAGCTTCTTTACCAGCTGAGTTACCAGAGAAGCCAAAAGATGTGCAACATATATACCATGGAATATTACTCAGCCGTTAAAAATGAAATGATACCATTTGCAGCAACATGGATAGACCTAGAGATTGTCATCAAGGAGAAATGTAGTATGGCATCCCTTATATGAGGAGTCTAACAAATGAACTTATGTACAAAACAGAAACAGACTCACAGATTGAGAGAATGAACTTATGCCTGCCAGGGAGGAAGGACAGGAGGAAGGGTTAGTTAGGGAGTTTGGGATCGGCATGTACACACTGGTGTATTTAAAATGGATAATCAACAAGGTCCTAGTGTATAGCACAGGGAACTCTGCTCAATGTTATTTGGCAGCCTGGATGGGAGGGGAGTTTGCAGACCTCAAAGCCAACTTGGCCTCTTTATCCAGGCTTGTTGCCTACATCCCGTCAGTAGCTATATCCTCTAATTTTTCTACCCCCCCAAATCTCCCTTACTTTCTCTCCCCATTCTAGTTCCATTGCATTCATAGAACAGAGAAATGACCACCTACCCAACTGCCACCCCTGCATCTGCCCAACAGGACACGTACAGATACACATACAACATACTTCTAGATTAGGCTAGGTCTGATATATGAGATCTCAGAAACTTGAATTGTTCAGTTGCTCCAAAACTGATAGTAGTTTGTCACACTGAAGCCTGAAGGTTTTCAACCAGACTTTTCAATCTTACCTCTTATTTATGCTTTTACATGTATAGTAATCCAACTGAGTTTACTGCTTGTCTCTGGAAAAAAATTTTTTATATTTTCCCATGTCTATGACTTTACTCAGACTGTTCCATTTACCTGTCATGTCTTAGTTCCTAAATATATTAAAAATAACTATTCCTCCCTGAATTTTAGAAACCAATTGAAAATATCATAATTTTAAGTTTCTAGAGGGAACTTTTAATACCTGACACATCTTAATAAATGAAGTCACAATGACTATCATACTGATCATTAATTTTATCTTTTCAAAGCAAAACACATTATTACTAAGTTTTCTCCAGCAATATCAGCCTCTCTCCTATTTAAAAAGTGTATGTTTCCTCTTTCTTGGAAAATAAATATAGATTCTCCCTGCACCCTATTGTTGTTTAGATGCTCAGTCATGTCTGACTGTCTTGCGACCCCATGGACTGTAGCCCACCAGGCTCCTCTATCCATGTGATTTCCCAGGCAAGAATACTGGAGGGGGTTGCCATTTCCTTCTCCAGGCATACCAATGATTTAATACTAACAAACATACATACTTTTAAAGACTAGTTGAATTCTCCTGTTGTAGGCTTTAGGGATTCAAAGCCATGGTCCCTGAGGCCAAGTTGACAGTGAACGGACACACTGCAGGATTCAGCACTGAGCAGTCACTGAGCATCGGGGGTTTCTCAGTATGAGCAGAAGTCATTTGTGGTCATCCAAAGTAAGTTTTTTAAAAGTTAGGGAGAAAGGGAAATATTTACTGGGCATTTACTATATGCCAGAACTGTGCAAAGTGCTTTCAGCCCTATAAAACACTTAATATTATATCCATCTTCACAAAAGAGGAAGCTGAAACTGAGGGAAGTTTTTAAAAATTGCCAAAGAACAGCATCAAATAAGTAAGAGCACCAAGATCTGAATGCAGGTGGGCCGGACTCCAAAGACCATAGTCTTCCTGTGACAAGGAAGACACAGTCTGTAGAACAGATACATAAACACTAAGTGGACTTCCATGGTAATAAGTGCTGTAATGGAAGTAATTACAAAGCGTGTGTACTTTTTGGGGTGGGGCAATGTTGCATACGTAATACGCAAGATCACCCACAGTGGAAACAGGAAGAACTTGGTTCAGAATCTGGTTCAGTGTAAACTTGAAAACTGTTTATTCTTTATAAGCTTCGGTTGTCTCATTTGTGAAATTAAAATAATAATGCTTCAGTTTTCTCATTTGTGAAATTAAAATGATAATGCTTGCTTTAAAAACAAAATAATACCAACATATAAAGTCATTAGTACAGTATCTGGAACATAGAACTCGATAAATGGTAGTTAATTAAATATAATTATCATCACTATTCAGCAGACTCTTTCATTTTTAACACTTCAGCCTCTTTCAAACGTCTTAAAAAATAAGACTATGTTTGCTTGTCTGTATGTGTGATTTCCTTTTGGGCTGCTGAAGAACAATTTGAAAGTTGCTGACACATTTAAATATTTCAACATGCATCTCCTAAAAGTAAGGACATTCTTGGACAGTGATACTGAGATTTCTAAACACCTAAGAAAAATTGACAATGTTAACTAATATCTAATTTCTAGTATATAATTTAAATTTCCTAAATTGTCCCTCAGAATTATCCCCAAGAATTTTGTGAACCTGGACATAATTAAAGTGTTTTATTTGGTTGTTGTTTCTTTGTGTCCGTGTTCAGTCACGTCTGACTCTTCGCAACCCTATGGACTGTAGCCCACCAGGCTCCTCTGTCCATGGGATTTCCCAGGCAAGAATACTGGAGGAGGTTGCCATTTCCTACTGCAGGGGATCTTCTTGACTCAGGGATTGAAGTTCTTGAAACCCCATGTTTCTTCTCTTTTAATGTGTACCAGTCCCCACTCCACTCCTAGCCCCTTTCTGCTTTTCTTGATATTGCCTTCTTTGCGAAGAAATCAGTCTATTTGTCTTGGGAAAAGTGCCATTCTGGAACTGTTTGATATTTTTCCTTGAGATGCCATTTAACTTTTCCTTCTATCCTCTAAGTTATCCAAAAATTGGATTGAGAGGCTTAAAGCTTTATTGATTTTAAGATAAACATGGCAAGAATGCTTCAGAGTTGATGCTATGTAGTTCATTTTACATCACAGAAAATTTCCACGACCACTTCCTCTTCAAAATATTTTGTGGTTTTGTAACTACCTCTAGGGTATGTAGACTGGTGGTTTTCAACTCTGGCTTCTCTTAGAATCATCTGGGGAGTTTTGAGAAATAATTGTTCCTGAGTTGCACCCTCAGAATTTCTTTCCTTGGGTCCAGGCATTGGTATTATTGCAAAGCTGTTCCAGATAATCCTCACTGTAATCTGGGTAAAGATGGATGAGTGTAGGATCCCAGCTCTGAGAAGGCAGGAGCACACCTTTTTTATTTACTAATTCATATTCCATGGTCTTTCCGGGTGGTGCTAGTAGTACAGACACACAGGTTCAATCACTGGCTGGGGAAGATCCCCTGGAGGAGTGCACGGCAACCCACTTCAGTATTCTTGCCTGGAGAATCCCATGGACAGAGGAGCCTGGCGGGCTATAGTCTATGGGGTCACAATGAGTCAGATAAGACTGAAGGGACTTAGCACGCAGGAATGTATTGGGTTTGTTCAGTAGAAGTGTGCTCAGTCACTCAGTCGTGTCCAACTCTTTGCTACTCCATGGACTGTAGCCCACCAGGCTTCTCTGTCCATGGAATTTTCCAGGCAAGAATTTCCTACTCCAGAGGATCTTCCTGACCCAGGGATTGAACCTGCATCTCGTGAGTCTCCTGCATGGGCAGGAGGATTCTTTACCACTAGTGCCACTTGAGAAGCCCATTTAGTGGAAGGCCTAGCTCATTAGTGACTGTGAAAGTCACTCAGTCGTGTCTGACTCCTTGTGACCCCACGGACTATACAGCCCATGAAATTCTCCAGGCCAGAATACTGAAATGAGCAGCCTTTTCCTTCTCCAGGGGATCTTCCCATCCCAGAGATCAAACCCAGGTCTCCTACATTGCAGGCAGATTCTTTACCAGCTGAACCATAAGGGAAGCCCTAGCTCATGATTACTGCTCAATAATACTATGCTCAATCAATCAACATTCAGAGTACGGGCCACTTCATCCTCCTTTCATGCTTCAGGTTTTCCTTGTTTTCCATGTGGTGCACTAGGAAGCCAATAGTTTAGTTTTATAACATGTTTAGAGATATCAGAACATGCTATTGCTTTTCCAAGTTTCTGAAAATTGTATACTGATTGAAACATTGTTTTCAAACTTCGAAGAGAGGAAAAAAGAGCAAGTCATCATTTAGTGATAGTGTTAGATTTATTCTGTTGTAGACAATTCCACTTTTTTTTCTTTTCACAATATCAGTTCTTCCAGTTTTATTGTAAGAACCGGTGAAAGATTTTAAAATGACTAACAGAGGAAAAAAGACTGGGAGTGTTTCTTTGTTGAACTTGTTTTTTCTTTCCTATACTGAGCAAATTTCAACCATGTGAAGGAGTGCAACAGAAAGAGAAGGACTCTGGGGATAAATATAATTCTGTTTGTCCCAGTTCAACTTGGTCAAATCTTAAAAATAGAAAGAAAAGATGTAGGGTTTGTTGGGGCTTGCCAAAACTAGCCACCTGTATGTAGCTTCAGTTACAAAGGAGGTAAGAATAGCTACCTTCCCCCAACAAAGCCTACCCCATAGCAACCTTAGGAAATAGTGAATATACACTTAATTTGTTGTGCTTTTTTCTGAATGAAAATCATCAAGCGCCCAAGAGAAAATCAGAGTATGAACATACAGCTTGTATTTGAAAAGGTTTTTGAATGGATGCTCCCTCTGACTCATACTGACAACAATGTAAATTAAAATAAGCAAGGTGAAAAGACAGCCTTCAGAATGGGAGAAAATAATAGCCAATGAAGCAACGGACAAACAATTAATCTCAAAAATATACAAGCAACTCCTGCAGCTCCATTCTAGAAAAATAAACAACCCAATTAAAAAGTGGGCCAAAGAACTTAACAGACATTTCTCCAAAGAAGATATAAAAATAGCTAACAAACACATGAAAAGATGTTCAACATCACTCATTATCAGAGAAATGCAAATCAAAACCACAATGAGGTACCACTTTACACCAGTCAGAATGGCTGCCATCCAAAAGTCTACAAGCAATAAATGCTGGAGAGGATGTGGAGAAAAAGGAACCCTCTTACACTGTTGGTGGGAATGCAAACTAGTACAGCCACTATGGAAAACAGTGTGGAGGTTCCTTAAAATATTGCAAATAGACCTGCCATATGACCCAGCAATCCCACTGCTGGGCATATACACCGAGGAAACCAGAATTGAAAGAGCCACGTGTACCCCAATGTTCATCGCTGCATTGTTTACAATAGCCAGGACATGGAAGCAACCTAGATGCCCATCAACTGACGAATGGATAAGAAAGCTGTGGTACATATACACAATGGAATATTACTCAGCATTAAAAAAAAATTCATTTGAAGCAATTCTACTCAGATGGACGAAACTGGAGCCCATTATCCAGAGTGAAGTAAGCCAGAAGCAAAAACAACAATACAGTATATTAACGCATATATATGGAATTTAGAAAGACGGTAACGAGAACCCAACATGCGAGACAGCAAAAGGAACGCAGATGTATAGAATAGACTCATGGACTTTGTGGATGAGGGTAAGGGTGGGATGATATGGGAGAAGGGCATTGAAGCATGTTAATTATCATATGTCTAATCAATCACCAGCCCAGGATTGATGCTTGGGGCTGGGGGCTGGTGCAGGGAGATTTCCTGGGGAGGAGGGAGGAGGGAGGGGGGTTCCAGAGGGGAAACATATGTAAACCCATGGTGATATCATGACAATGTATGGCAAAAACAATAAAAAAAATACATAAAAATAAAATATTCCATAAAAAAAAATTACACTGAGGTATCTTTTTTCTTTCACTCCTCAGATTAGCAAAAAAATCCATGTTGCGGAGGATTACAAGCTTACACACTTTTTGATTCACCACTACGAGCCAACGAAAATTATCCTATAGATACACTCCACTCAGGATGTGAAGTAACATGTGAACAAGGTTCATTTCCTCAGGTAAAATATGAGAAGCAACTTACTGTCCCTTATTAAAGAGCTGAATAAATATGTTATTGATAAATTCACAGAATTCAAACACTCAGCTAATATAATACAATAGACAATAATAAGGAAACTGTGTACTGATATGAAGTGCTCATATATTGTTTAGTGAAAAAAGGTACAGATTATTTTATAGTGTGTGCTATTATGTAAAAAAAAAGGAAACAAGAAGGAATATATATTTGCATTGCCTTTTTTTTTACATAGAAAAATCTTTGGGTTGATAAACAACTGACAAGCAATTGGTTAGCTATTCGGTGGAAGAAATGAGAACTACATAAGTGGAAGACAGTGAGAGGGAGAGACAGGAAGAAAACTTCTCAAGACACCTTTTCTTACTTTACCATGTTTGTATATGTGTGAATACATTCAAAAATTTAAATTCCTTAAAAGCACTATAAAAATCCCTAAGAAAATGTAATTTTTTAATAGAAAAAAATTCAAGATTTTTTTTAGTGTTTATTCTTGTTGTGGAGTTTCCAAGTCAATTCTAGTACTCTTCAATTTCACTGAAAATGAAACTGAAATTCTGCATACTTTTCATACAGTTAAAACTAAAACACGGAGTTAAAAAAAAAAACTCACAAGAAAATTATCAAGACAGCTTCCAATCTTGATTTTTGTTCTTCTACAGGATTTCAAAGTTTAGGAATAAATCAAAACATACAGTAGTCAAAGTCCAAACAGACCATTGTTGAAAGATACCCATCCCAAGGCTAGTGCTTACATAAAATTGAATAATGATGTAAAGTTAATCTCTGTCTTCCATGTAGCTACAAGAGATGGGGTTTTGACTGAATGTCTCATTTTTCATTATAGCATTTCTATTACGTTGAGCCTAGAGAGTACACAGAAAATAGGAAGAATCAGGGCCACCTGTGACTGTTGTCCTGGGAAGGCTGGGGAAACATTGAAGAACTGATTTGGAGAAGGAACAGAAGGATAGGGAAGTATTGGTCAGGTCCTGGTTAGCATGGTTATAAAAAGAAAAAGAAAAAGAGTAGAGTATGTAGCATACAACAGGGGAATTTTATCTAAGAAAAAGAAGGGATTCTTTCTTCACAGTCAAGTCTATATGACAAAAAGGAATTGTAGTTTACTCATTTGGCTGTTAGCATCTATTACCTTTGGTTAACAAGCATCTTTGTGGCTCTTAGCTTCTATTACCTTTGTTTAACAAGCATCTTTGTGTGCGTACTCCATTACCAAAAAATATGGGATTGGTGTTGTATCACTAGCACTTTGCCCAGCACAATGCATACAACATACCATGGACATCTGACAGACCCCAGTCAGATAAATCTGTGTTCTAGGGGCTCTGTGACCTTGCCAAGTCACATATGCTCTTCCTGTCTTAGCTCACTTTCCTTATCTGGAAGTGGAGTGATAGTGTCCAGCTGGACTTCTGACATGGTGACCAAATAATACAAAAGATTCTGGAAAGTGTAAGTTGAAATCATGTACTACTGTTACTGCTCTTATGACATAGATCTAAACAAATAGGGCAGAGGAAGGAAAAACAATTCCAGAATAAGCTTTATGGAGAATCAGTCTCATTTCCACAGATGGGCAACAGGAAACCTAGAAGAGTGAAAAAAATTGCTCAAAATCGAATAGCCTGTCAGAAGCAGACCTAAACATAAATTCCCATTCAGGAGTATTGATTGAACGTCTCATTTTTCTTTTCACTATGGTACTTTTATTATTTTGAGCCTAGAGAGCACTCAGAAAATAGGAAGAATCAGGACCACTTGATGACTGTTGTTCTAGGAAGGCTGGGGAAACACTGAAGAACTGATTTGGAGAAGGCCCAGAAAGATAGAGAAGTATTGGTCAGATCCTGGTTGGGTTGGTTATAGAAAGGAAAATAAGAAGGGAGTGTGTAGCACATATACACTGCTGTATACAAAATAAATAACCAACAAGGACCTATTGTTAGCACAGGGAACTCTACTCAATATTCTGTAATAACTGGTAAGGGAAAAGAATCTAAAATAGATATATATATATATATATATAAGCTCTGGTGGGGGGCAGTTGGTGATGGACAGGGAAGCCTGATGTGCTGCAGTCCATGGGGTGGCAAAGAGTCGGACACGTCTGAATGACTGAACTGATATAGCACTTTGCATATTCTGTTACCTAGGGCTTCATCTAAAAAGCAAGTTTGCCACCTAAACTAAAACTCCCAAGTTCAAAAATTAGACAAAGACTCATTTATTCACTGATTAAGACATTTTAGTATTTACTCACTCAATATGTATTCAGTTCAGTTCAGTCACTCAGTCGTGTCCGACTCTTTGCAACCCCATGAATCGCAGCACGCCAGGCCTCCCTATCCATCACCAACTCCCAGAATCCACCCAAACCCATGGCTATTGAGTCGATGATGCCATCCAACCATCTCATCCTCTGTCATCCCCTTCTCCTCCTGCCCTCAACCTTTCCCAGCATCAGGGTCTTTTTCAGTGAGTCAGCTCTTCCCATCAGGTGGCCAAAGTATTGGAGTTTCAACTTCAACATCAGTCCTTCCATTATAATCCTACTATGTACCAGACTCAGTAATAGCAAAAACAGAGGTGGTTTCTGCTATCCTAGAACTCGGAGTGTAGTGGGGAGAAACACTTTATTCAAAAAATTACACAAATAAATGTAATGTTACAAACTCTCATAAGAAATATGAAGAAAAGTTACAAGATGTTATAAGATTATAAAATTTAAAGAGGTATATGTCCTTATTGGGAGTGGTTCCCTGAGAAAATGACCTTGCACTGGGATTACAAAATCAGAGACCTTAAGTTATTTCCCATTCTAAGTGTTAGTTTTCTGTAATGATAGGGGTAGTGGATTGTCCTAAAATCTTAGTGAGGAGATGTGAAGAGTTTAACCCAGCACTTAGTAAGTACTTAATTAATGACACAATTAGTTGACCTTGTTGTTTTCATTTTTCTCATTACTCCCTGACCAGTATCCAGTTAGAGAACAGGATAAAAGAAACAAAGATATATAATAATAGCAATCATGAAATTAGAAAGGATAGGGGAGGAAAACAAAATATTTTGAAAATGCTATGGATTTTAATTTTTTAAAAGTAGAATTTTTTCAGTAAAATGAGCAGTACCTAGTAAATAACCAACTGGGAAAACAAATGCATATAGGAAACCTAGGACCTTGATAATGTTTTAGTGACATCTCCAGAATTTTATCCTAATATTGCTTAGGTGGTGTTTTCCTGTATTTCTTTCAGCATTAGTCCTGGATTGATGATCGCTATGCTCTTTTACCCAGAGTGCTATACTACAGCATACAGGAGATGACCTTAGACTGACATTACTTGGGGGTATGAGGGTGGAGTGGGTGAGGGTAAAGAACTTAACAACTCTAACAAGGAAAGATGTTTCAAAGCTTACTATATAGACCACAGGGTGTCCAGCTTGATCTCTGCTTCAACTTAGCAAGGAAAAGAAGAAAAGCTGTTGCAGATTCAGCTGATAGAAACTTAATTACCTTTTCCTGAAATGTGAGGTGTCCCTAGAAGAATGCCTCTTGGGATGGGCTAAGCAATGCCACATTTTTCAGAGAGTAATTTGTCCATGCCCTCTTGGGGTCAGCACTTCAAAGGTTCAGAGGACACTTCAAAGGCCAGGGGCCACCTCCACCACTAGGGTGAGAGCGTGAAGGTATGTGGCATGTGCCCCGGAAATCCACAGTACACAGCCCAAGCAGGGGGGGATGGGGTGCTCGTGGGGGGGCTGTGATGATGTGGACAGAGCACATTCTTGTCCAGAATCCAAATTCCACACAGTGTCCTCTCAACTATTAGGATGGGAGAGATGGCCTGGGGGCCCCCGCTGGAGCCATTAGAGAGGTGACAGAGAGCCACCTCTCTGTCCAGGCTAAATCTCCAGTTCCAGTTCAGTTGCTCAGTTGTGTCCGACTCTTTGCAACCCCATGGACTACAGCACACCAGGCTTCCCTGTCCGTCACCAATTCCTGGAACTTGCTCAAACTCAAGTCCATTGAATCCATGACGCCATCCAATCATCTCATCCTCTGTTATCTCCTTCTCCTTCTGCCTTCAATCTTTTCCAGCATCAGGGTCTTTTCAAATTAGTCAGTTTTTCCCATCAGATGGGAAAAGTATTGGAGCTTCAGCTTCAGCATCAGTCCTTTCAATGAATATTCAGGTCTGATTTCCTCTAGGATGGACTAGTTGGTTCTCCTTGCAGTCCAAGGGACTCTGAAGTCTTTTCCAACACTGCAGTTAGAAAGCATCAATTCTTTGGTGCTCAGCTTTCTTTATAGTGCAACTGAGCTATTTCAAATCCTGAAAGATGATGCTGTGAAAATGCTGCACTCAATATGCCAGAAAATTTGGAAAACTCAGCAGTGGTCACAGGACTGGAAAAGGTCAGTTTTCATTCCAGTCCCAAAGAAAGGCAATGCCAAGGAATGCTCAAACTACCACACAATTGCAGTCATCTCACAGGCTAGTAAATTAATGCTCAAATATCCAAGCCAGGCTTCAGCAATACGTGACCCATGAACTTCCCAATGTTCAAGCTGGTTTTAGAAAAGGCAGAGGAATCAGAGATAAAATTGCCAGCATCGGTTGGATCATCGAAAAAGCAAGAGAGTTCCAGAAAAACATCTCTTTCTGCTTTACTGACTATGCCAAAGCTTTTGACTGTGTGGATCACAATAAACTGTGGAAAATTCTGAAAGGGATGGGCATACCAGACCATCTGGCCTGTCATTTGAGAAACCTGTATGCAGGTCATGAAGCAACAGTTAGAACTGGACATGGAACAACAGACTGGTTCCAAATAGGAAAAGGAGTACGTCAAGGCTGTATATTGTCACTCTGCTTATTTAACTTATATGCAGGGTACATCATGAGAAACGCTAGGCTGGAAGAAGCACAAGCTGGAACAAAGATTACCAGGAGAAATATCAGATATACAGATGACACCACCCTTATGGCAGAAAGTGAAGAGGAACTAAAGAGCCTCCTGATGAAAGTGAAAGAGGAGAGTGAAAAAGTTGGCTTAAAACTCAGCATTCAGAAAACCAAGATCATGGCATCTGGTCCCATCACTTCATGGGAAATAGATGGGAAAACAGTGGAAACAGTGTCAGACTTTATTTTGGGGGGCTCCAAAATCACTGCAGATGGTGATTGCAGCCATGAAATTAAAAGACGCTTACTCCTTGGAAGGAAAGTTATGACCAACCTAGATAGCATATTGAAAAGCACAGACATTACTTTGCCAACAAAGGTCCGTCTAATCAAGGCTATGGTTTTTCCAGTAGTCCTGTATGGATTTGAGAGTTGGATGGTGAAGAAAGTTGAGTGCCAAAGAATTGAAGCTTTTGAACTGTGGTGTTGGAGAAGATTCTTGAGAGTCCCTTGGACTACAAGGATATCCAAACAGTCCATCCTAAAGGAGATCAGTCCTGGGTGTTCATTGGAAGGACTGATGTTGAAGCTGAAACTCCAATACTTTGGCCACCTCATGCGAAGTGTTGACTCTTTGGAAAATTCCCTAATGCTGGGAAGGATTGGGGGCAGGAGGAGAAGGGGACAGAGGGGACAGAGGATGAGATGGTTGGATGGCATCACTGGATGGTATCAATTCAATGGACATGAGTTTGAGTAAGCTCCAGGAATTGGTGATGGACAGGGAAGTCTGGCATGCTGTAGTCCATGGATCACAAAGAGTTGGACAGGACTGAGCAACATGAGACATTATATCTTAAGCACAGATAGCCCTAAAAAGCCATCATTAACTGGGAATGGAATTGGCATGTTCCCTTTAAATGCAATGATGTGTTTCTCATTATTAAGGATAAACATCAGAGGGGTCTCATGTTTCCAGGGTGTTTCTGAGGGACCCATCCTTTCACTTACAAAGCTAAGTTTTGTAACCACATCTGCATTTTCCCCCTTGTAAATAGATTGTTGTGTTGGCCAAAGACATCAGACACATACATACACAGAGGGATGGGGTAGGGGGTATAAAGACCAGAAATAAGACAGGAATAGGGCTTTACAGGCATAGAGTGAGTAAGTGAAAGTCGCTCAGTCGTGTCCGACTCATTGTGACCCCATGGACTACACATCATGGAATTTTCCAGGCCAGAACACTGGAGTGAGTAGCCAGCCATTCCCTTCTCCAGGGTATCTTCCCACTGTAAGATTTCCACTGTATTCCAGGATATTCCACTCTAAGAATATGTATCAGTTACCTTGTTGATAGGTGGATGATTTCATACTGTTCATGGAGTTTTCAAGGCAAGAATACTGAAATGCTTTGCCATTCCCTGCTCCAGTGGACCACATTTTGTCAGAACTCTCCACCATGACCCGTCTGTCTTGGGTGGCCCTACACGGCATGGCTCACAGTTTCATTGAGTTAGACAAGGCTGTGGTCCAGGTGATCAGATTGGTTAGTTTTATGTGATTGTGGTTTTCATTCTGTCTGCCCTCTCATGCATAAGAAGGCAATAAATAGAACCACCATAGCAGATCTGGAATTAAGAAAAGCTTTTAAAGGCAAGATTGCCTGTAAACGTCTTTCTCCAAAGCTCTATACCCCAAGTGTCCTCACCAAACAGGCAAGAAGAAAGGCAGGTGCTGTCAAAGTTACACGGGTGGGATTTTACTCAGTTCAAATTCTTAATGTTAAAACCACAGAGCAAGGAAGCCTTTTCCTTCCTTACATTTCAAAAATGTGGTTTTAAATACATTTGTGTGTACATCAAATCTTTGGGTTACCTACCATGCCTGGCACATAGAAGGTAGTAAGTCGTGGCTGAATGAGACGTAGAATGTAAGAAAAACCATGGGGCTTCCCTGGTGGCCCAGATGGTAAAGAATCAGCCTGCAATGCAGGAGACTCAGGTTCAGTCCCTGGGTTGGGAAGATACCCTGGATCAGGGAATGACTACCCACTTCTATATCCTTGCCTAGAGAATTCCAATGACAGAGCAGCCTGGCGGTCTACAATCCAGGGTGTGGCAAAGAGTCGGACATGTTTGAGCAACTAACACAGTTTCAAGGAAAACCATGTGTGTTTCCTGGTGACCAGGAAACTGCCTCCTGCTGCCTTCTTGGGGCAAGAGCTTGAATGATTTGTCATGTGTCAAAAACAAAAGGTCCCAGTCACGCAGCACGACACTTTAGGTTTTCAGAAGTAGGAAACAACTGCTTGTTTATTTCTTGACCTATGACTGCTGGATCTGGTGTTTAGCTCTAGACAAAAAAGGCAAATAAAATATCTTGAAACAATTTATAAAAATAAAAAAGGGCCCTCCCCCCATGCTGTTTGCTGCCACCTTCTTTTTTTTTTCCCTCTGCTTCCTTCTTTTCAGCTTGACATCTTCTCAAATGCTACCTGACAGACTGCAGCAATCACCCTGTGAATGTAAGTCATTTCCTTATTGACAGCCTCCCATTCTCCCTGACATCTGCCAGCACTCCCTGACACTTGAATAAGCATTAAGACATTAACAGTCTGGCACAGGCTTAAGGGCTGGAATAGTAATGCTTGGCAGGCCCGCTGAACAAAGCCACATGCTGGAGACCCCCACTCATTCAACCAAGCCATCCTTCTGGCTAGAAAACGTGGCGGAGCCCAGAGTAAATGCCGATTATTCGCTCGACTGCTCTGGCATTTTGGTGTTTCCTTCAACTGGCCAGATCGCACATTCAAAGAAAAGGGAAAAAAAAAACACAAAACAAAACAAGAAGATGCCTGCTCCACTTGTGAGACAGTGGAAGTGAGGCGTGGATGTTGGTGAAAAGGCAAGTCTCTGCTCTGTGGGACAAGTTCATAATTTTAAGAGACTGACCTGGAATGAGAAACCAAGTTAGGGTTCCCTGACTAATACATAGAACCATCTGCATCTTGTCTTCTTCTGATCATATCAAAAGTTTCCCCAAACACTAACTGGCCAGGGACACCTTTGCGCAGTGGATTTTTGAAAGCCAATTTGTCAGTTCCTCAGACGGAAAATTATTAGGAAAGAATACCCCAGTAGACTTTGTTGCCAGAAGCTGTTCACTGAGAAATGGCAAAACTTGATATTAAGCTGTTAAGTCAGTCAGAGAGCGGCCTCCATTCTGTCCTAAGCAAGGCTTGTTTGGAATCGGAAACCTGTAATCTGCAAAGGTAATGCTAAAATTAACATCGAAATAGAAGGGGCAGAACTGTGAATGTGACACTTTTCCTTGAGTGAAAAATGACTCAATATAGCTGCACTTGGGAAACAAAAGAAGAGTCAAAATAGGTTTGGACTTAAGTTCAAGGTGGTCTAATTCAGGGGTCAGGTGAGCTGTTTCCCTGGGGAGCATTCTGTGGCTCTCAACTTTGACATCTTCTGGGGGCTAAGAACCTAGATTTTCTTCCCTCTTCCACTTGACCACTGGTAGGACGGAAATGTCATAGGGAACAGCTGCTATTTACAGATTCCTTCTCCAAACCACCTTATTTTGATCTGACCCTGAGGTCACTCTCTGATTTGCAAATGAGCCAGAGAGACAGGCTCAAAAAGGATAAGGGACTTTCCCCCAAACACACAGGTAACAAATGATGAAGATCCAGACTGAACTTGGGTCTTGACTTTTTGGACTGGTATATTTTTATTGCACTGGCTCTCAGTCTCAGGTAGCTTGCTCAAAATTACTAGAGAAAGAGTCAGCCTGGACTGGAGTAGGAAATGGCAATCCACTCCAGGATTCTTGCCTGGGAAATCCCAAGGACAGGGAAGCCTAGCCGGCTACAGTCCCTGAGGTCACGGAGAGTTGGACACAACTGAGCACACACACAGACCTTTCCAGAGCCAAAGGAGCCATCTGTGATTATGAATATAGGTATCTGAGTGGAACCATGAAATCAGCTCCAGTCTACAAAAGGTGCTGTGGAGATGGGCAAGGTGGTTACCTACATAACCAGAGCAGGAGAACCTCGGCCACCCTCCTGGAGGGTTGTGGGAGGGGTCTGAGTACGGATGAGCTGAGCGGGCAGTTACTGTTCTTAAACTAAATGAAGTGCCACCTCTGAGGTTGCCTCTCCAAACTCTGAATGTTGAAGTCAAGGGGACCTGAATTCAAGTTCCGCCTCTTATCAGCTGTGTAGGTTGGGATAAACTTAGAAAAGAATTTTAAAATAGTGATGACAGGGACTTCTCTAGTGGTCCAGTGATTAAGAATCCATCTGCCAATGCAGGGGACATGAGTTCAATCCCTGGTCCAGGAACTAAGATCCCATGTGCTATGTCCCTGCACCACATCTATGGGAGTCTGTGCTCCTCAGCAAGAGAAGCCACTGCAATGAGGAATCTGAGAACGGCAACTAGAGAGTCTGTGTAGTTGCTAAGTCATGTCCTACTCTTTGCGACCCCATGGACTGTAGCCTGCCAGGCTCCCCTGTCCATGGGATTCTCCAGGCAAGAATACTGGAGTGGGTTGCCATTTCCTCCTCTAGGGGATCTTCCCCACCCAGGATGGAACCCACATCTCCTGCCTTGGCAGGCAGGTTCTTTACCAGTGAGCCACCAGTGAAGCCCCTAAACCTGAGTTTGTTTCTATTTTGCATGTGTATTCATTTGTATTGTTTTTAAATTGCACATAAGTGATATCATACAGTATCATACAAGTCTCTTCTCCACTCTTGGCTCAAGAGTGGCCCCTGCTTACTACAACTAGAGAAAGCCCACACACAGCAATGAAGAGCGCTTGTGTCACAAGGAAGACCCAACGCAGCCAAAATAAATAAAGTTATATTAAAAAAATTTTTTTTTAAAGTGATGGCAACCATGTATTTCTTGTAGGCTTACTGAAAGAACTGGGTTGAATCTTATCAAATCATTAGCACAGTAGATGCTCACAAAACAGATGTGAATATATTGTCATTATTAATTTAGGGGCTTCTGTAAGGCCTCCCAACTCTCTGACTGTCCACTCAACACCTCCCTTTGGAAGTTGTTACTTCTGCAGTTACTTCAAATGGATATGCGGTTATTTCAAATGTATGTTCCAAGCCAGTTCCTCTTCCACGTAACTATAATAATCACAACAAAAAGGGATTGGGCACTTAGTCTGTGTTCTGTGTATTATATTTATTTTATTTAATCCTGCAAGTTAGGGATTATTTTTGCTTTTCCAGGTGGGGCAATTAAAGCTCAGAGAGGTTAAGCCATCTTCCCAAAGATTCACAGCTATTAAGTGTCAGGCTAGACTTCACAGCTAGGGTCTGTGCCAATGTACACTCAGTCATGTCTGACTCTTTTTGCAACGCTATGGACGTAGCCCACTGGGCTCCTCTGTCCATTGGATTTCTCAGGCAAGAATACTGGAGTGGGTTGCCATTTCTTCTCCAGGGGATCTTCCCGCTGAGTCTCCTGTGTCACATGTATTGCAGACGGAATCTTCCCACTGAGCCTCCTGGGAAGCTAGGGTGCCAAGGTCCACCATATACCTCTGGGCTAAACTACCTTGTCCCTACCAGAGACTGGGCTGCAGACCTCTCCCTTCCTTGTGGAAATGCTTTGATGACTCCCCACAGTCTTCAGAAGAAAAATGAGACCAGTCAGCTTGACAGTCAAGGTTCACTTCCTTCATAAAAGTGCAATCTGGCCTTTTGTTCTCACGACTTCTCTGTGTATTCAGCAGAATGCAGACTCCAAGGGGGCAGAAATGTGTGCCTCTATTCACTGCTTCATTCCCAATACCTGGAGTCATAGCTTGTTAAGTGTTCATTAAATATTTGTTGGTTAAATGAATGAAAACAATTTCCCCAGTCAAAATGATTGAACTTTCTTTCTACCATGCTTTTACTATACGGCCTGTTGGACATTGAAAGATATAAAATCTGCTTTCATTTTTTTTTTTTAGGCTGCTGGTATATTTTTTTATAGGCACTTATTTAATTTATTTATTTGGCCATGCCTGGTCTTAGTTGCGGCACCCAGAATCTTTAGTGTGGCATGCAGAATCTTTAGTTGTGGCATGCTAACTCTTAGTTGCAGCATGTGGGATCTAGTTCCCGAGTCAGGGATCGAACCCAGGGCCCTTGCATTGGGAGCAGGGAGTCCTAGCCACTGGACCATCAGAAAAGCCCCTGGCATATATATATTTTTTAATGAAGAAAAGCCAAAATAGGATTTTTAAATGTTTGCTAAATATTAGAAGGTAATGTGTATCAAATTAATGCTCTTCATGTTTACTAAATGCAATGTAATACAATTATGCCATTCAAAGATAATTACAGGAGTTATGCAAATATTCCTTCCGAGTTACTCTAAGCAGTGTGGCCCAGTACTGGAACACCAGTTTAAAACAGGGTGACAAGGCCTTCTGTACTCTTGCAAGTGGATGTGTTGCTGAGTCAAAGCACAGACTCTTCTGAGGTCCCTGATGAACATGTACCTTGAACTAATGGCTCTGCTGGCCCACTGCATCCCCATTTTCCAGCATCCCATTCCTTCCCCTCCATCTGCACATCTTCATACCCAACCCCTCCTTCAAAGGCCAAACTAATGCTCCCCCTGGCATCCTTTTTCAGGCCTCCCTCCTCAGATGACATCTCTTATTACTTCCCCATAGCAATTAACAGTAGGTTCTTATGTGTTGAAGATTTATCACTTTATTCCATGCATTTCAGTTATACATATCCTGACTAGGTTTCTGAGGACAGAGCTCATCATCTATTTCTGATTTATTTTTGTAACCACTCTCTGCCTACCGCTTTGTATCATGTCATGTTCAGAGATGCACATATGTGTTTTTTGAATAAATAAGTGCATGTGGGAAAGCAGGTAAAAATCACAGACAGTGCAAGTCTCTGGGTGAGGTGTTAGGTGGACTTTACTTGTTGGTAGAGGGATAGGAGGAGAGGGAACCTGTGTCAGAAGGTTATTGAACTAAAGGCATCATATTATGAAGAGCGACCCAGCCTATGGATTAAGTATGAACTCTTGAGCCTGACTGCTTGGGTTCAAACATCAGCTCTACCTCTGTCTCTGACTTACTTTTTTTTATGAGACATCAATGTTTTAATGGATAGGGGATCTTACACATTGCAAGCAGGATCCTGGAGCGACATCCCACCAAGTGCAGTGAATGGCTGGCAGGACGTGGTGGCAGTCCTTGCTCCCAGTGGGGGAAAGGGAGGTTACCCTAGTTCTGTCTCTTAAGTGTTTTATATACTTTCAACATTAAATTATATCTTTATCTACCTCATAGTTTTTTTTTAATTAAAGGAGCTAATAAAGGCAGTGATTCTCATTGAGGTATATAGCAATATTGTTTCAAATATTTTGCCTTTCATGTTAAACACATCCCCATCATCACATGACTTGCTGTGTTTCATTCATTGGCATCAGGCTTGGCCGTGTGACGTGCTTTGACCTATGGAATTCGAGCTACATAGGCCTTGAGGGAGCAGAGGTTATCAGAGCCGTTGTGCTCTTTTTATTCTGCCACAAGGATGACTTATCTCAAACAGGGTCAACTCATTCATGCTGGGCTTCCCTGGTGGCTCAGATGGTAAAGAATCTGCCTGCAATGCAGGAGATCCAGGTTGGATCCCTAGGTCGGGAAGATCCCCTGGAGAAGGGAATGGCAATCCACTCCAGTCTTCTTGCCTGGAGAATTCCAAGGACAGAGGAGTCTGGCAGGTGCAGCCCATGGGGTGGCAAAGAGTCAGACACAACTGAGGGACCAACACTTTTACTTTCATTCGTGCTAGATCCTGAATGAAGAAGCCATGGGGAGTAGAGCCTCCACTGTAACAATCAACATATAATACATAAGAAATAAGCCACTGTGTTATAAGGCCACTGATCTGGGCTTGTTACTGGGACATAACCTGGTGAAGCTGACTCATTGCCCAGTGGAGTTCTCCATCCATGTAAAGTACCTAGAGCAGTGCCTGGTAGAAGGATTTAATAGTGATTCTCATTACCAGTGTGCTCTGACTTTGGACACAACTTCCTGATTTGCCTTTGCTTGTCTTAAATTAAACCCTCATCTTTGGATCCTTCAGAGTATTAGGTGATCGACAATCATCTGGCTAAAAGAAACTGTGGGTTCCAGTCCTAATTTGCTTCTCCTGGGGCTCTGTTTTCATAAATAATTGTCAGAGTTTCTTGCAGCTCATGGAAGTTTTAGAGTCTGTAGACAAGCAGCAGTGGAATCTTTCACAGCAGTAAGCAAGGGTTGGCTCTACCAGCTACAAAGCTGGATGATGTGGGGAGACTCAGATGATAAAGAATCGGCCTGCAATGCAGGAGACCTTCTGCAACACGAAGACTCAGTTTTGATCCCTGGGTTGGGAAGATCTCTTGCAGAAGGGAATGGCCACCCACTCCAGTATTCTTGCCTGGGAAATCCATGGATAGAGGAACCTGAAGGGCTACAGTCCATAGGGTCGCAAAGAGTCAGACAAGACTGAGTGACTAATACTTCCACTTTCTCTTTTTCCCCCCACAGGGTTTATGTTAAGCTATTGCCATTGTCAATTTTCAAGGCAATGGCATTTGCACAAGCTCCTGAATTACAGAGCCATTTTTTTGTTTGGTTTGGTTTTTCTAAGATTAAGTTAGCTCTCAAAACTCTTAACCAGAGGAAAAAAAGTGATTTCTTAGTAAAGGTGCTATGAAAAATCTTTGGCTAACCAAGTATGTGTTCAACTTAAAGAACTTAAATTAAAAAGCAGGGTACAATCAGAGAAGAAAGCTAGGCTGCTGTGATGAGCAGAGCTCTGGCCTAAAAACTAAAGCTTTGGGTTCCAGACTTCTTCCTGCCATCAGTCAGCCCAGCAACCTTGGGCAATCATTATTTCTGTGGGTTTCAATCTCTCTATATGTAACAATAAAAGATCTCCAAATTCCTGTCTAGCACTAATACTTCATCACTATGATTCCATAAGAATTAATTGACAAGGTTATTTTTGACAAGTTTCAAGTGGCAGTTCTCTTCATTTGCAGAAGTGAAGAAATACACTAAAGAAGGAAAATGTTTACAGGGGAAGCCCAGACCACGTAAAAGCTTCTGGACTGCTAATAAATTTTGATCCTAAAGGAGAAACAAAAGAAAGAACTTGACTTTTAATCATTTAACAAAACAAGCACTCTTCGGTTTGCCAGAGGAACAGGTGGCCTCCTATCTTTGCCTGCCCACTCGCGGGAGCTTTTCTGCTCCAACTAAGGAAAGCTGATCTTGGCCATTTCCCTCCCAGCTCTACTGAAATGTATCCAGATCCTCAAAGTCTCAGCCAGAGGTCTGTCAAGTAGAGCATGGGTACCAAAGCTGGCCCATGGATTGATGTATTATTGGTTTCAAAAACCAGAGCCTCTTCCCATCACTTAGAATCCTATGTGCCTGCTGTTCCCATGCCACCGGACTTGGCAGACTTGACAGACAGTCCAACTTCTGTGCCTTCCTTTCCCCTGATTCCCACCACCAGCCTTTTTCAGTTAATGCCATTCTTGCTTGTGGGCAGGGATGGTTCCAAGATTGGCTTTGGTAAATATACAATTTGAGTCACACCATGTGCTCTAAGATAAGTTCCTGGGATCGCCTCTTATACTCTGTCCCTCCCACATAGAGATTCTATGATGACCAAAATCTACGAAAGCTGGTGGGTTTTTCTAGAACAGAAGGGCACTCTAGAAGGACAGATTATGAAGGTACCCTGTTTAGAGAACCTGGTGTGGAGCATAGCTGATAGACAGCCACCAGCTGCCATGTTTTGGATCCATTAATGTGTTTACTCTGAAGCCACAACTCCCCAGGGTTGCTCCCAGCCACTGACTGAGCATGGGGTGGGGGTAGGGAAGTGGTGGGTGTAGGGAACTAGAGTTGGGTCATTCCTTTCTCAAGGGGGATTCTTCAAAGAAGCACTTTTGGCTTGGGGACTCTCCACCAGGATCACGGAAAGTTTCTCAGAGCTGTGCTCTTCCTACTCAACCTTTCCTTCCTCTTTCCCTTCATAGGTCTCAGATCTGTAGCATGGACTGAAGGCTACCCTTGACTGTACTGCTATTTCTCACTTTACCCCTCATCCTTCACAGGCACTTCCTTTGGTAAACCTCTTGCACATTTAATTCCATTTGGCATCTGCTTCTAAGAGAAGCAGGGCATGACATTTTCCAAAGTGCCTGCCTGGCCCACTGGGTTAGCCAGTGTTCTCCAGAGAAATAGAACCTATTGGAGATATATATTTATTATAAGGAGCTGGCTCACATAGTCATAGGGTCTGAGAAGCCATCAGGTCTGCAGTTGGCAAGCTGCAGACTCAGGAGAGCCAATGTGGAATTCCATTTTTGGAATCTAAAGGTCCAAGAGCTGATAGTTCAAGTTCCAGTGTGAAAGCTGACATGCTTGAGATCCAAGAAGAGCTGATAATGGTTCAGTCCAAGTCCAGAAATCAGATAAGACCAATATCAGAAGAAGGCAGGAGAAGACCCCTTTTATTCCTAGGGAGTGGGAGGGTGGGGAGGTAGTAGTGGTGCTGGTGTGGTATCAGGTTTTTGTTCTATTTATGCCTTCAACTGATTGGATGAGGCCAACCCCCTTAGGGAGGAAAATTTACTTTCTTCCGTCTACTGATTCAAATGTTCATCTCAACTAGGGACTCACAGTTGAGATGGTAACTCTCCCATCCCATCCCACTCCTCGAGGTTATCCTCACAGACACACCCAGAATAATGTTCAACCAAATACCTTTGTACTCTTATGGCAGTCAAGTTGAAACATAAACTTAACCACCCCACTATGAAGTCCAACAGCCAATCAGTTAAATCACTTTTGCTAAAGTCATGAAAGTGAAAGTTGCTCAGTCATGTCCGACTCTTTGCGACCCCAGGGACTGTACAGTCCATGGAATTCTCCAGGCTAGAATACTAGAGCGAGTACCCTAACTCTTCTCCAGTGGATCTTCCCAACCTAGGAATAGAACCGGGGACTCCAGCGTTGCAGGTAGATTCTTTACCAGCTGAGCTACCAGGGAAGCCCATGAGTACAGATCAAGTTCTCACAGAATGAGTTGCATTTATGTTTGCGTCTGTCTCTCCAAAAAGCCTGTGAATACTTTGGAGGTGGAAATCATGTCTTACTCATTTTCAAACTCTGTGTACATAGTAGGAATAACTGATACTTACTGAGTTTCATGTGTCATGCATAAGGCACTAGTGGTATAAGAGTGAACAAATAGACCAGGTCCTTGTGCTCAGGGAGCTGATGTTTAGGTGAGAGGGCAAACAATATATAAAACAACTGAATATATAATATAATGAGGCAGTGATAAGAGAGAAAAGAAGAGGATAAAGCAGGGTAAGGGGCTAGAGGTGGATGCAGGTCTCATTTTATATATGTGCCCAGAGATGGTTTCAATGAATAACTAGATGAATGAAGGTATGGAGAAGGTTATATAAGTCTGTTGGGGCAAAAGCAGGAATTTGCAGCTACATAGAACAGAAGGAAGTTTAACGTTCACCAGGCATCAGCTCAACTAAATCGTTATCCCCCCCAATTCTGGACTGTTTAGTGTTCTTTTTTGCGTCCCTCACTCCCATTTTTACAACTTTTAGTTTTAAAACAGAGTGGGCCCTGTGTGGCTTTCGTTTATTTTTACCTGGAGGATGACTGCTTTATAATATTGCGTTGCTTTCTGCCATACATCAGCCATATGTCTCTTCCCTCTAGAACCTTCCTCCCACCTCCCATCCCATCCCACTCCTCGAGGTTATCAGAGAGCACCAGATTTGAGCTCTCTGTGTCATTCGGTAAATTCCCACCTAATGCCTTTTCTTAAAGGGCTTCCTCACTGGAGTAAGTTTTCAAGTCAACTTCATCACTTGCATTGACCTTCCCCCGTGTGAGGGCTTGGGGCCTGTTTTCATTTCTGAAGAAATTCTTCTAAAGTGGTATTTTGGGACACTACAGAAAATGAAGATAGACTTGGCAAAGAAATTTCAAGCCTACAGAAAGATAATTAAGAGAGATTTTCAAAGCCTAGGGGGAAATCAAAGACCATTATAAATGTACAGTTGGCACTAAACCACTTTTATTACAATTTGAGCTCCTTACAGCTGTGCAGCAATTGAGAGGTGAGAATACACAGCCAGTGGGAAAAAAAAAGAAAAGCCACGTGGACGCCAACCTGCTAGTGGCCTACAGGACCCACGTGTAAGTTTCATAATTTGTCCTGAGGAATTACAAAAACCAAAATAGGAAATTTTATTGTAATTCTAAGAAGGAAATGTTTACGTAGCCATTGAGAAAAAAAGTTTAAAATTTCCCTTTCTCTCTTCCACCTCTCTGACTCAGTTCCTTACTCTCAACAGGGATGTGGTAAGAGGAATGAGATTCTGTGTCAAGTCATCTGAAGTCTTCAGGTTTAGAGGAGGAGCCTGGGCTTTGGAACCAGGAAGTAGAAGTGTTAGTTGCTCAGTCATGTCCAACTCTTTGAGACCCCATGGACTGTGGCCTGCAGGCTCCTCTGTCCATGGGGTTTCCCAGGCAAGGTTACTGGATTGGGTTGCCATTCCCTTCCCTAGGGGATCTTCCCAACCCAGGGATTTAACCTGGGCCTCCTTCATTGCAGGCAGATTCTTTACCATCTGAGCCACCAGGGAAGAAAACTTGGAAACAGGAGGGCCTAGAAATGCTATTTAGTGCTGCCAGTTAAGAGCTGGGTGATTTTAGGCAAGTTACTCAGTCTCTCTGAACTCCATTTTCCTAGCCTATAAAATAACTACTTGATGGAGTTTTTGTAATGATCACATGAGACAGGGTAAGAATGATGCCAGGCACATGACAGGCACTTAATGAATGACAGTTCATCTTTGTGGAAAGGAAGTTATTTAAGGAACTCAAAAAAGCATTTATCATAGTTTCTGTTTTTTTTTAAATTTGTATTGCCATACAGATACTTTACAATGTCGTTTTAGTTTCCACTGTATGGCAGAGTGCATCAGCTGTACATATCCATATAATTTCCTCTTTTGTTGTTTTCCTTCTCATTTAAGTCACCACGGAGCACTGAGTAGAGCTCCCTGTGCTCTATAGTAGGTTCTCATTAGTCACCTATTTTATATATACTAGCAGTATCAATCGTATATATGTGTCAGTCTCAGTCTCCCGATTCATCCCACCCCCAGTTTCCCCATTGGTATCTGGTATAGTACATTTGTTCCCCACATCTGTGTCTCTATTTCTGCTTTGTAAATAAGATAGTCTGTACCACATTTTTTCAGATTCCACATGTACATTAATACATGATGTTTGGTTTTCTGACTTAGTTTCTCTCTTGTTACTGCTAATTAAGATTATGATATCAAAAAGTTCTTTGTCAAGAGCAGTGATCACAAAAGCAAATGTCTTTGGTAAACCTACAGTAGGATTTGATTTATGACTTGTGGAAACCTGTGGCAAACTTGAGGGCCCATGCTTACGTAAAGGGGGTGACCAAGAGGCCCGTGTCCCACTTGAAGAGGGCAATTAGAGAACTTATGCCTGATATAGGAGGGTCCACTCCCATCTATGGAGGGACTGCGTCACATCTAAAGGGCAGTTTCTACTTAACTCCTGCCTCAAGATAGTGCAGACCCACTGGTGACAGATTTTTTTTTTTAATCCTGAAATCTATTTCTATGTGAAATTTCCAGTTCACATAAAAGGCCTCCTATGTCAATTAATTAGGAGACACAGAGACCACAAAAGGCATGTCTGCAGGCTAGATGTGGCCTGTGGGCCATCCGTGAGCAACTTCTAGAAGAGGAGCATTCCATGAATACATTCTCACTCCTTGTATAGTAAAATATTTTGGTGAAAAAAAAAAATTCTTCAAATAATTCCACACAGAGCAAAGAGTTCAACATACAAATAAATCTCTTCCTGCATATTTCTATATCTAGGACACCAAGGGACAAAAATAACCTTAGAAACCTATGAAGGATTTTGTTGTTATTTATTCCTCAGGATTTAGCCAATTGCTGGCGGGCAGACTGTTCAAAGTCTGTGCATAGGAAAAGGTAAGTTGATGCCTGCTGATAAAGCTATTTTTTAGGTATATGCTTGTGAAATGTGATATTCCCTACAGTTTCCATGGTATCATAGAGGGGTTGAAGCATCAATAAACAGTCCACAAAACTGTCACCTTCAGATCTTAGAGAGAGTAGAAGGAGCTTAGAAGAAATTACTGTGTTCATTAAGGAATCGTTCTATTGGCTCTGGATGGGCTTCACAATAACAGAGAATGTTCCTGAGGGGTGCAGACTGGAAGCTATCAGTGGCTGAAAAGTATTAAGCCACCAATGTTTTAATTAACTTGTTATACTCCATTTCTGAGCTTATGGCTGAGGACAAAAAGGAATCCTATTTCAATATCCAAAGTCACTGTAAGTGTTAAGCTCTGTTTTTGACTGACAGTCTCCCACACACTCACACACCCTAAAACTAGCAACTCTAAATTTAGAGCATTTGTAAAACCCAACAGGTTTCTAGAGCATGTGACAATCTAGATATTCCTGCACCGCCATCCACAGGAGCCATCTCTTGTGGGGGAAATGTACTCTGACATCCACTTTGATAGGTAACAGGCACGTTCAAATGGAATCACCTCAGTTAGAACAAGGACAGAGAAATCTTAGACCTGATGAACTACAGAGCATCTCTCAGGAACACGCTCAGTTCCCTTTATACACACAGAGATTTGTTGAAAATTGGCTGAGGGGAATATAATTATCAATACATCATCCCAAGATATTCATGTTTTCTGCAGACCTATTGTCACAAAGTAATTGCTGCATCCAAAAAGTTATTGGGCATGTATTGGATCTGAAGTCCAACTGAATGGCAACCTTAGTTATTGACATGCAACACATCAAGTTAATTCCATATTCTACTACTTATTTTCCCATGTTTCCAATACCAGATTGAAAACAAATTCCCTAAGAAGAATATGGCCTGAAGATGTTCATGTTCCAGTCCATTCTAGGTAGTATAGGGTTAAATATATTATCTCTATGTATATTTAAAATATATTTATTTAAATATATTATTTTGCCTTAAAATATTCAATTAGAAAACAGTGACAAGGATCTAAAAAAAGGGACAAAAGAATTATTCCACCAAAATGATGTTTTAGCGATCTGCTATGTGATCTACTGCAAAAAAAAAAAAAAGAAAGAAATTAAAGAATTCTCTTATTACTGGAAAAAGGCATATTTTTGAAGTTATGAAATTCAGAACCTAAGCAGCAATAAAAAAGGATATTTTTGGTAAAGTATATTGAGATTTTTGAGAGGCAGGCACTAAAATAAAATAGCGGTATCATAAAGTAGCATCTCAAATAGAATTTCTATTTGAAAAACTAGTCTTCAGTGACTTCTCTTGGTGCCTACATTCTTTTTTCTTGTGACCCTTTATCTCTAATACTGCAATGACCTTAATAATAAACATGTTTTACCTAAGAAATCTACTTACTTGAATGTTGATTATATTTTAATGATGATATTGAATACACCTCACTTTGAGAAAGACTTTTTGGAAAAGACGAGTCAAATTCAATTAAGTGTAAACTGACCATTTCCCAACCATGTTCCCTAGGATAATGTTCCCAGGATATTTCATAATCTTAATCGGGTCAACACTGCAGTTGACTTGAATGGCAGAACGCCAGGGGAAGTTGCTACGCTGCGTCTGACATTTAATGAAGATGGAGTTGTGCTTTTCCTTAAATGAATACCCCACTATGGAAATGAAGTCCCCATAGTAGATTTAAGAGTGTGGTCAAAACACTGCTTTGCAAGGTCAGTGAAGGTCTGATTGACCATTTGGGTAGAAGTCTGGACACAAACTCTAACTGGGATGGTGGGAACATTTCAATGCAGGCAATTGCAGTTTGCTCAAATTCCTACTGTCGTTTCAATTAGAATCGGTGTTCTTCTTTCTTACAATTCCCTCAAAAGCATAGTGTTGCTGTGATCTGCCAAGGCGATATTAGGTTCCCTTAATAAAGATGGATACATCACAGCAGTGGGTTAAGTGAGAGAGCTAACAGTTAATTCTTGCTTCATTAAGCCAAACCAAATAATTCTCATTGAAATGAAGAAACCCATCCTGCTTCCCAGTAAATATTTGGTATCAGAGCAGCAATGGAAGCTTGTGCTATGTAAACCTTGCTTCACTTTGGGGGCTCCTAGGACATTTCCACAAATACTCCACCGAGAAGGAGAAAACATTCAAAACAAAATGACACTGGGCCAAATCAATGGGTAAAGGGAGTTTTGTGAAAGCTCTACCTAGAGTTTGTGGTTTTGGGGGTTTTGTTTTGTTTTTATGAAGTGTGTGTGTTCACCCTCTTATTCAATCATGAAAACACTGCAGTTCTCCCTGGGCCTCTCAGGCATTAGAATGAATTAGAAAATCCTACTGAATAATCTCTGCAAATCATCCTACAGAAAGCGCCTGGGCTTTTCAGGCTAAGTGCCCGTTATACATATAAATCATGATCACTCTGGGGTTGATTAGGAAAAGACAGGTATTTTGCAATCTTGGCAATGTGTGTATGCCTGTGGCAACTGATTAGCTATTTCAAATTAATAGCTTAAAATTAAAAGAAGCCCGAGGTTAGAATAAAAGGAAATGGTTTTTCCATGTACAGAAAGCTTCATCCTCCTCCAAAAGCCCCTTCCCTCCCCCTCATCCTTTCCCTTCCTCTTATTATCTAGTCTTGGAATGATATCTATCAGTGGGTATGTTACAGAGGTATATCTTACAGAGGCATGGCTTGTTACGTGAGTTTCTGGATCTGACTGAAGGAGAAGCGGTGGGCACAACTAGAAACAAAGATGTCCAGTAAATTAATGTGTCTGTCGTCATTTCACACCTGGGGCTCGCAAGTTTCTCAGGAGGAGTTGCCTGGCAGTGAGTTGGGCTGAATCCTTTCTTTTGTCTGCCATATGTCATCCTGCCTGGGTCAGGCAGCTTCTGGAGATACCCTCTGCCCACACCCAGCCCAGGACACCAGGGTCTTCCGTTCAGTGAGAACCATAAGAGAAACAAAAAACCCAGCAGAGAAAACAAGCACATACTTTATTTCCAGGGTCGGTGGAGGACCCAGAGTTAGGGAGAATGGGTTATGTGGTTGATGTTCATAGGTGGAAAGAGGATCTGGGTTTCCAGAAAGAATTTTACAAGACTTTTTTTTTTTTTTCCATTTTGTTTTCTTGACATATTGGGTCTCGATTTTATTTTGGAAAATATTAGACATTAAACTTATACTGCTATCTTAGCTGGTCTTCTGAAATTAAAGAAGAAAGAAAAAAAAATACTGTCTTTGAAAGATCCTTTTTCAAGTAGTAGAAAATACACCTTGACATTCTTGCTGCCTCTCTGAGAAATCAGGCAGCCTGAAGTTTATCTAAACTCTGGACGTTTCTGTTAGTTAACCAAGATGGGCAAGGCTTTATTTCTCTATCAATTGAGTTTATTTCCTTAATGATCCCTCCTCATGTTTCCATATTTTATTTGATAAAGAGAAGCTGTCCCTTATGCAATTTTACTTTTGTCTTAAAGATAAGAAAGCCATTATACAGGCAAAACTAATTTCTTTCCATCAGATCGCCTACTTAGAATACATACTAACAGGTTACACGCTTCGGTCTTAAAAGATTAGTACCACTGTCAGCTACTAGTAAAAGACTGATTGGAAAGAGAGAGAAAAAAACTTTGATATCTAGCAGATGTATTTTCAAATTCCAGTTCTGCCACATAGAAGCTGAGTGACGGGTGAGTTGCTAAATGTCTGTGAACATCTGGGTCTTCATCTCTAAAAGATGGGGCTAATAATACATACTTGGCTGCACTGTATGGGAATGACTTTAGATAACAAAGAATAAACACATATCATGGTAGGTCTTATATATTCATTTTATTCCTTCCAGTTAGAAAATACTTTATGGAGATTCAATTTAATTGGTATCCTTAGAATGCCTACTCAGTCCAACTAGCTCTGTGGTAGGCACTGTGAAAAAATAATAAAGGATGAGAAGGCCCAGACGATGTCTCAGAAGAATATTCCTTCTATTTGAGGAGACAAGAGGTATAAATAAGCTCCTATTTGCAACTGGGAAGCAATTAGGGTACCTATAGACAAGTATTAGATGTTATGGTATAAACAGCAGGTACTAGGGAAGATCATGGGATGAGATAGGTTTTATTTAGGCTTTCATGACATACAGAATTTTAATTGGCATAAACAAAACAAACCATTTTAAAAACAAACCAACCTAGGGATTTTTTTTTTTAATGGGAAGAATATGGTTGAAGATTTGAGGGTAGAAATGAACAGAGCATATATCTTGAGGAAACTGACAGACTCAGAGTAGAGAGCTTTATTGGGGGAAATGGTACAAAAGTGTAAAGTCAGGACCAAGTTAAAAAGGGCCTTGAACATTATCCTAATTAGAATATGGTCTATGAAGTCTTTAGAAAGAGAGTAAAAGTGGACTTCTGAAGAGGCTCTGGCTCTTCAGGATGCACTGGAGACAGGGTATGGGTCCAGGGACTTTTCTAGAGTCTTGAGAGGGAAGGTAATTTGTTTGTGCTTTTCAAATGCTTCTTTCTTCTTCTTCTTCTTTTTCCAGGCAAGGTTTTATTGGGGACCCTGCTACAGCAAGGGGGAAGTGATAACAAACAACAGATTCCCTTGCTGCTGGCTCTCGAGGGGCTGAGTTTGCTCCTTATTGAGGTGAGGGGAGGTGTGTGCCCAGGGGCCGGGCCAGAGGGGTGGCTTAAGTGGTTTGCCCACCCCTTTGTTGGTGTTGTGTGCAGGGGACACACACAGTGCTGCAGTACCTTGCTCTTGCTCCGAACTCTTCAGAAGTGGCAGCTGGGTTTTCTGATGCCTTTGTATCTTTTGTCCAGAATTTGCCCCAGCTGTACCTGCACACAGTTATTTTTAGTCCCATATAGTTTCTTTGCATTTTGTTGCTCAAGGAGGGACGCATCTAGGTACAAGCCTTGTGGCATTGCCACAGAAGATCCCAGGTCCCAACCTGTCTCATCCCCCCCTGAGACTCTACACCATTATTCTTAAGGGATAAGAAGAGGTTTCTTTTTCTGAAACCTCTTCCCTCACTGACTTCTGAAGTGTCCATTCCAAGCCATAGGCCAAGTGGGTCTTGAAATTTGTTTTCATCAATTTACTATAGATGATTTGATCCGTAGTAACTAGACTCAGAAGAGATTTGTTCATAAACGCCAATTGAAGCATTTAGGAAGTCACACACAATTATGAAGAGGAATGGCTTGTAGGCATGGCAAGTCATTTAGCCTGTCTCGTTCCTCTCTAATAAGAACAGTATTCTGGAAAATTAAATCAATATCAGAGAGTTTATTGGTCATTCATTCATCAGTTTATCAAATATTGATTAAGCATCTACCAAGTGGCAGGCAGTGAGGTGAGAAATAGCATGAGGAAGCTGAGATAGGCAAGTGGTTTAGGGATGTTGGAAGACCAAGCAGGGGGTCTTGGGGGCTGGGCTGCAGAGAGGAGGGTGAAATCCAGGCCCCAGAGCGCTGTGCACTTTCTGGGACAGAGCTAGGACTTGAATCTCTCTATAATCACAAGCCATTGAAATGTTTTAGTAAGCACAGAAACAATTCTTTTAAGTATGTTATTATTTCATTTGGCTGGTGGCTCAGTGGTAAAGAATCTGCCTGCAATGTAGGAGACTGGGGTTCGATCCCTGGGTATGGAAGATCCCCTGGAGAAGGGAATGGCTACCCACTCCAGTATTTTTGCCTAGAGAATCCCATGGAGAGAGGCACCTGGCGGGTTACAGACCATGGATTTGCAAAACATCAGACACAACTGAGTGACAAATGCTTTGGTAAGTCGTATTTTACCCACTAGATACATGTGGTTGAAGCAATAATACTACTGAATTGAATTAGTAGATAGAAAAGGACCTGAAAATACGATGTACCAAGCTCTCATAAAATATATTTTGGTTATAAAAATAAACTCCTGGCTAAGAATCACTGCTATTCACAGGAGTTAGCTGTATAACAAAGGAACTGGGATATGTACTTATGTTTTCAAACCAAGGAATAAATTAATTCCAGAGAAAACAAAACAAACAAAAAAATAGGATGAAATGAAATCTGTAATGATGAGCCACCATCATACAACTGAGTAGGCTTCTCAAATAGGGAGGCTCTGAAATCTATAGGTCTCAAATTAAAACTCATTATACATTTTCTCCTTTTTTCTTTTTTAAAAAATTTAGCCACACTGCTGAGCAAATAAGGTCTTATTTCCTCAGCCAGGGATTAAACTCATGTCCCTTGCAGTGGAAGCACAGAGTCTTAACCACTGGACCACCAGGGAAGTCCCTTTATTACATATTTTTCATTTCGTTTTTTTGATAGCAAATATATTTACATGGTTGAAAATCAAAATAATATGGAAATACTATCTAGAGAAGCAATGCTCACACTCCTGTCCCTGTCTGCTCTGTACCCTGCCCAGTCCCTACCAGTAACCATTTGCATTATTTCCTGCTGTACTCTCATAGTCTTTCTTTATGCAAAATCCACATACATTTTGTAAATGGGAAAGTTAATTAGAAAAAAAAGGGAAGAAAATAAACCAACCTTTGTTGGCAACCACTACTTGCCAGACACTGTTAGTTTTTCCATGAGTTACGTTACTGATTCCCTATGATAACTCTGTAAGGTTGATCTTCTTATCTGCCCCAAAAACAGACCTCCTGTCAGGTGGGCAGAAATCTCAACCTTTGGTCCCATACTTTAGAAGCACTTTCTCAGGCCTCTCCCAACCTCTAGCATTTCATGTGGATTGAACACGTCTTTTGATTTTTATATTTCAACTCATTGCTTTACCTTCATCACATCTTTAAAATGTCTATTTTTCAGGATTGTTTTTGAGGATTAAATTGAGTTGCTAATGAAG
This sequence comes from Antilocapra americana, assembly GCA_007570785.1. Lineage (NCBI taxonomy): Eukaryota > Metazoa > Chordata > Mammalia > Artiodactyla > Antilocapridae > Antilocapra > Antilocapra americana. The sequence goes on along the minus strand of ML660770.1, from coordinate 10,655,323 downwards.
TAGGTGGCATATAGTAAGAGTTCTGTAAGTGGAAGCTATTAATATTATTATAATGTCTCTGGGAGCACTTCCTCAGGCTAAACTCATTCAAAATGCATTGATTTCTGTTTAACTCATAAAGATGCCGCCCCCTTTGGTTTTGTTGTTGTTTTGTATTTTGATGTGGATCATTTTGAAAGTTTTTATTGAATTTGTTACAATACTGCTTCTGTTTTATGTTTTGCTTTTTGGCCACGAGTCATGTGGGTTCTTAGCTCCCGTACCAGGGATCAGACCTACACTCCCTGCGTCGGAAGGCAGAGTCTCAACCACAGGAACTCCAGGGAAGTCCCATGGCTCCCTTTTTGGACTTAGTTTATTCTGATGCTGACCTTCATCCCTGGGTGAGTAATAACCTTTGTCTTCCCCTTTTTAAGATAGAATCTGGGTATTAGCCAGATCCTCTCTTGGGCAGCCAGGATGAAAGCCCAGGAACAATAGTTGCCACATTCATGCCACATCAAGAGTCAGCAAAGTTTTATAAAGGGCCAAGTAGTAAATATTTGGGGTTTTAGGGGGTCTCTGTTGCAACTACTCCAGTGCATTATTGCACAAAAGTAGCCCCATAAACAAGTGAAGCTAGTCATGTTCCAATAAAGCTTTATTGTGGACATTGACATTTGAATTTCATATAATTTACGTGTCACCAAATACTTTTCTTCTTTTGATTTTTTCAACCATTTACAAATGTAAAAATTAGCTTCAGCTCATGGGCCATACAAAGGCAGGCGATGGCTGGATTTGGCCTGTGGGACATAGTTTGCCAACTCCTACCCTAAATGACAATGATTTGATAAAATATCTCTTGAACTTGGTCAGTTCTCTCTCTCTCTCTCTCTCGCCTTCTCTTCTATTAAAACTACAAACAAACAAGGGAAACAAAAGGCCCTTTAGGAAGGATTCCTCCTACTTACCCAGGGAGCTACAATTTTCTCTCATAAGCAGCTAAGGGTTTTTGTAAATATGATTTAATGACTCACAAAGAAATTTAGATACAGATTTGAGTTGATGTCAACTCAACAGACTTCCCTGGTGACTTAGACGATAAAGCGTTTGCCTACAATGTGGGAAACCCGGGTTCAATCCCTGGGTCAGGAAGATCTCCTGGAGAAGGAAATGGCAACCCATTCCAGCATTCTTGCCTGGAAAATCCCATGGACGGAGGAGCCTGGTAGGCTACAGTCCATGGGGTCGCAAAGAGTCGGACACAACTGAGTGACTATTTCACTTTCAACTCAACAGGACGTAGCCACGCTGGAAAAAAAACCATAGTAGGCTGTACCTCCAGCTGCTAGGAAATTAAGCAACATCACGATTTGATGTGAGTCCGTTACCTTATTTACAAACCAAACTTCAGAGGAGATTAAGATGGTCTTGCATCTTGCTACCTATATCCGTAGAAGGTGGGGGATGGGAGGCATGCACTGTGGTACCAATATGGGTGGGGGGCTGGTATAGGAACTCCCTGTTCTAGCCTCCCTGGGCCTTTATCCTGGCTGAGAGACTAGAAGTCAGACTTACTGGGGACACATACAGCCATGGCCACTTCTCCGGAATGCCCTGCAGTGGCCTCTGCCCTGTCTTGAGTCTTCACCTGTTTTTTCTCCTGCCTCCAACCACCTTCACCCCTCCCCTCCCTACCACCATGATTTCCTCAAGAGTTTAGGCCTCTAGAAACAAAAATCAGGAAGGCAGGTTGTCTAAGGAAAACTTCTGCTTTCTGCAACACACCCCTATGCTGAGTCAAAGGAGCCCCAGAGCCTTGCTGTTTGGAAATGGTTTAGAGAAAAATGCTTTCATAATCTTATCATCCTGGGACACAAACATCTCTTTATCATCTGGGGAAGCTGGTCGTTTCAAAGGGGCAAATAGTCAGTGGCTGCCCACTTTGGAAAATTCCTTCTGTTCCTCTGGGTTTTTCAGAGTTCTGGATTCTCGGAAAGAAGAACTGGAATGCAAGGGTGACCGATGAATACTTTCAGAATTCTTTTTAGAATCTTCACTGCTAGCACAGACCCTAGCCCTTCACAGTGCTCAAAAGAGATCTAAGTGTTGCCATGTTGAAGAAGAAATATTGAAACTGGGGCTTAAAAAATTTCAGTTGTCAAGAGATGAGTGAGGAATAGGGATTGAACAAAAACATGGGGTAATGAAAGCATATAGTTTAAGTACCAAGAAAGCAAAGACTTTATCTATATCATTCATCTGATGTTCTTCACCACCAACCTTGGGAGAGCACCTGGCTCAGTGAATGGATTTATGTAGAGAGAAGAGAGGAATAAGACTAGAAAGACAAAGTCTAGCAGTCAGGGCTCAGCAGGAAACATAATTTCCTCCTGATAATTCAAGCTCCACTTTACTGAAGGGGTGACTTAAGGAGAGGAAATATGTAGGGATGGGACAAGCAACAGGGGTTTCTCTGGTGGTTCAGACGGTGAAGAATCCGCATGCGATGCAGGAGACCCGAGTTCAATTCCTGGGTCGGGAAGATCTCCTGGAGAAAAAGATGGCAGTCCATTCTAATATTCTTGCCTGGGAAATCCCATGGACAGAGGACCCTGGCAGGCAAAGAGTTGGACACGACTGAGCAACTAACAGTTTCCCTTTTTTTTCTAGCAACAGAAGGCTGATGGTAGTCCTGAGGCTGAAAGAGCAAGAGGAGTCATTTGGCAGACAAGATGCAGTACTTACCAGAGACAAGTACTGAAGTGGGGACAATGTGAAGGAGAAATCCTGCAGTCTCTCTCTCCTCCAGCCCTTCTTTCTCCTGCCAGAGCCTCCCATTGGCTGAACCCAGCTAGAGGCCAGAGATGGTGAGAGCAGGAGAGAAAAGGCTAGAGAACTAAAAACAGAATCACCAGCCCATTGGGTGAACGGAAACTAAAAGCTGTTTTTCTTTTTATTGAGATATCATGGACACAGAACATTATATTAGTTTAAGATGTACAAGTTAATGATTTGGCACTTATATATATTGTGAAATGATCACCACAATAAACCTGCATCCATCACCACACAAAGCCACAATTTTTTTTTCCTTGTGATGAGAACTTTGAAGTTTTACTCTCTTGGCAACTTTCATGAAAGGTGGCTTAAAAAAAAAAAATGGCGCCTTCCCTTCCCTGTGCCTTCCTTTAGTCCCTTTTCTCCCAGGATAGCGCCCAAAAGATATATCATCTCTTATCATTTGGATTGAAAGGCAATTAGTTGCCACTGGAGATTTTGAAGGAGGAAGTGACAAAAAAATAAGGCACTGGGAAACCTTATCTGTGTTCACATTCCAGCCCTGCCACTCCCTAACTGTAAACGTGGGCTAGTTATTAATATTTAAAAATCTCTGCCTCAACTTCCTTATCTAGACAACCAAGGAAATGATGGTAGCTATCTCATATGGTAGTTATGAGGCTCCAAGGAGATAATCTAAGTGAAGTGCTTGGGCCTAATATTATTGCTTTCTAAAAGCCTACCTTGGATCAGATTTAGGCAAATTTGTCTTATATTGAAGAATTTACTATCAAATCAATGTTATAGCAAGGTTTTAGTGAACGTGACAATCATAAGGTAAAGGCTAGAGTTTGTTTTAATGACTTCATGCCTATGCAATTTTATTGTGTTTGTCTACTCAGCTAAGAAATTCCCTTCCCTAAGCACTGATTTTTCCACCTTTAAGTAACAGAATGTTACAGAGGCTTTGGGTAACACAGACGAAGTCCACCTACATGGGATCTCAACCATACAGCTGTGATTTCACTACCAATGCATTTCTGAAAATTGCTTCCTTAGCATTTCAGCGTTTTTATTCGAAAGAACAACTGAAGCAGAAAGAAAATCAAGCAACAACAGGAGGTCTTCATTTTTAAACTCATCATTTGGCAAGCCAAAAATTTGCTCAGATCTGTTGGGGGTTCAGATGCAAAATTGGCTTCTGATAGGAAAGTCAGTAGCTACAGTTTAAAACTCCGAAGCACATTTTCTTCTCCTTCCCCTACCAACTTCCTTATTTTTCTAATAAGAGTGTCACATGCTTTCCTAATAGTTAAGATGTGTAACTCTTGGAGTGCAAAGTACTCCTGTTTATACCACCATTAAAATTTAAACAGATGTACACTTTATGGAAAGACTGGCTATAATTATGGTTCTTTAAGTCCTGTCCCCACCACTGCTAATTTTTAGTACTGCTATAAAAGAAACATTACTTTTACTGAGTTCTCTTGATGAATATTTGGGGAACCTTCTAAAATTATAAATGCATTTACAATTCTAATGCACCAATTTAACTTGCTTAGGTTAAACAGCAAGAGGATGTAAAAGTATTTAAATATCATTTTCATACCCAAGACTTCTAGTTATTTCAATATGTAGGTGAGTCTTCAAGATGTGTCATACAGGGAAATTGCTTATTTTTGTAATGTATGCTTTATACAAGTAAATGAATACTTCCCCAGTGAACTAAGGTTTTTTTTTTAAAAGGTTGTGTAAAAAATAGTATCTCTTGGGCCATGAAAGCCCTTAAACAATGATTTTCAAGGACTTCCTCTGTCATTGCTTAATAACATTCAAGGCCTACAGACAGACTTCAGAATTACATGTTTAAAATTGTATATATAATATAATTACAGTTATTTCTTTTAAAGCAGCAAAACCAGGCACATAGATTGGTTGCAATGAAAGGAAACTCACCAAACTCTTAACAGTAGTCATACATGCGTGCGTGCATGCTAAGTTGCTCAGTCATGTCCGACTCTATGACCCTTGGACTGTAGCCCTCCAGACTCCTCTGCCCATGGGACTCTCCAGACAAGAATACTGCAGTGGGTTTCAATGCCCTCCTCTAGGGGATCTTCCCAACTCAGGGATCAAACCCATGTCTCTCATGTCTCCTGCACTACAGGTGGATTCTTCACTGCTGAGCCACCAAGGAAACTCAGTTATATTTCTGGGTAGGACTAAAACAAAGTTTTAACAAAAGTGCTTATTCCTTCCCAGGGATTTTTGATCCTCTTTCTATCCCTTTCTTTTAGAATACGGTGTTAGAGGCAGTGGTGAAGAGCGTTTGAATACCCATTCCATCATCTACTACTGTGTGATCTTATGCTAGTACAAACAGCTCCGTGCCTCAGTTCAGTCATGTGCAGAAAAGGATATAATAACACATACCTCATATAATTGTGAGATGAAGAGAGTGAATGCATACAAATCACTTAGGACAGGGGTCCCCAAACTCTGGGGTCTAATGTCTAACGATCTAAGGCAGAGCTGATGTCATCATAACAGAAATAAAGTGCACGGTAAATGTTAAGCGGTTGAATCATCCTGAAACCATCCCCTCCCATCCCCTCAATCAGGTCCAGAGCAAAGTGTCTTCCACACACCAGTCCCTGGTGCCAAAAAGGTTGGGAACCACTGCCTTAGAACAATAACAGGAACTCACCTGGCAAGAGTAAATGAGAATAATTATTTTGTTATTTATATTCAGTCTCTTCCAGTAGAAAGTGACCTCTTGAGGGAAGAGATAATCCTGTTTATCTCCTGTATTGCTGGACCTTAATACCACGTCTAGCAAGTAAGAGATGCTCAATCAAGATTTGTGAACATACGAATGAATGGATCCCACATATAGTGTGAAGAAACATAGAATGCCACTATTCCATGGGTAATGATGAAACTGTAATTGTTACTCCTAGTCTATAACCTTTCTTTGTTTTAGCTGCCACTGGTTAGCGTTTGTTCAGAAAGTGTCCCAAGGCTGTGTGTGCAGATCCAGGTCACTAGCAAGTGGTTCACCTCATGATAACTCTAGACGGACAAAGAACATTTAGAAGGAGTGTTACTCTGACATGTTCAGCATTCTTCATCCTGGAAACTTTAGTCACCTTTCAGATTCTCCTGTGGGTTTTAAAGACTAGGTCACATCGAAAGTATAGATTTGAAAGAGTCAAAAAGCACTCCGTCCACACAGAAAGCCAAGGTTTATAAACCAATCTGTACTGCGACTTAGCTCTGTCCTCTTCAGCAGCTGCAGCCCAAAGCTATTGGGCAAAACTCCACTTGTCTCAAAAGTCTTCCAGGAAGAGAAGGAATATTCACAAATGGCTGACTTACACCCTTATGTGTAAGGGTGTAAGGGATGAGTTTGCTTGCCTGAACTTTCTCCAAATCCCACTGGATTTTTAATAGTATTTTTTTTTAAATATAGCATATTTGAAATCTACTCAGAATTTCTGGTGATGAACTGAAAATGATTGAGTTCAATTAATACATATATACTGTTGTTGCTAATATTTATCTCTCTTCACAAAGCTAAACTTATTTTTAATTTTTTGGCCATGCCAAGAGGCATGTGGGATCTTAGTTTCTCAACCGGGGATTGAACCTATGCCCTGCTGCGATGGAAGTAAAGATTCTTAACCACTGGGCCATCAGGAAGTCTCAAGTTAGTCTTTTTGCATGAAACAATCTCTTCAACTTCCTTCTCTCTGCGTTTCAGTCCTATTTCCTGTCCTCTTGCTTACGCAGAGGCCAAACTTTAAAAATGTTAAACACACACACATATACCACCCATATCTTCGCTTGTTTAAGTAAAGAGGGTATGTTATTATTATTCCCTTTTAAGATGAGGTGCCCAGGGTACTCAGAAGTAGGAGTGAATAAATCACAGATCTTCTAAGAACTGTACCCTAGGATCCCTAAATGCCTTTTATTAACCCATTATGGGTTATTAATCTATTAAATGAAGCTATTAAAATACTCAAGGGATGAGGAGGCAGAAATGGATTGGTCAGAATTAGTTAAGGACCAAGTAAACAAGGGGCAATGCAGGCAATTCAGTACAGGATAGAAGGGCAATTAGATCACACAGACTAGTGTTTACACAGTGGACAGAGGAGCCTGGTGGGCTACTGTCCCTGGGGTCGCAGAGAGTCAGACAGGACTCGGGGACTAGACCAACAGTAATTTACAAAGTGCTTTTTACCTGCAGGAGAAGAATAAACGAAAGGAGTGAAGAGGACACCGAATTAGTATAGGCAGGAAGCTTCCACTAACACACGGTCCTTAGACCTTAAAATTGCCTTACTGTGATTTTAAGTTGGTAAGGAAATATACTGGGATGACAAAGAAATCTAGATAGCTCCTTAATTAGTTTAAAATACAACACTGGTAGATCAAAACTTTTGTAAATTTTGATACCATTACTCTTTCTACTATATGGAAAATTTTTAATATAATTTTAAATCTTTGGTACATCAAGTGGGTTTCCCAGAGCTTTCATTCATGTTTCACAACTCCTTCCCAAGGCACAGACATGGTACACTCAGGTAGCACATTCTAATTGTAGCACAAAGATGACCAACGTCCGGCGGAAGCCTGAGGCTGACCAAGAAGAAACATTTCTAGCACTTCCACTGGCCCAGGCTCTCACTCAGTGAACTGACTCAAGAAGCAGAGTAGTATTTGTACTGAGAAGACCCAGGCATCTGTTAACTCAGTGACCGCCTGTCTTAAATCCCAACCCAGAACGTGGCCCCAGTCCACACCCTCCTTCCACCCCAGCTCTGAAGCAAAACATTATTCTGTAGGAAACTTCAAAAGAAGCAAAGTGTGAAAGTCTTAAGAGTCAAGTCTAACCCCCCCCCACCCCAGGGGGCCATCATGTACCATTTTACTGCAATTTCTGGTTGCTTTGTTTTTTTCCAACGATGCATTTAGCTACAGTAAGTAGAGAAAAAAAAAAAAAACCCTATTCAAGAGAGTGGAGTCATTATCCACACACAAAAGGCCATTTAGAGAAAGAAAGGCTCAGTCAGTTCAAGCTGTGGCTGCCAGAGTCCAGACCTATTAGGAAAAAAAAAAAGGTTAGCTGTTTAAGTGGGAATGTGAAACAAAATGTCATAATTAGGGCTAACTGGGCACCCTCCCCCAGAGCCGGAGCCGAGAAAGCTGCCTGGGATCATAAACTAATTCCCTGAAAGTTCTAGGCTTAGGGGAAAGCAAATCATCAACTCTAAATGACAGTTCAGTGGTTAACCTTTACCCTGGAGGCTAGATTTTCATTCTTTCTTGTTTTTCTTTTAGGTATGTTTTTTTTTTAATAGATGTCACTTTTATAGGATTGAACTGTTATTTTCCCCCTAGCTCACCACTACTGGCATGCTGCAGATCACTGTGTGTGTGTGTGTGTGTGTGTGTGTGTGTGTGTGTGTGTGTAAAAACCATGAAAAATCTCCCCCAATAACAGCAGTTTCCTTTAGTGATGAACTGTGTGAGAGAATCGGGAATTAATTCGTTGTCTCCCTCTCCTCCTAATTGCTCTTTTTATTGACAAGTAAGTGGACAAGCTGGCTTAAAACTCAACATTCAAAAAAACTAAGATCATGGCATCTGGTCCCATCATTTCATGGGCAAATAGATGGGGAAACAATGGAAACAGTGACAGACTTTATTTTCTTGGGCTCCAAAATCACTGCAGACTGTGACTGAAATCATGAAATTAAAAGACGCTTGCTCCTTGGAAGAAAAGCTATGACCAACCTAGACAGCATATTAAAAAGACATAAAGACATCACTTTTTCAACAAAGGTCCAAAGCTATGGTGTTTCCAGTAGTCACGGATGGACGTGAGAGTTGGACTATAAAGGAGGTTGAGTGCCAAAGAACTGATGCTTTTGAAAGTGGTGCTGAAGACTCTTGAGAGTCCCTTGGACGGTAAGGAGATCAAACCAGTCAGTCCTTAAGGAAATCAACACTGAATATTCATTGGAAGGATTGATACTGAAGCTGAAGATCCAATACTCTGGCCACCTGATGCCAAGCGCCTACTCATTGGAAAAAACCCTGATGCTGGGAAAGATTGAAGGCAGAAGGAGAAGGGGGTGGCAGAGGATGAAATGGTTAGATAGCATCACTGACTCAATGGACATGAGTTTGAGCAAGCTCCAGGAGATGGTGAAGGGTAGGGAAGCCTGTCATGCTGCAGTCCATGGGGTTGCAAAGAGTTGGACACTATTCAGCATCTGAATGGAACTGAAGGTAAAAGGGAGACAAAAATACATGTAAAATATTTCAGATAAAATTTTCTACCATGTTTCTCTTAAAGGAGAAAACACACTTAGAGTTTCGTCGTGATTAATCATGAGGAGAAAGAAGTTGTGTACCTCAGAGAAGAGGCAGCATCGTGAAAGCAGAAGCACCCACAGGACTCTTAACAGGCTTCATTTCTCCTTTTCTTCAGCCATATAATGGCATCCGGGTAAAAGCAATTTCAGACTGACGGATGTTCATAATTAATAATAAAGTAAATTCTCAGGACTGAGGATACGCAGAAGCATGGGGTTCTTTTTTTTTTTTTTAAAGAAGAGTTTGTCCTTGTATTTTTATTTTTAGATTATTTGGCTGCATTGGGTCTTAGTTACAGCACATGGGATCTTCAATCTTTGATGCCATATGTGGAATCTTTAGCTGTGGCATGTGGGATCTAGTTCCCCGACCAGGGATTGAATGCAGGCCCCCCTGCATGGGGAGCACAGAGTCAGCCACTGGACTACCAGCATGGTATCCTGATTGATAAAACGATGTGAGAATGAGTCCATGCTAGTCATTTAATAGCTACTTCCTGTCTGATTGGCTGGAATATTCCAGTTTACTAGAGGGTAACTATGTACACAGGACATGTATAACCAGTCTTCAATAAATAAGGTGAGGCCTGAAATATTGAAAATTTAATGTTTAACGATTCAGAAGGCACTTTGGGATCTTGCAGAGCCTCAACTAATTATTTTGGATATCAATGATGAATATAACACACAATGCAATATAACACAAATTTGTAAGTGGTTTCTTTTGCTAGATTATGTGGCAATTTTGCTTTTTATGCAGTATTCCTAAAGTGACTTGCAGATAAAATGGAGAAAATTGCTTAGAAAATAGAAACTAGGCATTTTACTTACACCTTTATAGACTTTCATTAACACTTGCTTTCATTTTTACCACCCTCATAACAAAATATTTATTGAATGTGGGACATGTAAAGCAAAAAGCATGCTTCCTGTGTTCACATGGCTTAATTAATCCTTTAAGAAGTAGGTAGGGTAAGGGCATTTCCTTTAAATCCCATGAGATGTCTTTTCCATTTTTTTGCACCAAAAAATTTTGTCTAGGTAGAGTTTTATCCAGATAGAGGAAGGGAAAGGGAGAATCATTAAATCTTTTGGTTTGTGAGAAAAGAATAGATGTGAATAAAGAGTTGCAGGCCAGTCGAAGATTGAGAAAAGGACACTGATTTAATTCATGCAACAAATACTTTTTCTATTATGTTCTAGGTGCTGTTGTTGGGACTTGAGATATACAGATTTTACTAGAGGAAACAGACGATAAACAGGCCTCATGAAAATATAAAGGATGCTCTTTCTGTTTAGTCACCAAGTCATGTCCAGCTCTTTTTGCTAACCCATGGACTGTAGCCTACCAGGCTCCTCTGTCCATGGAATTTTCCAGGCAAGAATACTAGTGTGAGTTGCTGTTTTCTTCTCCAGGGGGTCTTCCCAACACAGGGATTGAACCTGGGTCTCTTGTGTTGTAGGCAGACTCTTTACTGTCTGAGCCATCAGGAAAGCCCACAAAGGATGCTAGATGAAACTAAACATTATAAAAATATTGAGCAGGCTATGGGAGGGTATCAGAGAAAAGGTAGCTTTTGAAATTTTAAATAGTGTGGTTAGGGTAGACACCACGTTTGAACAAAGCCTTGAAGGAGGTAAAAGAGTTAGTCCCATGGATATGAGAGGTTGGGGTATTTCTGGCAACATATAAGACAGAATGGAAAGTAGAAAATTACTTATTGAGAAAAATACTAAGGATATACTATGGGAAGAAGAAGAAAGGATAGTCACTGGAGGCAAATAGGCTGCCAGGAAATCCCTGAAATAATTTTGAAATGCTTGGCTTTGGAAACTGTGATTGGGAGAAGTAATAAAAATAATCTCTCTGTCCAAATATGATTGGCATGGACATGGATCTACAGAATAAACAGGTAAATGTGTACACATCTAAACTCCAGCATATTTCTAGTTAGCAAATACCAGATCCAGTACATTCTTTTTTTTTTTTTTAATTGGAATATAGTTTTGAGGTTTTCCAGGTGGTTCAGTGGTAAAGAATCTGCCTGCCAATGCAGGAGACACAAGAGAACTGGGTTCAATCTCTGGGTTGGGAAGATCCCTTGGAGTAGGAAAGGGCAACCCACTCCAGTATTCTTGCCTGGAAAATCCCATGAGCAGAGAAACCTGGCGGGCTGCAGTCCAGGGGGGGTCACAATGAGTTGGACACGACTACGTGATTGAGCATGATTTATTTCAGTGGGACAGGACTGCCCAGCTGTAACACATAGTTGCTTTACAATGCTGTGTTAGCTTCTGCTATACAGTGATGTGAATCAGCTATATGTGAATCAGTCTTGGATCTTCCTCCGACTCCCAGTCCCCTATCCTACTCCTTTAGGTCATCACAGAGCACCAAGCTGAGGTTCTGTGCTTTATAGCAGGGTAAGAATCTTTACTAATGAGCCACAAGGGAAGCCCATAAATTATGCTAGATGATAATACAAGTTATCAAAATATTGAGTCAGGTATGGGAGGGTATCAGAGAAAAAGTTATCTATCCTACACCTAGTAGTATATACATGTCAGTCCTAATCTCCTGATTAGTACCACCCTCCCCTTCCAGCCCTGTGTCTGCATGTCTGCTCTCCATGTCTGGGCATCTATTCTTGCTCTGCAAATAGGTTCATCAGTACTGTTTTTCTAAATTCCACATATATTCTTTAATATACGCTCCTCATTTTTTTCTTTCTGACTTACTTCACTCTGTACGACAGACTCAAGGTCCATTCACAACTCTACAAAAGGACCCAACTGAAATCCCTATCAAAGGACCAATGGCACTCTTCACAGAATTAGAACAAAAAATTTTACAAGCTGTATGGAAACTCAAAAGATCTCGAAAAGCCATAGCAATCTTGAGAAAGAAAAATGAAGCTGGAGGAATCAGGCTCCCTGACTTCAAAGCATTCATCCTTTTATTGTTTAAGTTCCGAGGACCACTTGCGTCAGACACTGTGCTGAGAACTAGGGAGAAGTGATGAACAAGCAGATCAGACGTGATTCCTCCATTCGTGGCAGAGATATTCTTTAATTAAATGATGCATTTGTTATCTTGTTCCAAATGCTGTGGAAAATTACATGAAAGTTGGAAAGCATATTGTAGAGTTACTTGACCTACTTCGGGAGACAGGAAAAGATTCCATTACGAAGGTGATGTTTGAGCCACGATGTGAGTGATGAGTTAGCATTAATTAGGGAAAGGGAAAGATTCACACAGGCAGAGGTGGAATATATTCAAAGTACTGAAAGGCCAGTGGCTTAAGAAGGGAAGAACGATTTCTTCCTGTTGCTGAGCAGCAACAGGGCACACTCACACGTAGGGCCACAGAGGGCAGTTAAATAAAGGGATTCTTTGCAGTGGTGTCTGAATGGTTAAGAGAAGTCAACATGACTGTATGGTACCCAAGCATGAAAAGTTGTTCCTCTGCCTGGGCATCAAAGTGGAAGGCAGGAGTATTTATCAGAGAAAAGGGCTCTGGGAAAGAGACACTTCACAGTGGCTGCGGCTGTAAGGAGATGCAGATAGTCTGAAGCTACACAGCAAGGAGAGATCCAGGGGAATAAATACTGCACTGCAATCTCCAGCCACCTCCTCATCTCCAATGTTTCTTTAGTCATGGGGTTTAGTTGCTAATTCATGTCTGATTCTTGTAATGCCATGGACTGTAGCCCACTGGGCTCCTCTGTCCATGGGATTTCCCAGCCAAGAATACTGGAGTGGGTTGCCATTTCCTTCTCCAGGGGATCTTCCTGACCCAGGGGTCAAACCCAGGTCTCCTGCATTGTAGGCGGTTTCTTTAGTGACTGAGCCACCAGGGAAGCTTCCTTAGTCAAATGCACCCTGAGTCAGATGTCGAGGGAGCCCTGTGATGCAGCTTATCACAAGTGAGCTCTCAGTGCACACCGCAGGGTGGAGAAGAATAAAGTGGACCTGGAGGGGCAAGTGGAAAATGTCCTGCAGAGTATGCGCCCGGTGGTTCCAGATCTTATCAGCAAGTGAAGGACTTGAGTATTGGTTCTTCTGAACACAACTGGCAGTGAGGGAAAGATGGGATCAGATTTGCATTCATAAAGGAAGGTCATTGGTGTCATAGGAGCAGATGGGGAAGCTCGGTGGGAGGTGCCATGGTGTCCCAGTGAGAGGTGATGGGCGCCTCTGTTGATCTGGGGGTTGCCTCAGGTGCGGAGGTGTGGGGAGATTCTGGAGGCAAGTAGTTTGTGCCCGTTTGGAAATGGGTTATGTGAAAGCGGGTGTGAGTGGCATGAAGCCTAGAGTTCAGTTTGCATTGGAGGATGGGTGGTGGTACCATTCTCTGAAGGAGGAACAGGGTTGGGAATTGGGGAAAATCATGAGCTTGGCTTTGGAAATGCTGAGTCTTTGATAAAGGTCAAGTCAGCACCTCTGCTTAACTAGGTGTTTACCAGCTACTTTTATTGTGTCCCAGCAAGGTGCCATGCTAGGCAGTTAGCTCAAGTATTTTCTCCAATCCTCAAAATACTAAGGCGGATGTTATTGTTCCCATTTTATCGATGAGAAAACTGAGGCTCAGGGAGGTCAAGTATCCTGTTTACTTTTACTATTTGAAATGCAGACACTTGAAACCCCAACGGAAGCTCTTTCCTTTCTGTACTTCTGTGTCTGCAGGTCACAGAAGCATCAGACGAGCCTGTAGGAAGGCTGAGGAAGAGTGAAAAAGAATTCTCTTCTGAAGCCTTTCATTTGAGGAAAATACAGGCTTTGTCTCATTGGATTCTAGAGTAGGCTCATGTGAATTTCAATTAACCAATCAGTCAGCACTCCCTGAGCAATTATTCTATGATTAGGATTTTGCTGGCCATTATATATATACATATAAAGATTATGAAAAGTATAAAATATGAGTCTTGATTTCAAGAACTTAAAATTTAGCTGAGGAGCTAAATACACTCAGGAAATAATTTTACCTATGATAACATAATATGCTGATAACGAAATGCCAGGTTGTATAGGGCTGACAGCCTGAGGAAAGGATAATATATATCACGATAAGGTCTTACTTAGGGGAGAGTTGCATTATGTGTACAAAAGGAAATTGAAGAAGGGGAGAATTCTGTGCCTTGATGGCCTAAGAAATTTCATCAACTGAGTGCTTTTCAGCAGATTGGATGTCTCCTTCTAAGACATTTCTTAAGATAAACAATTAATTACAGGTTTACAATTAGCTACATAAAATATGCATCAAATGGTCTGAGAGTTGAAATCTCTGAGAACTTGTCTTATTTAACATTTATTTTTGAAATTCTTGCAACCAAGAGTCCTTGGCTTTTTTTTTTTGATAGACAAGGGAGAGCAATCTGCTCATATCTCTGTTGAAGGAGAGGCTGAAATTGCAAATATGTTTCAATCTGATACAATCTAAATCCTTATCCCAATAATGAAAAATGCCACCAACAAATCTAAGGCTAAGATCTTTGCAGCACCATAAAGATTATTCTTTATGAGAAAATCACCTCAAATTTATTTCCAAAAGGAAAGATAAGACTTCTTATATAATGGCATCCAGAAAATAGACATTTTCTTAGTAGTAGGTATTATAATAATGGACATTTGTATAGTACCTTATGATTTATGAAGTACTTTATAGACTTTATCTCTCACTTGATAACTAAGCAAAGCCAAACTTCCATCAGAAAGTTATGTTGGTTATTCCCAAAGAGAAAAACATGTGTTTTAACAAATTTAGAAACAAAAAAATCAGTCTTAGCTTCTTAGGCATGAAAAGGAAATCATGGATTACCACAAGATATAATAACTTTATAACAATATAGCAAGGGCAATAATTATAAAAATAATATATATTGAACCTTTGCTATATATCTGGTCCTGGTCTATGCGCTTTAGGTATTAACTTGCATAAGCCTATAAAAGTCTCATGGAGAAGGTATTATTTCCATTTGACAGAAGAGGAAACTCAGGCACTTAAGTAACTTGCTAAGGTCCTACAAGCAGTAAGTGGAAGAGCTGGGCTTTGAACCTGAGAAGTTTGGCTCCAGAAGACTCACTCTTAACCAATCAAGACTCTTTAAAATGTAAAATGTCTCTTATATAAACATTGTTTCTTAAACAAAACTGTAAAATAGCCGGTGATTTACAAACAAAAATAAAGAGGAAAAAAGGCTAGGCACTATTGTAAAAGCTAATCAAAACAATACAATCCCATGGAGAGGAAGAAAGATCATAAAAACTAAAAAATCTACTCAAAGATTTAGAAATGGAAGTGTTTCTTTTTCACTAGTCTCTGAAGAAAGAGAAAGGAAGGTTAAGAAGGAAGAGACTAATTTATGGTCCAAGAATAACTCAAGGTTATCATAATTACAGAAATGTTTTAAACTCTTCCAAAAATTATTTCCTGCTTTACTTGGAGAGGACACAGTAGTTCTGACATAGAGTAAGTCCATTCCCAAGCAGCAGGGACAAGGTCTAGAGACAAGCAGAGAGTCTAAAATCTCGGGTATCTCACTGAGGACCACAAACTCTTTAACCTGTTCCTCCCTCTGGGTGTGTGAGGGTCAAAAGTGAAAGTACCAACAGAATTCATTCCTTTTTATGATCTTTAATCACTTACTTATTTAAAAAAGTTTTTTATTAGAGATCCCCTGGAGGAGGGCTTGGCAACCCACTCCAGTATTCTTGCCTGGAGAATCCCAAAGACAAGAGGAGCCTGGTGGGCTGTAGGTCATAGGGTGGCAAAGAGTTGGACACGACTGAAGGGACTTAGCACACAGCACATGGCTGCTTTACAATGTTAGTTTCCGCTGTACAGCAAAGTGAATCAACCATATGTGTGCATCTATCCTCTCTTCTGAGGTCACCACAGAGCACTGCGGTCTCTACAGAGCACTGAGCAGAGTTCCCTGTGCTTTACAGTAGGTTCTCATCAGTCATCTGTTTTATACACAGTAGTGAATAGATGTCAGTTCCAATATGAAATATATGTCAGTCTCAAGCCATTCCACACCCTCCTCCCTCCTTGGTATCCACATGTTTGTTCTCTATGTCTGTGTCTCTATTTCCGCTTTGCAAGTAAGTTCATCGATAACATTTTTCTAGATTCCACATATATGGAATCTACAATATTTATTTTAATTATGTATTACAATTAATATACAATATTTATTTTTCTCTTTCTGACTTACTTCTGTATAACAGTCTCTAGGTCCATCCATGTCTCTACAAATGACCCAGTTTCACTCCTTTTTATGGCCGAGTAATATTCCACTGTATATATGCAGCACTTCTTCTTTAATCCATTCATCTGCTGATGGACCTTAAAGTTGCTCTCGTGTCCTTGCTACTGTAAATAGTGCTGCAATGAACATTTCGGTACATGTATCTTTTTGAAATATGGTTTTCTTAGAGTATATGCCCAGGAGTGGAATTGCTGGTTCATACAGTAGTTTTATTCCTAGTTTGTTAAGGGATCGCCATACTATTCTCCACAGTGGCTGTATCGATTTACATTTCCACCAACAGTGTAAGAGGGTTCCCTTTTCTCCACACCCCCTCCAGCATTTATTGTTTGTAAATTTTTTGATGATTCTTTCAAGTGAGGATACCTGGCAAGTAGCTCTACCCAGCTTCCCATAAGTCTCTTGTAATAGGAAGGAAATTGTGTCGAGATTTGAAGATGTCTATAATTCGGGGCAAAAATGGTAAATCCCCATCAACTCTGATAAAGTATAAAAAGCAACTCAGTGCTGCTTTGCATTTGGGGATACATAGAAGAGATTCTTTTCCAGTGTTCCTTTGAGGAGGCTAAAATATAGGATTTTTCCGAATGTCCTTGCGGTAAGAGGGATGGATGCAAACCTTAACAAGATAATGGTATCTAATGCTTGCTGCGTAGAGTGAGGAACGCACAGGGGATATGGTCAAGAACAAGGTCTGTGTGTGCTTAACTTTCTGACTCATAATCTGGAAAGCAACCTCTTATCTCCCATGGCAAAAGAAAGGAAAAAATGATTTGCTTTTTCTGATCATAAAATTAAATTTTCTAAAATGATATGAAAATGTACTTTATTAAAGACTCGGTGTTGTGCTGGACTTTTTCACAATTTAGTTTTGATCAAAAGACTCTTTTGGAAGTGTTTACCTCTGTGGAACATTTTAAAATCTCATTAAGGAGGCTTTATTGATATAAGGGATAAAATCTTATAGTGATCATAATACAGAGCACTGTGTGTGAATGTTATATGGATTTTGCTATATTGCTTTTCCTGACCCCAATAAAATTCATAATATTAAAAATAAGCATGTTTTACTTCTTGACCTACTAATTGATTCTTCACTGTAAGACTTAGAGCAGTGTTTTTCAAATTGTGATCAGCAACACAGAGGGTAACAAAATCAATTCACTGGACCTTGCCAAAGAAGTATTAAATAGTTGTGTTAAATGGTGAAGTGTTAAAAAGTAAAAACGAAATAGAATGGGCTAGAAGAGAAATATTAGAGTATATCACACAAGATAAAAATGTGATTATTTCATTATATTTTGTTTCAATTATTTATATGTATATGTGTACTGAGATATAAATTTTTTTTAATTGGAGTATAGTTGCTTTAAAACATTGTGTTAGTTTCTGCTGTACAGAGAAGAGAATCAGCTGTAATTACATATATAATCCGTCCCTCTTGGACCTCCCTCCCACACCCGCCACCCCACCCCTCTAGGTTATCACAAAGCACCAAGCTGAGCTCTCTGAACTTTACAGCAGGCTCCTACTAGTGATCTGTTTTACTACATGATAGTGTATTTATGACAATCGTAATCTCCCAGTTCATCACCCCCTGCCATGTCCACACATCCATTCTCTACATCAGTGTCTCTATTCCTGACCTGAAAATAGGTTTTGTTTTTGATAAGAGTGAAGAAAATAGTTTTGAGAGCCTCTGATTTGAAGAGACTGTTGGACAAAAATATCAGCCCAGTCCTGATGGTTCATCCTTTACTCCCAAACCCACAACTCCACTGTCAAGAGTGACTTGCTGAATTTTGATATAGTCATATGATGAATACTATACAGTGGTGAATATGAGTAAAATCCAGCTTTTATGAAACAATATAAATCTTAGAAACACACAACTGGAATGAAAAACTAAGATGCAGAAAAATACATTCACTTTGATACCATTTCACTGAAGCTCTAAGGAAGCTAAAATTAATACTTATTGTCTAATGATACATAATAAAACCACAGAAAAGACAAACATAAAATCTAGGAACAAGACTACCTCTGTGCAGAAGGCAGGGGGAAGTGGAGGAGTCTGGGGAAGAATATGCCAGAAGTGTCTCTGCCATTGTTCATGTTCCAGTTCCTAAGTTGGGGAGGTGGTTATTATGTTTCATAACTTAAACATACTCCTCAATACTATATTAATATTTCTGCTTATACTCAACAATAAAAAAGTGAACTTATTAATCAACTTTATAAGGAAGCAAATTTTTTTTCTTTAATTCTGTCTTTGATAGAAGTCTGATAACTAACCTTATTCCTAAAACACACTGCCTTTCCCAGTGATGAAGTGGCCAATAATATCCCAGACAACTAAGCTTATCTAAAAATAAGATTAGCTTTCAACCAGCTGCCTGGAAATGACTGAGTAAATGAAGATGATTTTCTCAAAATTGCAGGCTCCCCTCTGTGACCTCGCATAATGTTCTTCTTTTTATTGCCTCAGTTTCTCCAGCTGCAAAAAAAAATTTATGTTTAACTCTGGATTCCTGCTCCCTCCTTATCTTGCTCTAATCATCAAAGAATAAGAGCAAGCATTTCTAAGCAGTACTTCACAAACTTGCTATTTGATGGACACTCCATCGAGAAAGACTTTTGAATGACTGCCAAAATACCTAGCTCCCATTCAGACAGCAAAGTTCATTTCATAGTTGAGCTCTTTTCCTGTAAAGGAGAAAAGTGCTTCTTGAATGGTGGAAATGCAGCTTCCTGCAGTTTCCTGTATTTAGAGAATTAAATTATATATAAAAAAAATGTTAAGTGCTCACTCAGCAGTTAGATTGTAGTTTCTATATGCAGTCCCACTTCCTCCATGTAAGTACACAGAATCCCCAAATCAAACACAGTCTGCCTTCCAAATTGGTGAGACAGTTGATTGCTTGGGATTTAAACTATCTTTTCCAAAGGAGACCACATTAGGTATGATGGACTGGGTCTCTCTGGGTCTCTCAGGCAGATGGTGCTGGAAGCTCTTCAGCAATTCTTGCTTTCAAGGTCCATGGGGTGAAGGATTTGGTGGGAAAGACTGAGGGACAGGACTCTGGAGTCAGCAGAAACATTTGCAAAGGGAAGTTGTTACACCAGGCTGGGGACTTCCCCCCGGGAGCCACCTCTCAATGCTGCTCCATCCTGGGCAGCTGACCGTGACAGCGGGTCGGATGTGTGGGCGTGGGGCCTTTCAGTGGAGGACACCAGTGGCAAAGGAGGCTTCCAAAGGGAGGCAAGCCAGATGGGACTTAGTAAGGGTCAGGGGACGCATTTATACTGAATAAAAGTAACCTCCAGGATGGCTGGAAATTAATAAGCATGTCCAAATATTTCTCAAGTACACTGTTCAAGACTCAGAGAAAGGGAAAACTACTGTCTGGATGACATGGACTTTTCTTATTCTTTTTTTGTTTGCTCTTCCTTAATGAAGGGGCAAAAATCCTGAGTGCTCAAAGCCATAACAACCCCATTCCTGGTGGGATGACAGCCCAAGGCTAATGGAAGCACAGTGGTTGCAGAAAAACAAGAGTGATTCTGGCAGGGGGACACCATGGAAAGAGTCTATATGTGTTAAATCCTGTTATTTATTGTCGCCAAGATGAAATGAAAGGGCTGACAAAGAATGGTCACTGAGTAACAAGGCCAGGAGATTCTGGGCTCTTATGGAAGCAGTTCTGTCTCTCAGAGCTTCCCAGTTCCACATACAGTCTGAAGAGGTCCAGGTAAATTTACACTGACAACTGAATCAATGTAAACAAAACTCTTTTTATATTTTTAGTATACATATATATTATATATTTCTTATACTTCCTGTCCCTATTCAAAGTAAAATATATATTTTTTCAAAATCGGCATTGTAAAATTCAAAGAGTTTCATGATAAAGGGAAAAAAATGAGATATAATCTAGGTCTACTTCAACACAATCATACAGATTAGCAAAGACATTAAGACTAGGACCTGAAATGTCAGAATGCCTCTTTTTAAAAAATATACGTATTTACTTATTTTTGGCTATGCGGAGCCTTTGCTGTTGCACTGGAGCTTTGTCTAGTTGTGGTGCCTGAGCTTCTCACGGCGGCGGCTCCTCCTGTTGCAGGCATGGGCTCCAGAGTGTGAGGGCTTCAGTAGTGGTGGCACGTGGGTTTAGTTGCCCCACAGCCTGTGGAATCTTCCCAGACCAGGGATTGAACCTATGTCTCCCACACTGGCAGATGGATTCTTAACCACTGGACCACCAAGGAAGTCCCAGACTACATTTTAAAGAGACATGTTTGTCGGAAAGTAAGAA
This sequence comes from Antilocapra americana, assembly GCA_007570785.1. NCBI lineage: Eukaryota > Metazoa > Chordata > Mammalia > Artiodactyla > Antilocapridae > Antilocapra > Antilocapra americana. The sequence continues at coordinate 10,634,580 of ML660770.1, read as the reverse complement.
TTTTTGTAGGAAAATGAGAAAGACAAAGATTCACTTTTGTCTCCAGCCTTGGGACAATTCTACAGGTTATGACTTTGAGCTACCAGTGGAGTCATTATCTTTTTTCTCTCTCTCTCTTTCATATAATAATTATTGAGAATTCATGCAGTGTTTGGGACAATGTAAAGGAATGAAGAGTGACAACAACAAAAGCTATTATCACTTTCTAAAATGGAAAAGAGTAGGTACAAATCTCACTGATCATAAAGAGACTGCATCTCCAAGTGACCTGACAGCCAAAGGGAACAATAGAAATTGTCACTGGTTAGTCAGTTCCAAGCTACAACCCCATGTGATTCTTTACAAGTTTTGACACTGACTTGCTATTAACAGTAGAAAAGTTTTAGAGGAAAAAATAGCGTTCGAGTTAATACATCTTAGAGTAAGGCTGTATCATTTTAACAGCTTGTGCTCCAGAAAGTCAATACTTTAATTAAATCAAGACTATCCCATCACTTTGAAACATACCAACATTCTCAGATAAAGTCATGGCAAAGTACTTTACAAAAGACTCAGCAGTAATAATCCACTAATACAGTTAAGCAATGATTTTATATAGCAGGATGTTTCTTAGCCTCAAACTCTTCAGTTACTCATGAAATCAGCACACTCAAAATTTTCATTCCATGAGAAGTGTAGGTGGATTGATTCATTTATACCAGAAATGTCTACTGAGTGGCCCTATTTGAGGGTCTGTGGAGGATGCAAAGATAATCAGGTACATACCTCATTTTCCTCGGAGATTTATGCTTAACAGGTGAGATCAGACATGCACATAGAAACTAGAATGTAAAAGGTCAACTGTAAATGTCAGAGGAGATTGACAGATGACAAATCAGAGAAGAGCTGGGAAAACTTTAGGGAAGAAATGTATTGGGCTATGAACTAGACATCCAGGATCATCAGGAAGCGTAGTTCAGATGGAAGAAAAAGTACAATCAAAGGCATAGTTGGGGCAATTTCAATCGCTCATTTAACTAGCTAAAGAGAAGCATGAACAGGAATGCCAGGCAATGTGGCAGAAAGGACTGAAAGAATTCTTCATGGAATGAAGGAGTAGGAATGTCCGGCTAAGGAGCTATGTTGGACAGCTCAGCTCTCCGTTCACAGGCAGCTGTTTCTTTCCCTACACTGGCACCATCCAAGCCATTGTTTAAAATCTTCCGTTGAAATAACTCTCTTTTACAGACGAGAGTTTAGCACATAAGGAAGTATATTAGGAGACTGTAAAAAAAAAAAACATGCAATTGATTCTTTTACCTACCTTAAACTTGCAGATTAATTTTGCTTTTACTCCATGTTTGCCAAGAAACAATGTCACATCAATATCATTGACCAAATTGATATAAAGGGATGGGTGAGCATATGGATGGGTGGGTGGACACGTGGTGAGCATGTGACTGAGTGGCTGAGTGGGACTGGATGTGTGAGTGGATGAGTGTATAGTCAAACAGGTGGATGCATGGGTCAGTGGTAGTGGGTGGATGAGTACGAGGAGAGTACTCAGTGGCTGGCTTGCCAGATACTTAAAGTAGTTAGATGATGTTCTGTATGATTCTATGATTAATTGTTGAACAGACAAGAAAAAAAAAGTCAATAATATAAATCCAAACAATTGTTTGCACATAAATTTTAGTCTGGCTATATGAATCAAGCTTATTTTTCAGTGTTCTTATAAAGTGAACACACCCTTCACTACATATTGGAATAGAATTCAAGAGACATGTGTCCTTTTTTATTTCCTTCATCCCCTTCTCCAATCATATAGGGATTCATGTTTTCCCAAGCATAACTCAAGCGAAACAAGGCAAAGCCACTGAAAAGGTAAAAGTTAATTAGGTAAATGTAGAGTGATTTTTAAAAAATGACATCTATAATGACATTCTATAAGAGGGGGTATTCTTCAGGATAATGTAGACATAGGAATTCATTATAGTAGTTATAAGGTTAATAGGGTTTTATTACTAAAGCAGTGCTGCTAGACTGTGTCTTAGTCCTCTTTCCTCTTTCTAAACTGTCTCTTCGTCCTCTTTCCTCTTTCCTCGTAAGAACTGGAGTAGGTTACTAGAATAAACAGTCTCAAGCTCTAGCCTTTCCCTCTAGCTTCTACATAGTTGTACCTGATAAGAGAAATGTAACCTTTCTACTTAGGTTGATGTACTTATCATGATTGAATGAAGTATACTGAAGACATTCAAATGGTAAACATACTATTGTTAAATCTAATTACATAAACATCTGACTTCTGTAAGGGGAATGTTTCATGATAGTTTGGGGAATGAGCTCTATGATAAGGTTGCTATGGAAGGTAGAAAACAAAAAATTGTATAGAATGATAGGTGATGCAGAAGCAAAAACAACAATACAGTATATTAACACATATATATGGAATTTAGAAAGACGGTAACGAGAACCCAACATGCGAGACAGCAAAAGGAACGCAGATGGTATAGAATAGACTCGTGGACTTTGTGGATGAGGGTAAGGGTGGGATGATATGGGAGAAGGGCATTGAAACAAGTTAATTATCATATGTCTAATCAATCCCCAGCCCAGGATTGATGCTCGGGGCTGGTGCAGCGAGATTTCCCAGGGGGGAGGGAGGAGGGAGGGGGGTTTTGGAGGGGAAGCATATGTAAACCCATGGTGATGTCATGACATTGTATGGCAAAAACAATAAAAATAAATAAATTAAAAAAAAAAGAATGATAGGTGATGTAATGATGTAATGGGGATGTCTTTTGGCTATAAAACTGTAAACCAACAATAATAAACAAGAGACTGTTCCATCACCAAAAAAAAAAAAAAGAGAGAGGGTATTCATATACAGTAACAGTTTTGAAAACTGTAAATTACTGATGTTTAACTTTCAAAATCAACAAACACTAATTAACAAGCCAGTCAGCCAACCAACCAAGCAAACATTTCAAAACACCAACTTTGTGTAAGCAGGACACAGGACACTGATAAAATAAGGTTTTAAGAAAGATACCCTTGCTATTTAAAGTGTGGTCCTTGGACCAAAAGCATTAGCGTCACCGGGAGTTAGTTAGAATCTGAGGCCCTGTTTCAGACTTAGTACACAGTTTTACACATGCATTAAAGCTTGAGAAGCGCTGATGTATGCTCTTCTTGGAAATCAAAAGTATATAATGTCATAAGTTGAGTTTTGTTTAATCCAGTGTTTACCAACATTATTTGATCATGGATCCCTTTCTCAATGGACCACCTACTCAACACTACATGGAAATTATGGAACACAGTTTAGGTGATGCGGGGCTCAATGACCATTAAGGTCCTCCCAAATAAAGCATTCTATGCTTCTGTTAATTATATAGTTGTGTGTATGTATATATATGTGTGTGTGTGTGTGTGTGTGTAGTATGTGTGTGTATATACTATATTCATCTGGGCTTCCCTGGTGGCTCAGTGGGAAAGAATCTGCCTACAATGCAGGAAATGCAGGAGACTCGAGTTCAGTCCCTGGGTCAGGAAGATTCCCTGGAGGAGGGCATGGCAACCCACTCCAGGATTCTTGCCTGGAGAATCCTAGGGACAGAGGAGCCTGGCAGGCTATAGGCCATAGGGTTGAAAAGAGTCAGACAGGACTGAAGGGGTGAGCATGTGCGCACTGTATTTATCTCCCTATAGCTATCTATCTAATGGAAAATAGCCATGATTCTATTTATGTATTTAATAAATAGATTCTATTTAAGTATTTAATAAATAGAATCTATTTATGTATTTAATAAATAAAATGCCCTTGCCATGTCTGAAAGAAATGGTGGAATGCAATTTTAAGTTCTTAGTAAAGAGAGGAGGAATTTCATGAAAATGAACAAAGAATCATTTCAACTAAGAGGTCAATGTCTATGGGGAAATGTGTATGTGGGTCTGAGATTACTCTCCAAGATCTTTTCCAAAATATACATTCTTCATTAATGAGGGCTAATTTTTTAAAAGTACTTTCGTCCACTTGTGCCTATTCAAATATTTTATTTTTCAAGGAATGTTGTTTTGGGGGCTGTTATAATTTCCATAGGCCTTCAGGAATGTTACTAAGAGCATTAGTCTTTGGATGAAGTCTCCTTGGATAAGTACACACTGATATGAATACTTTGGACTTAATTTGATGTTATTGGAACTAATCTGAAAATAAATAATACTTCCTAATGGTGGTGGCTCAATCTTTTTTAAACAGGAAATTTTGCTGGACTTGGCTGCATTTCCCATAGTGCCTATCCAGAAGCACACAGATCTGAACCTCCACATCCTCAAGAAACACATGCATCTCGGCCAGGGCTATTTTTTTTTTTTAACACCAGAGGCTAAACACTTGAGCCTGGAAAAGGACTTTGTCATTGCAAATCATACTTCATTCTGATCAACCCTAGCTGTAAACAGAAGTAAGAATAAGACTCTGCTAGGTCTGTGAAGAAGCCAGCATGACACATGGGATGATTTGAGGTGACATATACAGGAATCTTTTAGTTTGGCAGTCGTGAAGTTATATTTATATTAGGAACAGTAGAATCAGTGTAGCAAATGTGCCACTTCCTACCTCATACTGTGCAAGATTAGGTTAAATTTACAAAACCAGGCCATTTTAAAACAGCAAATAACCTCACAGATGTATTACACAATGAAAATTGTGACTGCGGTAATGCAAAGGATTGCAAGGACTTTCTTGATGGTCCCGGTGGCTAAGACTCCTCGCTCCCAGTGCAGGGGGCCTGGGTTCCATCTCCGGTCAGGGAACTAGATCCCGCATGCTGCAGCTAAGATTGAAGACCCCGTGTGCTACAACCAAGACCTGGCACAGCCAAAGAAGTTCTTTAATTACATAGTTTTTATAAAAAGGATTTCAATGTGGGAAATATTCCTCTAATAAAACTCTTCAACTCTTCAGATGAAAATGAAGACCTCTTCCCTGGTGGCTCAAAGGTAAAGAATGTATCTGCAAGTTGGGAGACCCAGATTTGATTCCTGGGTTGGGAAGAACCCCCAGAGGAGGGCATGGCAACCCACTCCAGTATTCTTGCCTGGGAAATCCCATGGACAGAGGAGCCTGGTGGGCTACAGTCCATGGGGTTGCAAAGAATCAGACACGACTAGTGACTAATACACACATACACACACACACACACACACACACACACACACACACACACACACGGTAAGGGCCTAGGATTTCTTACTCCTCAAAATCAAACTCATAGTAATAGTGATTAGTCTTGGATAAAAATATCTCAAGCACATCTTAAAAACCTTTGGGATGTAGTATTAGCAATCACAGTGAATATACTTCCTCAGATATTGAATAACTGATTATAGACAGTTAATAATTTTCAGGATTCTCCAAAGCATTTAGATGCATTAAAATAGCAAAGGGAAGGAATCTCTTTCTCAAAATATGTTGTGTTTATCTTACTTTGGGTATAAATCATAAACTGTGACTGAGGTTTACTTCATACCTGGTACCACCTCTGTGATGGCTGGCTTTGTCTACCATTTTCAAACGGAAACTTGAGCAAGTAATGATTCTGTCTCCAATTTCTTTGTTATATAAACATATAGAAAAAGACTCTTTATACAATTTAACTTTCCCAATCTGTGTTGTTGTTTAGATGGTAAGTCATGCCTGAGCCTTTGCAATCTCATGGACTGTAGCCTGCCAGTCTCCTTTGTCCATGGAATTTTCCAGAGAAGAATATTGCAGTGGGTAGCCATTTCCTTCTCCAGGGGATCGTCCTGACCCAGGGATGGAATCCATGGCTCCTGCATTGGCAGGTGAATTCTTTAGCATCTGAGGCACCAGGGAATCCCTTCCCATCTGTGAAATACTATTAATTAATTGATCCCAAAGAACGTCCATCCCCAAAGTACTATGACTTCATAACTATTAAAAAGATGAGTAGTATATTTAAATCCACAGAGACAGCTGAGCTTCCAGGGAAAAATGTTACTAGATATTAAAACTGGAATTTTTCAGTGTTTATTATGTTATAAGGACTCAGCAAACACTCTCTTGTTTCTTCTGCCCAGAATATGTACGATTCCTATTTCACAAATGCAGAAAATGAAAAGTGTTAGTGGCTCAGTTGCATCAGGCTCTGTGAGACCCCATGGACTGTAGCTCACCGGGCTCATCTATGGAATTCTCCAGGCAAGAATACTGGAATGGGATGCCATTACCTTCTTCAAGGGATCTTCCAGACCCAGGGAACAAGTCCAGGCCTCCTGCGTTGCAGGTGGATTCTTCCCTGTCTGAGCCACCAGGGAAGCACAAAGGCAGAAAATGAGGTTTAAAGCTGTGCAGTAACTTACTCAAGATCACACAGACAGCAGGTAGTACAGCTAAGATTTGAATTGGGGTCTCCTTTTCTCAAAAGTCCACTCCTTTCCTCCACCATATCAAGCCACCCATCCATGATCAGAGCAGAGCATTATTATCATTACCTTTGAGATAAAGCTACTGGGTCAGAATTGAAAAAAAAAAAAAAAGCTATTTGCCAATTTGTCAACCCAAACAGCCCAAGAATTAACTAATTGTTGAGAATATATGTCATTTTGAAACTAATCTCATAAATATATGATGTAGATTAGTGATGTGAAAGTTTATCAAACTCAATTTAGATGCAAATTTGCCATTTGAGAAACCTTAAACTCTAATACTTGATCCAAGCCACAAAGAATAATTGATATAAATGTCATTCTTGAGAGCAAAAAAGTAGAAACTATATGAATATTACAATACAAATTAAAGTATTTCTGTGGTCTCAGGATTATAATAGCTTCCATTCCTTTTAATTTTAAAGTATTGTTTTAGTTTTTATATTGAGATATAGTTTGTTTGCAGTTTTATATTAGTTTCAGGTGTATACATAGTGATTCAAAGTTATTACAGATTGATTGATACTTTTCAACTGAAGTGCTAGAGAAGACTCTTGAGAGTCCCTTGGACTGCAAGGAGATCAAACAGTCAATCCTAAAGGAAATCAACCCTGACTATTCATTGGAAGGACTGATGCTGAAGCTGAAGCTCCAAGACTTTGGCTACCTGATGTGAAGAGCTGACTCTTTGGAAAAGACTGCAATGCTGGGAAAAATTGAAGGCAGGAGGAGAAGAGGGCAACAGAGGATGAGATGGTTGAATGGCATCACTGACTCAATGGACATGAGTCTGAGAAAACTCTGGGAGATGGTAAAGGACAGGGAAGTCAGGCATGCTTCAGTCCAAAGGGTTGCAAAAAGTTGGATATGACTGAAGAACAACAAATACTCCACTTAAAGTTATTATAATATTATTGAGTATACTCCTTGTGCTATGCATTACAATCCTATGACTTAGCTACTTTATAGCTAGAGGTTTGTATTTCTTAATCGTCTTCACCTTGATCCCTTTCAACCATCCCCCTTTGCTTCCATTTCAATGAAAATAGGAAACAAATATTGTCACTATGTGGAAGAGAACAGGTAATTGTTGATGACAGAAAAGAAGAAAATGCTATAAAATTTGGGAAATGTCTAAGATTGCAACCATAATATTTGTAGATAAAAAAAGGCATTGTAGAGCAAAATAAAATTTTGTGTATGTATGTGTATACATGTATACAGTTAGGTGTCAAATCAAATATTTGACAAAGTTTTAAAATGTATTAAGCAGCATCTACTTGTTGGAACAAATTTCAAATGGAAACTGCAGGCCAATCTGGTATTATCTTTGGAAATAATAACTTAGCTGAAAGATATTCATTTTGAGATTAAGCAATTTTGATAAGCAATGTGGTTTTGAGGTAGGAAGAAAGAGAATTTCTTTAGGACATAGAGAATCAGCTTTAAATAATTATATTGGCTTAAAAAAATTTTTTTTAAAGGATTAAGCCTTCATTGCTAGTTTGCATGCTTACTTTTCACTGTACTCCAAAGTCAAGGCACACAGAAGGGAACAAAATTGAAAACTCTTGTAATTGCATATTAACACCTCATAACAATACTAGCTTTCTTATTTCAACTAACAAACCTTTAAACAGCAACATATGAAATGGTCACCATTTCAAGTGAATTAATCAGTTCCTGTCCCACGATAATCACTCACTTTGGACAAGGGGTTCTAGTGAATGAGTGCTCAGAGAGTAAAGTGGAGGAACCATGATTTTCCCAGCAGCCCTCAGTCGTGATTATGAGTGAGATCACCTAAAATAATCACTTAATTTCCACTTGCTCCATCTACATGACCTATGTATGTCCTCAATAGCTAGTAAGAGTTCCCTATCCTCAAACATGGAAACCACCAGTCGGTATCTTGCATTCTCATATGTAATTTGTTTTTAAATTCAATGTTTGTTTTATGTATTTGGCTGTGCTGAGTCTTAGTTGTGCATAGGGGATCTTTAGTTGTGACAAAACAGGGAGCTGACTGTGGCTCAGATCATGAACTCCTTACTGCCAAATTCAGACTTAAAGTGAAGAAAGTAGGGAAAATCACTAGACCATTCAGGTATGACCTAAATCAAATCCCTTATGACTATACATTGGAAGTGACAAATAGATTCAAGGGATTAGATCTGATAGACTGCCTGAAGAACTATGGGTGAGTTTCATGACATTGTACAGGAGGAAGTGATTAACACCATCCCCAAGAAAAAGAAATGCAAAAAGGCAAAATGGTTGTCTGAGGAGGTCTTACAAATAGCTGTGAAAAGAACAGAAGCTAAAGATAAAGGAGAAAAGGAAAGATATACCCCTTTGAATGCAGAATTCCAAAGAATTGCAAGGAGAGATAAGAAAGCCTTCCTTGGTGATCAATGCAAAGAAATAAAGGAAAACAATAGAATAGGAAAGACTAGAGATCTCTTCAAGAAAATTAGAGATACCAAGGGAACATTTCATGCAAAGATGGGCTCAATAAAGGACAGAAATGGTATGGACCTAACAGAAGCAGAAGATATTAAGAAGAGATGGCAAGAATACACAGAATTGTACAAAAGAGATCTTCACAACCCAGATAATTGCAATGGCATGACCACTCACACTCACCTAGAGCCAGACATCCTGGAAGGTGAAGTCAAGTGGGCCTTAGGAAGCATCACTACGAACAAAGCAAGTGGAGATGATGGAATTCAAGTTGACCTATTTCAAATCCTAAAAGATGATGCTATGAAAGTGGCTACACTCAATATGCCAGCAAATTTGGAAAACTCAGCAGTGCTCACAGGACTGGAAAAGGTCAGTTTTCATTCCAATCCCTAAGAAAGGCAATGCCAAAGAATGTTCAAACTACTGCACAATTGCACTCATCTCACATGCTAGCAAAATAATACTCAAAATTATCCAAGTGAGGCAACAGTACATGAACCATGAACTTCCAGATGTTCAAGCTGGATTTAGAAAAGGCAGAGGAACCAGAGATCAAATTGCCAACATCCGCTGAATCATCGAAAAAGCAAAAGCGTTCTAGAAAAACATCTACTTCTGCTTTATTGACTATGCCAAAGCCTTTGACTGTGTGGATCACCACAAACTGTGGAAAATTCTTAAAGAGATGAGAATACCAGGCCACCTGACTTGCCTCCTGAGAAACCTGTATGCAGGTCAAGAAGTAACAGTTAGAACTGGACATGAAACAACAGACTGGTTCCAAATCGGAAAGGAGTACATCAAGGCTGTATATTGTCACCCTGCTTATTTAACTTTTATGCAGAATACATCATGAGAAATGCTGGACTGGAGGAAGCACAAGCTGGAATCAAGATTGGCGGGAGAAATATCAATAACCTCAGATATGCAGATGACACCACCCTTACGGCAGAAAGTGAAGAAAAGCTAAAGAGCCTCTTGATGAAAGTGAAACAGGAGAGTGAAAAAGCTGGCTTAAAACTCAACATTCAGAAAACTAAGATCATGGCATCTGGTCCCATCACTTCATGGGAAATAGATGGGGAAACAATGTAAACAGCGAGAGACTTTATTTTGGGGGGCTCCAAAATCACTGCAGATGGTGACTGCAGCCATGAAATTAAAAGACGATTGTACCTTGGAAGAAAAGTTATGACCAATCTAGACAGCATATTAAAAAGCAGAGACATTACTTCACCAACAAAGGTCCATCTAGTCAAAGCTGTGGTTTATCCAGTAGTCATATATGGATGTGAGAGTTAGACCATAAAGAAAGATGAGCACTGAAGAACTGATGCTTTTGAACTGTGGTGTTGAAGAAGACTCTTGAGAGTCCCTCGGACTGCAAGGAGATCAAACCAGTCTATCTTAAAGGAAATCAGTCCTGAATATTCATTGGAAGGACTGATGCTGGAGCTGAAACTCCAATACTTTGGCCACTTGATGTGAAGAACTGACTCACTGGAAAAGACTCTGATGCTGGGAAAGATTGAGAGCAGGAGGAGAAGGGGACGACAGAAGATGAGATGGCTGGATGGCAACACTGATTCAATGGCCATGAGTTTCAGTAAGCTCTGGGAGTTGGTGATGGACAGGGAACTCTGTCGATCTCGAAAGGAGCTCCATGGAAAGGACATGGTTCCAAATTGGGATAGGAGGACATCAAGGGTGTATATTGTCACCCTGTTTATTTAACTTATATGCAGAATACATCATGAGAAACGCTGGGCTGGAGGAAGCACAAGCTGGAATCAAGATTTCCAGGAGAAATATCAATAATCTCAGATATGCAGATAACACCACCTCTATGGCAGAAAGAGAGGAGGAACTACAGAGCTTCTTGATGAAAGTGAGAGAGGAGAGTTAAAAATCTGGCTTAAAACTCAACATTCAAAAAACTAAGATCATGGCATCTGGTCCCATCACTCCATGGCAAATAGATGGGGAAACAATGAAAACAGTGTGAGACTTTATTTTCTTGGGCTCCAAAATCACTGCAGATGGTGACTGCAGTCATGAAATTAAAAGATGCTTGCTCCTTGGAAGAAAAGCATGACCAACCTAGGCAACATATTAAAAAGCAGAGACATCACTTTGCCAACAAAGGTCCCTTTAGTCAGAGCTATGGTTTTTCCAGTAGCCATGTATGAATGTGAGTTAGACCATAAGAAAGCTGAGCGCAGAAGAATTGATGCTTTTGAACTGGTGTTGGAGAAGACTCTTGAGAGTCCCTTGGACTGAAAGGAGATCCAACCAGTCTATCTTAAAGGAAATCAGTCCTGAATATTCATTGGAAGGACTGATGCTGAAGCTGAAACTCCAATACTTTGGCCACTTGATGTGAAGAACTGACTCACTGGAAAAGACTCTGATGCTGGGAAAGATTGAGAGCAGGAGGAGAAGGGGACGACAGAAGATGAGATGGCTGGATGGCAACACTGATTCAATGGCCATGAGTTTCAGTAAGCTCTGGGAGTTGGTGATGGACAGGGAACTCTGTCGAGTGCAGTCCATCGGGTCGCAAACAGTTGGACATGACTGAGGTCCTGATCTGGACTGAGCTGTGGGATCTAGTTCTCTGACCAGGGATCAAACCCAGGCCTCCTGCATTGGGAACGAGGACTCTTAGACACTGGAACCTCTCATATATAATCTTGAATAGACTCCTGCTGGGCACTGCTGCCACTCCATCAACGCTCAGCTTCTCCTGGCCCAGCCACTCAAGTGCTTCATCAACACTGCATGACATCAACCATGCTGGCTTTTCTAGGGCATAAGTCACTCCTCGGCCACGACCCTGTTGGGCACAGCTCACTGATTGCCTGGGCTTTGATGGTGTCAGAGTAGGATCTGGGTTAGGGGGGAGAGGAGGTTAGGATCCATGCTGACTCTCCACCAGATTCCAGTAGAGAAACTACAGACCTTTGGAACTCATAGCTAATTGATGATCACTTGTGGGTGTGTTCATGAATCAGATTTATTAACGACTGGGCAAGTGCCCAAGATGCTCTGCAAATGCTAGTAAATGTTGGGTTGGAGAATACCATTTGGATCCAGAGCCAACATGTTTCATCCCATCCCCATCCAGATGAGACTCTAGAGCCACTGGAGCCTGGGGTGGGCTGAGGGGAGGGAGGGAGAAACAAGCCTTCAGCACAAACTCATCACCCACCCTTGTGCCCAGGTCACAGGTTTCATCAACCCTGCTGGTGGCTGACCAGAGAGTAAAGAGGGGAGGATAAGAGGTGAAATAGCTCCCGTAGTGCGTTTTTCATACAGACGCAAAGAGCTAAGGAGCCTGAGTACCCGCTGCTCCCCTGACGGTCCTAGAGAGCACGAGGCTTGTGCAGGAGCTGTTATTCTCAACAGAGTGACATTCTGCTGAGAACTGCCCTTCCTCCTTCATGGAGAAGTGATGTGGGGTTGGGAGAGAAGCTAGACGGCATCTTCAAAGCCACAGGCTTGATGGGAAGAAGAGAAGTTTCTTTCTCTGTGAAAACAGGAAAATGGGAGATTAAGTACTATAAAAATATAGCCCAGATGTTAGAGAGTGTATTAAGAGAGTTCTTCTAGCTTTGGCTCATCATACTTCTGCCCTCCCTGGGTCTAATGGAGACAATCCCTCCTGGTAGCTCAGACAGGAACCTGCAGTGCAGGAGGCCTGGGTTCAATTCTTGGGTCGGGAAGGCCCCCTGGAGAAGGGAATGACAACCCACTCCAGTATTCTTGCCTGGAGAATTCTATGGATACAGCAGGCTGGCAGGCTACGGATAGTCCATTGGGGTCACAAAGAGTCGGACACAGCTGAGCGACTAACACTTTCACTTTCAGAGACAATCTGAGCCGTGGACCTGTGTGAGCACAGAACACTCTTTCCTTTCAAAGTAAGGAAAGAAGTGCTGCTGGCCTGCCTATCATGATTGGCTATTTCCCTTAAAATTAAACTCTTCTTCAGAGAATATCACAATTCCCTAACCTGAAAAATCTTCTCTGGAACAGACTTAAGAATTTGCCAAACATGCCCACTTGTGTATGGGTAAATAGAGTTGTTTATGCAGTAAACACAGTTGGTTGCTTGGTCACGGGGAGTCTCTTCTTTACTCAACACAAAAAGGCCACTAGTGGTCTGTCCTGTGAGTTAACCAGAAACTGCCAACCATGCCTAGCCTCCAGAGGGGCACTGGCCCAAGTTGTCACTCTGTAATTTCTGCACAAATCATAATCCAATTCTGTAAGCACAGTGGTAAAGAATCCCAGTGCCAATGTAGGAGACTCAGGAGACCAGGTTTGATCCCTGTGTTGGGAAGATCCCCTGGAGAAGGAAATGGCAACCCACTCCAGGATTCTTGCCAGGGACATCCCATGGACAGAGGTGTCTGGCAGGCTACCATCCACTGGGGTGCAAAAGAGTCGGACATGACTTAGTGACTAAAACAACTACAGGCACCAAACACAGTTTCTGAAGATCTAAAGATAACTAAAGATTTAGTTCTTTTCTTTAAGGGGCTCACAGTCAAGGGGTAAAGTCAGTAAAGAAGCAAATACCTGTCATAAAGCTTTTGCCACAAAAAGGCACAACAAATTTTATTAAATGCTATAATAACAGGCACATAAAGCACTGTGATGTTCGGGGGTTGGGGGAACAAGTATTTTTAAATGAAATCATTAGACCATTTCTAAATTGGAAAGATTTGAGAACATATAAAAGATGACCACTTAGTCTTAATTTTTTGATACATGACTATTTTCAAGCCTGGATTTCTACCATAGCTTTTTTTTTTTAATATGCATATTTGGGGGGTTATTTAGGGCATACTCACAGTGGCAATGGCCAGTAATGACCTTCAGCTTATGAAAATAGATCTCCAATAAAAATAAATTCATTTACTGGAAAACCATTGGAACATCTTAGTCCTGTGGAAAAACACAGTTATGTGTTTACTGATAAATCCTGCTTATGTAACTGACCTGCCACGTTAAAGCATCATTCAAACAACAATTGGGAAAACCAAACAAATATACTGCTGGGAAAAGAAGACTAATTTCAGGTTTTTAAACTTGCTTCTTGCTTGTGTTCAATTATCTGAGATAAAAATGAAACAGTTAAAAAGCATAACTTTTAGTTTGACATTTTTTAATGACTTGGAAGACACTGTAGCTTATTTGATCCAATATTATCTCTCCAGACTGGTGGGACAAATCTCTAAAATTATTCATAGTAGCAGTTCCTAAATATCAATGGATTCAAGACCTGGGAGTTTGCTACACTGAGTCCACCACGTTTCCTTTATTTTTACATTGTTTCCCTTTCCTTTTCTTGATCCTGCCTTACTTTCCAAGACAATCTCTTGTTTTTAAACCTTTTCTGCTCATGCATTGGGCTTCTCAGTGGTACATTTGAAGGTTGCTCAGCTCTTTGATGGACCTGTTTTTGTAATTAATTCTGTGTGTTCATCTCGAATAGCCTAGTATGGGCCTCTCCTTACAGATTATAATCAAGTATGGAATAGAATAGGGACATTTGGTATAAAGTAGAAACTGTCATAGCATAAAAAGCCATTGAATCTAACCTCTAAAGGTTTGCCTTTAGGCAAACCTAAAGGCTTGGGAATAGTCATGTATCAAAAAATTAAGACTAAGTTATCATTTTATATGCTGTCAAATCTTTCTAATTTAGAGATAAAGGAGCCTTTCTTAGTGAGCTAAATGTTTAATATAATCAATAATCATGTATAGTGAGCATCTATTGCTTCTCTTGGTTTTTCCTTGGAGATTCACCCATCCCTAAGTCCGTATCACCAAGTAGCCAATGAGAGTGCTGCATCACAGGACTAGAATGCTTACATTGAAAGTGGGCACATGACTCAAGAAGGGTTAATCAGAGACCTCCTTGGTGGTCCACTGGTCCTGATCTTGGAGGACCCCACATGCTTCAGAACAACTAAGCCCAAGCACCAAAACTCCTGAGCTTATGTGCTGCAACTACTGAAGCCCACTAGCCCTAGAACCCATGCTCAGAAACAAAAGAAGCCACCACAATGAGAAGCCCACGCACCATAACAAAGAGTAGCCAGCCCCTGCTTGTTGAAACTAGAGAAAGCCCACACAGCAATGGAGACCCAGCACAGGCACAAGTAAAATAAATAAATTAATACATATTTTTTAAAAAAGAAGGGTTAATCAGAGCCAGCCCTGGGACTTCTGCAGGAACTAACAAAGTGAAACTCCTGTTCTGGTGGGAGTAAGCTTGGGGCTATTGGAACCAAGCTGCTGCCTGAGAATGACACTGCCAAAGAAAGCAAAGCCGAGAGATGGAGAGAGCGAGAGAAAGATACTCTGGTCCTAATGAAGTTGTTTGAGCCCCTAGATCTAGCTAGTCCTGAGACTGCAGCAACTTTATATGTTTCATATAAAGAGTCAGTAAATTATTAAATTTATTATAGCATATTGTCCTTATGCCTAAAATTTATGTTTATCAAGTCAAGTCTTTGTTTCTTATCTATTTCCTCCACTAAATTGTAAATGCCTAGAGATCAGAATTCCCTACTATCTGGCAAATAACAGATGCTCAATAAATATTCCTTCACATGAACAATCCAGAATCTATCCCTAAAACAAAAATCACACAGCTGTTGATTTTATAGTGATCAAAGTACCATGTTTCTGGGTACTTCGTTTAAAAATATTTGGGGAACACTCTGCATGAAAATTCTACTTATAGAATAGAAAAAAAAAAAGACAGAGAGAGATACATGAAAAGAAATGACACTTTCTATGCATCTAGTTAAGGCTATGGTTTTTCCAGTGGTCATGTATAGATGTGAGAATTGGACTATAAAGAAAGTTGAGCACTAAAGAATTGATGCTCTTGAACTGTGGTGTGGAGAAGACTCTTTAGAGTCCCTTGGACTGCAAGGAGATCCAACCAGTCCATCCTAAAGGAGATCAGACCTGAGTGTTCACTGGAAGGACTGATGTTGAAGCTGAAACTCCAAACTTTGGCCACCTGATGCAAAGAGCTCATTTGAAAAGACCCTGATGCTGGGAAAGATTGAAGGTGGGAGGAGAAGGGGACAACAAAAGGATAAGATGGTTGGATGGCATCACCAACTCAATGGACATGGGTTTGGGTGGACTCCGGGAGTTGGTGATGGACAGGGAGGCCTGGCATGCTGCAGTCCATGGGGTCACGAAGTCGGACACAACTGAGTGGCTGAACCAGTACTGATTATAATTAAAGTTATTAGTCTTATAGATACAGACCACTAGATACTTACACGGAGTTCACAGTCTACATCCTACTATGCCTGACCCTAATACATCAACTTCAATGTTATATAACATATAATAAGTCTGCTAGGGGCTCCCCAGATGGCTCAGTGGTAAAGAATCTGCCTGTCAACGCAGGAGACACAAGAGACATGGGTTTGATCTCTGGGTTGGGAAGATCCTCTAGAGTAGGAAATGGCAACCACTCCAGTATTCATACCTGGAAAATTCCATGGACAGAGGAGCCTAACAGGTTATAATCCTTGGAGTCGCAAAGAGTCAGAAACAACTGAGTGACTAAGCACACACATGCACACAATAAGCCTGATACTGATTCACTTTATTCTCCTTAACTCAGGGCAATGATGCTATAATGGTAAAAATCATACTGTATTCAAGAAAAATTTTACTTAACAATTTGGAATTTCTCCTTATGACCCAGCCTTAAAAGTTCTACAAATAGCCTGCCTATGGGAGGGGTCTACTAATCCATGGATTTCTGGATAAATAAGAATTCATAATTAAGAAAGATCAACAACTCCCAGAACATATAATTTATCATTCAAGACAGTGTTTTGAGTGGCAGGAAAAGGTAGAGGTTAATCACAAAATCTTAGAATGAAGAAGTATATAATTAACCTCCACTCCATGTCCTCAATCATGAAAGACTTAGGTCTGAAAGGAACAGCCATACAAAAATGAACAAGACTATATCACGCCATACTTCTCAGGCATACCCAATTTCTTTCCTGCCCTTGCCTTCAACTATAGCTTTTAATTGACAGAGGTTGAGGCTCACCCCCGAATAGGCATGGAATTATTGGATGTGTCACTCAACAAGTCTGCCTCTGGATTTTCTTTCTCTAACTTGCAGGTCTACTCTGAGCTTTATCTGAAAGTTCAATGTCTAATGGCTTCTTGCCAGCAGAGTTCATGTTCAAGATTGTTTGGCCTCATTTTAGTAAAGAGACTCTTTACCACCTCAAGTTTAAACCAAAATTAAAACACACACACACACACACACAAAGCAGTCTTTATTTTCTGACTGTCTACTTATCCTTCCTGATCTAGAAAGTTGAGTTCAGTGAGGTTCTGAGGTCTGGTGTTTGGCGTGCTTTGTTCTTTGGTGGTAAGCCATTATGCAGCAGTTCTTTGTAATATTTACTTCCTGAATTCTAGTTACTAAGATTTTTAGCTTTGGAAAGTAAGGCAAGCTTAGTATTTCTTTGAAAAGCTCTGCTAGATATTGGCCAACCTTAATTTTTATGAATATAAAAATTGTTTTGGTAAAATTCTATTCAGTTCTTTTTTAATCTTCTGAATTTAGAATAAGCTCTGTAAGTCTACTGGGCTTGCCGGGTGTTGTGGTTGTTGTTCAGTCGCTCAGCTGGGTCCAACTCTTTGCAACGCCAAGAACCGCAACAGCCCAGGCTGTCCTTCATAATGTCCCGGAGCTTGCTCAAACTCATGTCCACTGAGTCAGTGATATCATCCATCCATCTCAACCTCTGTCATCCCCTTCTCCTCCTGCCTTCAACCTTTCCCAACATCAGGGTCTTTTCCAGTGAGTTGGCTTTTTGCATCCAGGTGGCTCAGTGGTAAAGAACCCAAATGCCGATGCAGGAGACATAAGGGAAGTGGGTTCAATCCTTGGGTTGGGAAGATGTCCTGGAGAAGGGAATGGCAACCCACTCCAGTATTCTTGCCTGGAAAATTCCATGGACAGAGGAGCCTGGTGGGCTACAGTCCACGGGGTCATAAAGGGTCACAAACACAACTGAGCACATACTCACCACCACCACTATTGAAAGTTTATTACTGGTGAGATAAACCAATTCTTTACCAAGAGGTTTCTGCGCCACTCCCTGGCAATGACAAGTGGACTCTTTTAATGACAGGATTATAGTTTTAACAAATGAGTTAGTTTACAGCAACTGTTTTTACTGAAATATTGTAGGAAGCCTGTTGGTCTCAATGATTCCAGCAAAGTGCCTTTGAAAATATTCCACGGGAGATGCTTTTACCCACACGAGTAGGAAACAAATGGAGACATCTATCATGCTCTCCTGGGTATTGCTGAGTATTCTGGCAACACTGCACTTCCTAGGGGCCTCTCAGCCTGGATATTTTCAATATAATCCACTCTCCTTTCATTGCTATATAATACTCAAGTAACTTGTTATCAGATGATATGAACAGTTGTAGAAGTCTTTGAACATCATTCAGATAAGTTTTAATCACACTCTTTCTTTTATAAGTGGCTTTTATCTTATTAAATAAGATATATATGTTTATTGTTTACAAATCAGAGAGACACGGTAAATGAAAAAGAAAAGCCAGTTGCAATCTCACCACTCCTTTTTTGCATTTTAATGTTTGTACATCTAGATTTTCAGCATTTTGGAATTTTTCTTTTTACTTAAAACCAAAACGTCATATTCTCTTACATAGAGGTGTTGCTTATAGAATCGGCCCCACAACCTTGAATAAGCAGAACCTTGAGCTTATCTGTCAAGGCCTAAGGAGGCATGCCTATTTGTTTAGAATCAGTCCCTCTTGTTTTTGCTGGCTTTCTAAGACTTATCTTTCTACATAATCATGGACAAAATATTGGGGTGGCCAAAAATTTTGCAACGTGTTATGGAAAAACCCAAATAAACTTTTAGAGCAGCCCAATAATTTAGAAGGTTTCTTTGGATCTGTGAGTCATTTTATGATATTGTCTCTCCAGTTTAGGCTTTTCCTGGGTCAATAAAAATTTCCAAAGTAATTCATTCAGCCAAAAGGAACCACCAGAGGGTTTTACCAAGGACTCTGCATTCAAGGAACTCTTTCAAACATCAGTATGGTATTCTGGGTCCATGAATAATTCAACTTTGTAATGATACTTGTACTTGATACAAGGTGAGCCAGGAGGAAATACTGAATGATAAACAAAAGAAAACAAGTTACATAAGAAACCCTAAATCTAAAATGTCAGTGCTGGTGCCAAATGTCCCAGAAGTTACTGATTGTGCTTTTAAATCTTTGCAAAAGATATTGATGAAAAACTATTTAAATGAGGTTATAATTTTACATAATAACCTGGAAGTGATGATACTAGTAATAACCATTTTAAAGATATAATATGTTCAGTTCAGTTCAGTCAGTCATGTCCAGCTCTATGCGACCCCATGGACTGCAGCATGCCAGGCCTCCCTGTCCATCATCTGACATTTAATATACATGAGCCTTGACATATATTCTTTTACATACATTTTATAACAATTCGAGGAAGTCAAGTATTTTAAATCCCATTTTACAGAAGAGGTAACTGAGGCACAGAGGGGCGAGTAAGGTGCCCAACATCGCTCAGGAGGCAAATGGCAGAGGAGGTTAAATCAAGCTTTGTGTGACTCACATGGTCTTCGTATCATCCTTATAATGTATGTGGCATTCCACAGATGTTGGAACATTACAACAGAGTCCATTCCATCTGCATTATGCTAAACTTCCTGACATCTAACAAAGCGGGAAAGTGAGAAACTCTGACTTATATTTGAGCACCACCCATTGGTATTTCCAGAGATGTATTTCTTGTGTGGTTCAAATGAAAGGGAATACCTCTCAGATTATGAATTCCAGAATGCAAATCGATTGATAACTCAGGTTTTTCATGGAATACTTGAAAATAAACTGTAGCTGCCTTCTTATTCCTCA
The DNA here is from genome assembly GCA_007570785.1 of Antilocapra americana. Taxonomy (NCBI): domain Eukaryota; kingdom Metazoa; phylum Chordata; class Mammalia; order Artiodactyla; family Antilocapridae; genus Antilocapra; species Antilocapra americana. The sequence goes on along the minus strand of ML660770.1, from coordinate 10,614,675 downwards.
AGAGGATCCTTTCTTTGACTCTGAAAACTTTGCAAATGGTGCAGTAACAATAATAGAGAAAGAGGTGAACTGAAATGAATTAATGAAGTTTTATGAAAGCTAATATATACATAACTAGTTTTAAAGGGTAAAGAAAACCTTAATTCAAGAGACATGAGCAAATAAATATAATGTGTGTTATCCAAGCCAGACAATATTAGGGCAGTAAAACTGCTATAGCATTGAAGAGAAAAATAGCATCTTGAAGGCTGCCTGATGAGTCACTGAAAAGAAGTCCAACTGGCTCTAACCTTTAGACAATAATATTTTTTATAAGATATGACTAACAAGCTGACACAACTTATTCCACACCAAAGATGGGATCTAAAGAATAACCAGCTCTAAAAATAACTTCTAATATCTAGGAAAAATCACTGCGATTCTGTTTGTACACTAACTCCAGAAAGAGGTGTGCAGTGGTGGAGATATTTCTCAAATATTTCTCTCAAATTTATTTTCTTTCTGTTTTCCTGGAACAGTGTGAACTGACCATGAAGTATACTTGCCAGCACTATCCTAGGTGCCAATGTTTCCAAGAGGCATCTTGGCACCGCATCGCAAGTACCTCTCAGGCTAGTTGAGAATGGAAACCTGTGAGCAGACAGTTATGATACAATGGCAAGTGTTAGGATGGACCACAGTTGCTCAAGGCTCCATGGGTGTTCAGCAAAAGGGAATATGGACAAAGTGCTGGTAAGAGAGAACTTCTCTTGAGAGATTTCAAAAAGAAAACTGGAAGATTCTGAAAGAGATGGGAATATCAGACCACCTGACCTGCCTCCTGAGAAATCTGTATGCAGGTCAAGAAGCAACAGTTAGAACCGGACATGGAAAGGAGCTCCATGGAAAGGACATGGTTCCAAATTGGGATAGGAGGACATCAAGGGTGTATATTGTCACCCTGTTTATTTAACTTATATGCAGAGTACATCATGAGAAACGCTGGGCTGGAGGAAGCACAAGCTGGAATCAAGATTTCCAGGAGAAATATCAATAATCTCAGATATGCAGATAACACCACCTCTATGGCAGAAAGAGAGGAGGAACTACAGAGCTTCTTGATGAAAGTGAGAGAGGAGAGTTAAAAATCTGGCTTAAAACTCAACATTCAAAAAACTAAGATCATGGCATCTGGTCCCATCACTCCATGGCAAATAGATGGGGAAACAATGAAAACAGTGTGAGACTTTATTTTCTTGGGCTCCAAAATCACTGCAGGTGGTGACTGCAGTCATGAAATTAAAAGATGCTTGCTCCTTGGAAGAAAAGCATGACCAACCTAGGCAACATATTAAAAAGCAGAGACATCAYTTTGCCAACAAAGGTCCCTTTAGTCAGAGCTATGGTTTTTCCAGTAGCCATGTATGAATGTGAGTTAGACCATAAGAAAGCTGAGCGCAGAAGAATTGATGCTTTTGAACTGGTGTTGGAGAAGACTCTTGAGAGTCCCTTGGACTGAAAGGAGATCCAACCAGTCTATCTTAAAGGAAATCAGTCCTGAATATTCATTGGAAGGACTGATGCTGAAGCTGAAACTCCAATACTCTGGCCACCTGATGTGAAGAACTGACTCATTGGAAAAGACCCTGATGCTGGGAAAGATTGAAGGCAGGAGGAGAAGGGGACAACAGAGGATGAGATGGTTGGATGGCACCACCAACTTAATGGACATGAGTTTGAGCCAGCACCAGGAGATGGTGAAGGACAGGGAAGCCTGGCATGCTGCAGTCCATGGGCTGCAAAGAGTTGGACACAACTGAGCAACTGAATTGAACATAACTGGATTATGAACACTGCTTTCCTTTTAATGACCTTGCTTTGATACAACCAATTCTGCATCAAAAACTAGGGAGACAGCCTAAATGAACCAGAGACTTCTGGTTTCAGCCTTGATTTTTCTCTGAGTTACTCCTTCTTTGCAGTCTGACAACCTAGATCTTTTTGTTTATTTTCAATTTTTTCTGTCCCCACCTTGGTATGTTAACTAGGGCAAGTCACATCATCTCTCTGGGTATCAGATTCTTCAACTATAACATGAGGAGGAATGATCCAAATCATCACTGAGAATGACTTTTAAATTTAGAATTCTATGAAATTGTATGAGATTAGCAAAATGTAATCCTAGGTAATTTCCCCCATGGATAAAAAAGCCTCTGATAGTGCTTTCAAGGAAAGAACAGGGAACCTAAAAGACTTAAGGAGAGTTAACCCAGCGTTGATTTTTAAATGTATATATATATTTATATTTTAACATATCTGAAATAGATATGTCATACAATGGCTGGCATTTCACAATCATAATTAACAGAATTTTCTCCTTCTTTGCAGTTCATGAAATAATAGTGTGTATAACCTTAACCCCTTTTATTCCCAAAACCAGTTAAGATGAGAGTATATAAAAAGCAGATATTTCAAACATCTAATGTAATACTATTATGCCATTATGCCAGCAAATCTGGAAGAGCCAGCAGTGGCCATAGGACTGGAAAAACCAATCCTCATCCCAATTTCCAAGAAGGGTAGTACCAAAGAATGTACCAATTGCACTCATCTCCTATGCTAGTAAGCTCATGCTTAAAACCTTGCAAGCTAGACTTCAACATTATGTGAACCGAGAACTTCCAGATGTCAAAGCTGGATTTAGAAAAGGAAGAGAAACTAGAGATCAAATGGCCAACACTTGCTGGATTATAGAGAAAGCAAAGAAATTTCAGAAAAACATCTATCTCTATTTCATTGACTATGGTAAAGCCTTTGACTGTGTGGATCATGACAAACTGTGGAACGCTATTAGAGAGATGGGAATACCAGACCATCTTACCTGTCTCCTTAGAATCCTGTACATGGGTCAAGAAAAAACAGTTAGAACCCTGTATGGTTCAAGATCAAGGAAGGAGTACAACAGGGCTGACTGCTGTCACTCTGTCTGTTTAGCCTTTACACTGAGCACATCATGAAAAATGTTGGGCTGGGTGAGTTACAAGCTGGAATCAAAATAGGCAGGAGAAACATCAACAACCTCAGACACATGGATGATACCACTCTAATGGCAGAAAGCAAAGAGGAACTAGAGAGCCTCTCGATGAGGGTGAAGTAGAATGAAAGAGCCTGTGTAAGACTAAATATTAAAACAACAACAACTAAGATCATGGCATCCGGATCCATTACTTCATGGCAAATAGAAGGGGAAAAGGTGGAAGCAGTGACAGATTTCCTCTTCTTGGGCTCCAAGATCACTGCGGATGGTGACTCTAGCCACGAAATCAGAAGACGATTGCTTCTTGGCAGGAAAGCAATGACAAACTTGGACAGTGTGTTGAAAAGGAGAGACATTACTCTGCTGACAAAGGTCCAAATAGTCAAGAATATGGTCTTCCCAGTGGTCACGTATGGTTGTGAGAGCTGAACCATAAAGAAGGCAGAGGGCCAAAGAATTAATGTGATCTAACTGTGGTGCTGGAGAAGACTCCTGAAAGTCCCTTGGACAGCAAGGAGATAAAATCAGTCCATCTTATGGGAGATCAGCCCTGAATATTCACTGGAAGGATTGATGCTAAAGCTGAAGCTCCAGTATTTTGGTCATCTGATGCGAACTGATGACTCATTGGAAAAGTCCCTGATGCTGGGAAAGATCGAGGGCAGAAGGAGAAGAGGGCGTCAGAGGATGAGATGGCTAGATGGCATCACCAATGCATTGGACGTAAACTTGGGCAAACTCTGGGAGATGGTAAGGGACAGGGAGGCCTGGCATGCTACAGTCCATGAGGTTGTAAAGAGTCAGACACGACTGGGCAACTGAACAACAACATAACCTTAAACCTTTAACTCTCAAATCCAGTTAAGATGAGAGTATATGAAAAGCAGATCTTTCAAACATCTAATGTAGCACTATTGCAATGAATCAGGAACAGAGGTGGATTGGGGACAAAACTTTCCAAATGGTTGTCAGTTGTTATTTTAGAAAGTTCTCCTGAACTGGAGGAGAGTTCCTACACACCCTCTACTTTAGGTCATTCTTAAATAACTCTGACTCTAAATAAGGCTCAGGGTTCTGTTGGTTGATGCTTTTATTGTATTATTATTAGATATTATTGTTGTATTTATCATCATGATTATTATTAATTAGGCCAATGTTTTTCAAACTATGGACTTCAACCTATGTATGGGTTTTACAGTCAATGTACTGGGCCATCACAGCATTTTCATAAATAAAGCAGCATAGACTAACACAGAAAGTCTCACAGTGTATCCCATATGGTGAGGGGATCACTTCCTGGGACTTTTCTCAAATGTATTTACTTAAATACACAATGCATACACTCACATATGTAAGAACTGGTTCATGATTTAAAATATATTTCTATTGTGGGTTGTGGTCAAAAAAGACCTAAAAATGCTCTTCCAGAACCAACCTTAGAAGTGCCCATGGCTATGGAAAATAGCTGGGAGCATGAGCAACCAAGCAGAGAGATGCTGAATTTGAGGAGTGTCTTGGGCCTTCATTAGCAACCTGTCCATACCCATGCCAATCACACACTTGGCAAAATAAAATGGTATTTCTCAAGGGCTTGAACTAGCCATTCATAAATAAATCTTTGATGAATCTATTCTCTTTACATCTCTATTACCAGCCTTGTTCCAGAGCTTTTCTCCTTTATGGCTCCCAAGTTTATTTAATGGTATATTTAGAGACACTTAAGAACCAAAAATTCCAATTGACCTCTGACAGCTGGTGACAATATTTATTTCTCTTATAAGAAAATTCCTAGGGAAGTTTCATCTTGAAATTTTGATCTTATGTTTACTGTCTTTTAGGCAGTACACTCACTTAAGGAAGGGGTTAGTAGAGGAAGTGGATATTGTTAATACTTTGTCTTCCAAACTACTCAGAACAATAAATAGCCAGCACCCCCTTGCAGACATATGGTTCACTCGTGTTTCCTATATTGCCTGGAGTTTCTGCTTTCACTTCCATTTCAAGCATCCTTCCTGGACGTCACAGCAGGGTGTTCCTGCTCTGGAGGGAATGAAATCAGCAGCTGAAATAATGAAAGTGGGACCATCTTGGTTTTTCCCCTACCACTTCTATAGGCAGTTGAGTCAAGGTCTTAACTGAAGTACATCCTTAACTTAGCTTTTCAGATGGATCAAACTTCTAATGCTGACTCTCTCTGAGATTCCATCCAGGTGTAATATCCTGTGATTCTCTGAGATGTGGTCATGTGATCATTTCATTTTACAAATGAGAAGACAGAGGCCCAGCTTGGCTAGTGAGAAGCCCAAGGTCAGATAGCCTGTTCCCAGCAGGTCAGAAATGCTAAACTACCCCTCAACAGATTAGATATGTTGCTTTGACTTATTGAGTTTAGTCTCTTTCTCAAGGATACATTAAATCTCTGGGAAAGGTGTAATATCCGATTTCAGTATTTTAAACCTATAACTGAGTTTCCAAATGAAAGCTTCTCCTATTTTTATGGAAATTCATGCTAGACAGTTAAAACTAACACAGTTCTGATAAATGTGACTAAGTCATATAATCTGATTTTTAATTCTTCACTATTTTTTTTATGTACTTTCAAAATAGAGAATAAAAGTTGTGTTTTCTTTATCAAGATATCTGTGAGGAAGATCAATACCAACCAAATGTCTGTGCAGAATATACAGTCTATAATAGCAGTTTTCTTGGTTCAGTTGAATGCTGTGAAGTAATATTATCTTCTATTACCAATCATATAAAAAATAAACCTGTTTAAATCTAAGGATTGAGTCACTGTTACTTTAAAGGAGTCAAGAATTTATTTATAAAGTTGGAGGAAATGAGAGAGTCAGAAAAAAGGCTGGCCTTTTAAAAGTCATTATTCTGAATGAGAAAGATAAGATGAGCAAGATGGGGAAGAGAGAAAGAACTTTTGGCATCTGAGTGAGCAAACACTCTCAGATGTCTTTGATTAGTGTATCTTCAGAGTTTGCTGTCAACAAAATTTCCATCCAAATGACTTCTATTTTTTAGTTTATATTTGTAAAATATGTTGCTAGAAAAATGAATTTACTATTTTGAGTACTATGGTCAAAACTAACTGACAAAATAAAACATTAAGGAAAAAGACTGCAATAATATGTTAAAAGGACAGTTATGCTCAAAATATCAAAATAGGTAAATTTATAAAAATAAGTGGAAAAATACAAGTACACCAGGATGTACTAAATTTAAACATTAGAGTACATCCATTCGACATATTATGCAATAATTGAACTCTTAATGGAGATTATGAAGTAAGGCAAAAAAATTTATGATGTATTAAGCAGATAGGCTACAAATATATATACAAAATGACTAGAATTATGTAACTCTTCTGTCTTATTACTTCTGTATAAGAGAAAACCAACAGTTAGTTAAGTGGTGCTTCCTGAACGATATGAATATTAATCATATTAACATCATTAAAGATAATAATATTGCTAATATTTTTGAGATACTTGTTATTCCTTTTCTTTATTTTTTAACTTTAAAAAGTATTTTGAAATTTTGAAAAGTAATCATGAATTCTAGTTTTGAATTCTGGTTTTGTTTGGGGGTGCGGGGAACTGGAATCTGCCCTCCCTTTTTCCATAAAAATTATTTTCACTGTCAAGTTTGTGTTCGAGAAAGCTTTAACAGCAACTAAGATTTCCTCACCTGATGTTCAAAGTACTTCATTTTTCCTGAATTCACCTGGCAGCCTCTGTTAACAAGATCATAAAGGAGAAGATACAATAAAACAAGAACAACCATGAACATCTAAATGGTGTCACCAAGATCACACACCAAAACCAACAGACCAACAAATCTGCCAAGCTGAAGTTCAGGGGCTTTGCTGCTGTCCTGATTCAGACCTGTCTCCTGGTAGAGTATCCATAACTTTTGTACACATGGCTCTTTGACTTTCAGAGATCACAAGTTTAAAGGGGGAGGGAGTGGAGCAGCTGCTGATAGCTGACAAGGAAAGCAACAGAAAGCCTTAAAAAGAAAATTCAAGAGAAAACCTTTAAACTTCCATTGATCTAGAGACTGAGCACAGTGGCAAACAAATTTACATTCTTTTAAGGGACGCATATCATCACTACATAGTTGGTGAAAAACTAATTTTAACAATAATGAACGCTGAGTAATAAAGGGCAAAAATGTAATCAGAATACATTCTTTAAGAAAGAGACAAATGAATTGTGCTGTTTAATATTATTTCCACATAAAGCAAATACAATAAAAAATATTCTGGTGCTTCAAGAAACAGACTGTCAAGTGCATTGAATGACTCATCTCCAGATGTTTCAGGAAAATTTATTTTTATTGTAATCTTTTAAACTTTGGCTCACTTTTCTCATCACTTGAGAATACTTCCTTCTTGGTTAATGTTAGCCTAGTATTAAGACTATTATGTTAATATTTTCCCTACAGACAACTACCCTACAGGCAAAAGGCAACAGCATACCAAGATAAGAATGGACTAAATTGTCCCATCCTTGCTTTCTATGGATGTTCATTCAGTGTCTAATAGGCTGATAAATGTCTTACACTAGCAAATTGGTAAATTATTCTTGGTGGCTTGACACGCTAGCTGCTTGCAAAGCAGATCATGGTGAATCCTACTCTGGTTGCAAGAACTCAGCCTTAAAAGATGCTATATTTAAAATGGATAATCACCAAGGACCTACTGCATAGCACAGGGAACTCTGCTCAATATTATGTGGCAGTCTGGAGGGAAGGGGAGTTTGGGGGAGAATGGATACAAGTATATGTATGGCGGAGTCCCTTCCCTGTCCACGTGAAATAATGTCACAACACTGTTAATCGGCTATACTCTAATACAAAGTAAAAAGTTTAAAATGTAAACAAACAAAACAACAAAAAAAGATGAACTCTAAAATCAGGGGACCTAGGATCCAGGAGATGGTAACGACAATGACAAATTACTGACCTAGAACCCCCAAACTCTTTATCATCACGGAACAAACAGTACTTCTTAAAGGGAGTAAGAAGCATACCTTCAAGTCAAAATCCAAGTGGGTGTAATCTGTTTGATGGATACTTTGATCACATGCTGTCCCTGCTCTCTTTGTTCCCAATTTCGGTACTCAAGTTTTTGTATTGTTCAAGTTTCACTTTTGCTAATGTGCATCCCATCTTTCCCGTTTTCTCTCAAAATTTCCATTTCTCTAGTATTCTAATCTGGAGGTTGTTCTGCTTACTCCCCGCCTTGCACAGCCCCTGGCCGAAGCCCAAAGCTGGTGGGTGGAACGCTGTTTGTCATGGACCGTCTGGGTCAGAAGTGACTGGGCTGACGCTCAGCTGGAGAGACAGAATCAGGCTCCAGCTGCAAGGCCAGCAGATACAGGGTACCCCTCCCTTTCTCCTCTTCCAGTATAAGAAGTTTCTTTCTCAGTTTTTGCCTTTTGCAGCAGCCCCCCAACCCCCCGACCCAGTTACAGCTCAGCATGGTCTTTCCTGTGCCATCAGCCTTACAGAGGAAGCATAGAAGGTTGAGGGGAACATCATTTGTGCCTGGAAACTTTCTACTTTGAATTTACATCTTTAAAAAGATTCTCATCTAAACTAACATTCTAGATTCCCTTCCAGTCAAGTGTCACATCCACTCATTGTCTTACTTTCCACTGAATTTCTATTTAGTGATTTTTTACTCTCTTTTCTTTCTTGGAGCCAAAGTCATCTGTTTCCTAGCTACTTGCGGTCAAGGATATTTCTTTCTGATTGATTACTTTTTGTTTTCAACTCAGCTTCCCCATGTTGGGATTTCTATTTTTCTTTCCCGTGTCCTCTTATCTCTAAGTGCTTGCTCTCTGACCTTGTACTAATTTTGCCTCCTCCTCTCCTGGTTTCTTTCCACGCTGTTTTTGACTCTGTTTTTTTCCTGGTTCACTTTCCCTGTCATTCATTCCTTCCCTCAACTTAATCCTTTCCCTTATTCTTTTAGGCAACTTCCTTATCTTTTCTGCCCTTCATGTCCTGTTTGTGTTTCTTCCCCTCTTCCAATAAATTGAATCTAGCCAGAAAAAAGGACATTTACTCTCTGTGAAATTTTGCCATTCCACTTTAACAAAAATAAGCACTGCCAGTAGACTTGCTTAACATTAATGAAAAATAAATATTTGCAGAAAGATAAGAAGCAGGACAAAAAGTATTTACTTGTTATGGTTGAAGTTAAAATTTGAAACTGTGAACTCAAAAAGAGACATTTCTTTTAATAGATAAGCCAGAGTTGGCCAACTCGGTGTAAATACGCCTAGGGTCTATTATCAATTCTGTCCTATCACATATTTTTGTCTAATATTGAATAATTTATCACTTCTTTGCATGAGTTTTGTTTTCTAAAAAATTGTTAAATTTCTTAACAGTAAGCATCCACTGTGAAAAAAAAATTAATACAAAAGGAAATACCATGAAAGTTATTCTCTTGTCTACTAAAACCCCAGGTCATTTTCCCAGATGCAACCACAGTTTAGAATATACAAGAAATCTCCATTCATGAATAAAAATACATGTATTTGTATATGAATATATACATAACTATAATCTTAAATATCTTTATTCCTTCATTTTAATACAAATGGAAGCATACCATACATACATAATGCAACTTACTTCAATCACTCAACAAGATACAATGGAGTGAATTCCAACAAGCACCTACAAATCTGTTTCATTCTTTTCCACTGTTACAAAGAATTCCATTTTAGTAATATACCATACTCAGCAGTTCTCAAACTTTATGGTCTCTGGAACTTTTACACTCTTAAAAATTACTGAAGTGGCCAAGGATTTCTTCTTATACTGATATATAATTTTCATTATATTTAGATTTCTATGTATTATGAATTAATGCTGAGAAAAAAATTCAAAAAGATATTAATTGATTTGAAATGACAATTGTAAGCCCACTGCATAATGCATAAATAACATAAACACAATAACGAAACACCACTAATCAGTGGTGATTAGTATCACCACTAATCTCCCTAGAAATATCTTTGAATGTGAAGAACTTGTTAAGTTCCTAGGGGCTTTACAAAATCCTAATTTTCTCTGGAAATCTCATTGGTGGGAAACGTGGACTATTATTTCCTTGAATAAATTCACTTATTCTCAAGAAAGTATCTGCCAAATACCCAATTCTGAATAACTATAGCTTGCAATCAGTTCTTCACTTGAAAATGTTCCAGTCCAGTTCAGCGTGCAACTCAGACAACCGCAGGAGTACTTTTCCTTGCGATAACCCCCATACTGAGGACGTGCTGAAGCTTGTTTGCATGCTTCCCATTTTGTCACACAAAACACTACGAAACAAGTACTCAAGGATAAGGGTTAATGAAATCGGTCATTCATACTATTTTGTCAAAGACATTCTTAAATAAAACTGGCATTTTTTTTTTAATTAACATGCAAGGTGGTGAAGAATACAATGATGATTAGCATAGTTTGGTGCACTACCTTGATGCATACTAAAGCACGAGCAGTTTTACCCACCAATGCTTCTGCATCATCAGTGCAAACATCAAAACAATGAAGATCAATGATATCTTAGTGTTATTTAGAAAATAGTTTTAATCTTACACACAGGCCAATGGGTCACACTTCGAGAACTGCTGTTATGATCTATCTAACTGGTACTACCTTGTTGGACATTTAGATCGTTTCTGAATAATGAGTGTTTCTGGTCCTATGTAAATACAAACTTTTGTACAATTAATATCTTTAACCAATATTTGTTAATATTTCGTTTGTCAAATGATTTGAACTTTCAGAGTATTAAGGAACTAAAAACCCTTTATTTTCTGTCTCTCTTATCATTTGACAGAAAATACCTATTGATAGAAAGTATGAGATCCTGTTAAAATAAAAGATCAAACAGCTTCTGTTATTAAAATGGCACCCATGGGTATATGAAGACGTCCACATTCTGAGGTTCATGGGCCTAAGGGTTTTATTCTATTCTATATAGAAGGAAAAAAATAGAAGAATTTGAATAGAATTGTGTTATGATCCTCATTATTTGGGTTCCTTTGAAATGTTCAGCCACAGTAGGAAATGGGAACTGACTTAGAATATTCTTTATTTGGGAATAGATGGATTAACACAGAAATGAAATCATTTAATTATTCAGAATTATTTTTTGAGGAACCTACCATATTCAGTGTGTGTTAATGTTAGCCGTTCAGTCAGTTTAAGGGAGGCTGTGGCTTGATGCTCACATAGCCACCAGACTTTGTAATGAGCAGGGAAAGGGATCAGCCTTAATGGAACACTCCTTTGGCCTGGGGCCTTGGTTGGTCTGAGTGTGGAAATAACATTAACAATAACAGCTATTAATTTGTTTGTGTATTTTAATACAATGTCATGGCTGGTGCCATTTTTTTAAATGGTTCATCAATTTATTTTACTTAAAATGTTTTTAATTTTTTACATCTTTTCTGGCTGTGCCACATGGCATACAGGATCTTAGTTCCTTGACCAGAGACTGAATCCATGCCACCTGCAGTGTGAATGCATAGTCTTGACCACTGTATTGCCAGGGACATCTCCCTGGTGTTTTTTCTTAATCCACTATCAATGTCCTACTTAGGTTCACCATCAAGGATGCTAAAAAGGAGTCTTTTGTTAAATGCTTTATTGAAGTTGGAAGAGCTATTATATCCAATGTTGATATCCTGACCATCTGTCAAGGTAGACCTTAATTTATTGTATGCCAGCTCCAGCTGGTATTTTGATGTTCAAAAGCTTCTCTGATTCACCCTGTTATTAGAGTCAGAATGTACATTTAAAATGTAGGAGTTCAGATTGATTCCTGTCAAATCAGGAAATGAGAACAATCAGAGGCTCTGGAGATAATAGCATGATTTCCTCACTAGAATTCATCATTTGTGAGCAATGCATTTAGACTGATGGCTTGTGAACAGTTTTCATTTCTGAGACATTCAGATTTTACCTCGGCCTCATTATATGCAGGGCTTCCCTAGTGGCTCAGTCTGTAAAGAATCTGCTTGCAGTGCAGGAGTCCCGGGTTCGATCCCTGGTTCAGGAAGATCCCCTGGGAGAAGGAAATAGCAACCCATTCCAGTATTCTTGCCTGGAGAATCCCATGGGCAGAGGAGCCTGATGGCCTATAGTCCATGGGGTCACCAGAGTCAGACATGACTTAGCAACTAAATCACCACCACTATAGGCAGGACATCTGAAAAATATTAAAAGAAGGGAAACTTTTGGCCAATGTTTAATGGTCTGAAATAGAATTTGAGAAAAATATAGAGGTGCAGGGTTATAGTAGAACCATAGAAAGTGATTAAGAATCATCAGACAGGAATATCCACTGATTTTGCAGGACTATGGAACTTTCTTAATTATGATTCAAAAGAGCATCAATTCTGTATGTATAGGAGTGATACTAGGGTATTTCTGGCAGTGAATTTTAAATTTTCTCTCAATTGGCTTTCAGAAATGTGTGGCACTGAAACTCACCTGGGTTGACAGTATTGTGCTGTATGATGTGAGCGTGAAAGGAAGCTGAAAGGATAAAACATCTGGGGAAGGATACCAGGGCTGACCATACTTCATGACACACTGAAAAAGGCAAGTCAATCTGGAAGACGTATTTACATGCTCCTCCTCTGTCTGGCCTGTCTTAGCTGAAAACTTACAAAACAAATACAGGTAAAATGGATCCTTTTGAGTCTGCTGTTATTCTCTGCTCAGTTTGACACAACTATTAAACATTACAAGGAACCATGATCAGATGAGTGTGAGTTCTTCCTCCTGTGAGCATCACAGACCGGTCTTCCACAAGAGCCAGGGTCCAGAGGTGGTCCAGAAGGGAGGACTATGGAGGTGCTTTTTCCAGGGCCACCAGGCAGAAGTGTTATTAGAAGGAACTCCTCGAAAGTCACCAGGCCTGGCTACCCCACCCCAATGATCACTAGGACTGAAAGTGAAAGTCGATCATTCCTGTCTGACTCAGGGACCCCAGGGACTGTAGCCTGCCAGGCTCCTCTGTCCATCGAATTCTCCAGGCAAAAATACTCCAGGAGTGGGTTGCCATTTCCTTCTCAAGGGGATCTTCCCGACCCAGGGATTGAACCTGGGTCTCCTGCATTGTGGGCAGATTCTTTACCATCTGAGCCACCAGGGAAGCTTAAGAAAACTGGCAAGACACAAACTAGTGATTCTTCTTCAGATCCCAGCAACTGCTTTAGACATCTGGCACTTCTGTTCCTGCTAATCTATACAGACACAACTTTGAAAAGGGATCCTTCCTGCCTTTCCTAAGACTGCACCAGCTAACCAAAAGAGGGGGGAGTATCATCTAAGGTGGTAGTTTGTGACTCACAGTTCTTATTATGCTCCATCTGATTTCCTACAGTTGTATTTTTCCTGACTGAGAGTGGGTCTTAGCACCAGTGGCTTCATTTCAGCGCTGATGCATGTTAAAATAAAGAGAGTCGGAGGTTACCATTACGGTTTTAAACAGGAGAGTTATCTACCCTCCACTGTGCTGCCCTGTCTGTTGAGGGAGAGGAGTAGTCAGAAGAGTGGATATGCATCTTTCTAAGAACATGACTCTCACATTTGGGTCCACAGAATACAGATTCACTAGATATCTAAACCTAAGTGACAAGAAGTGATAAAGAGACAGTCAGATTAGTAAACAGCCTGGCTGTTCCTCTTGGGGAATTAATCTGCCTTTTCTTCTGTTGAAAAGGGTCACATTTCAGTGGGAAAGCAGCCAAACAGGCTTGGTCAGGAAGCCCCTCCCCCGCCTCCTTACCTGCACACACAGATGGTTTGTGGTGGTTTTAACAAATTAAATGCAACTTTAGAGGCTGCTTTAAAGATTTTGATGTAATTTGTAAAAAAAAAAAAAAAAAAAAAACAAAGATAGCAGACAGTTGCAAAGTAGTCAAGGAGCAAATAACACTGAAACTTACTTGCCAGTTTGCTCTCCTCTAAGCAGAAATCCCACTGATTGGTTACCACTGAAGACTTCTGCAAAGCTAACCTCCTATTTAACTCTTTTTTTTTCTTTTTTCTTTTTTGATCCTAATGTTCAATGCAGGACAACATCTGCTCACACATTAATTGTGGAATACTCCAGATCAAAGGGCCTCTAATTATTGGAGATTTCTTCAGAACTTGAATTTCACCTGCTCAACTTATTAAGATAAAAAGATACCTTAGGTATAAGTCCTGAATCAATCTGCTAGTAGTTGAAGACAGCAGTATAGAAGACAAGGCTTGTGTTAAACACACCCTCACTTGTTTTCTATCCCTGATGACTCAGATGGTAAAGAATCTGCCTGCAATGCAGGAGATCTGGGTTGGATCCCTGGTTTGGGAAGATCTCCTGGAGAAGGGAATGGTAACCCACTCCAGTATTCTTGCCTGGAGAATTCCATGGACAGAGGAGCCTAGCTGGCTAAAGTCTATGGGACTGCAAAGAGTTGGACAGAACTGAGTAACTGACATTTTCACACAGATAGAATGTAATAAAGCCATTTCCTTGTCTTGGACACATCAAAAGATTTCAACTGAATGTAGGGGTGGCTCCCCAAGGTCTACTTGAACAACTTTTCATCTAAGGATGTGAAAGCATCTAACAAAATGGGAGGAAGATTCAATCAAGAAAGAAAACTTAGAACAGATTTTAGCATGAAGAACATAACACCCTGCCCATTCTGTGGGTTATAACTCCAGCTCTAACTGTGTGCAGGGGACTCATGTCTTTTTCATGTTTGTAGCCTGGACCCTGGCACAATGCCTGCCTAGCACAGGGCAGATGCTCCATAAATACTGAGAAATGTAAATAAATATTGGAGGGGTCTCATAGCACCCCCCAAAAGTGTAAGCTCATTACTTAAGGAATGCACGAGGCAACCTCGACTGCTGGTGTTCTGCTGTTAAGCCATTTTTATATTCTTATTTTTTCAATATCCACCTTGAAATAACAAGGGCAGTGATCTCACTAAGTTCATGCAGAGGACAATATAAAAAGGGAAAAATAATTTAAATGACTAAGTTTCTAGTATACAGAGTCATATCATTAGTCCTAAGAGAACCCCCACCATAATCTAGTACAGTCTCTGTTGCTGTTTAGTCACAAAGTTGTCTTTGACTCTTTTGTGACCCTATGGACTATAGCCAGGCTCCTCTTCCCCGGGATTCTCCAAGCAGGAATGCTGGAGTGGGTTGCCATTTCCTCCTCCAGGGGATCTTCCTGACTCAGGGATCGAACCTGCATCTCCTGCATTGACAGGTGGGTTCTAGACCACTGAGCCACCTGGGAAGTAGAGTATTTAGGCTCTGCTTAAACTCTTTTACTAGCAGAGGACACAGTCCCTCACAAGGCAGCTGGGGGTTAACTCTGATTGCTATAAAGATCCTCCTCATTTCAAACTGAATTTTGCCTCCTGTAAATTCAATGCTTTGATCCTTTATCAAAGACCTCTAACTCCATAAGGATCCTTGAAGCATTTGAAAACCATTATGGTATATTCCTCCCCCGCCCTCCCCTAAACTGAATAGTCCTGATTCCTTAAGACATGGTTGACAGACCTCTTCCTTACTTTGGCTGCTCCTGTCTGCTTGTGCCAATTTTCTAGTGTTTCCAAAAAAAAACATTCTGCACACGTTTTTCTATAATCATTGTCTTGGGCATACTTAACTCACATTAAACTGGAAACTGACTCCTCAAGGATGTTTTCATGTCAATTTCAATTATGCAACCTTGGCCTATCTTTTATTTGTATGGTTCTTTTTTGCTTGTTTCTGAGTTTAGGACTTTTTCTTTATACATTAACTTTTTTTTATTTCATTTTTTAGAGGAATAATTTTTCAACTTATCATTACAAACTACGGAGACTTCTTCCATCTTGAGTCTATCATTCGACATATATCATATTGGCTCATCCTCTTCTAAGACAACAGTGAAAAGAAAAACTGAAAAAAGTGTTAGTCACTCAGTTGTATCTGACTTTCTGCAACCCCATAACTGACTGTATCCCGCCAGGCTCCTCTGTCCATGGAATTGTCCAGGAAAGAATACTGGAGTGGGAATACCATTCCCTTCTCCAGGGGATCTTTCCAACTTAGGGACTGAACCTGGGGCTCCTGCATTGTGGACAGATTCTTTACCATCTGAGCTAACAGGGAAGCACTAAATGGTTTCTACCTGAGCCACATCTCAAGCTTCTCTGAGGCTCAATGCAGGAGGAATTAACACACTGTAAAGCACCAAGTAAATGCTTTAGAGATGGGATTATCCTCTAAGCGTTTAGATGCGCAGAACTACTAAATCCCTCAGGACTTTTGTTTCCTTTAGGTTAAGCAGGAGCCAGCTTCAAACTGTGTGGGAACCTTTTCCTGCCAAGCATGGTATTTTATTTCAGCTTGAAGTACTGTTTTTGAATGAAACCTTAAGAGACGTCTAATTTTTCTTTCCTTTTCTCCCTTAGTGTAGATCTGATTTTATGTCCCTCCCAGCCTATACTTTGCTCTCACCCCTAAAAGACTTTATTCTCTTCTTAAGAGATCACATTAATCCATCAAGAAAAAAAACACACTGAAGGAAAGGAAGCCCAAACCACCCGAGTAGAGAAACAGACACAAGTGTAGAGGGAGCTTTTACTTTATGTCTGGAAATTCCCCAAGTCCTCCTTTGCTTCTCTGCTGAGGGTATTACTTTAACACAAAGCAGAGCTGACAATTTGGAGTGTGTAAGTAGAAGCCCTTAGCAAAATCTAGATCATAGAAAATGCTGGTTTAATGAAACCTGGGGGGGTGTATTTCTGTTTCAACTCAACTGGATATTATTTTAACAAACTTGCTCAAGTCCTAAAGATTTAGCATGTGGTTTATCGTTAAACCTCACATTCAGGGATGTGCTACCCACAGGCTTTGCCTTGCAACTAGAGGTGTCAGTTTCATTTGGTTCAGACGAGGCAGTACCGTGTGGGACTGAGGTCATTCAGGAATAAGTCAGGACACTTGGAGAATAGTCACTCCTTTGCTCTGCGACTTTGGTTAGGTCACTAATGACATGGGCCTGTTTCAACCTTTGTAGATTGAAGTGGTGTCAAATTATTGAAGCGGTGTTGAATTATATTATCCTGAAACCTTTTTGCTTATTAAGATCATCATTCTTAAAAAATTTTTTTTCAGTATTTTGAGGTCTATTAAGTTTGTAATTATAAAATATATGTTCCCTGAAGAAAAAAACAAAATGAAGAAAAAGAACTCACTGTATTATTCCTGCCTAGAGATAACTGCTGCTAATATTTAGGCTTATTTTCCTAACTCTACTTTCTACCCATGCATATTACTACATAGCATTTAAGTACTAGACACATCTGTGATGCTTCTCACCTAGGTGTAAAGCGAGCTGCTTTGTCAACCACTAGATTCAAGGGTGGTCCAGTTTCAGGCTGACTCAGGACCCATGAGTTGTGGTCTGGCTCAGAAAGACACACTGAGGCAATCGGTTTAAGAATTTAGAATTGGGAGATGAAGCCAGTGAGTAACGAAGCTGAAATGAGTACATGTGAGATAGAAGCTAACAAAAACATTTTGAACTATATGCAAGCTGAATTTATGAGAGAGGAAAAAATTACGTTTAAGGAGAGGAGGTTGACTTGGTAGCGACAGAGAGATGGAGAAGGAGGAACAAGGAGGCCAATAGAAAGAGAAAGAAACATTACGTTCAGTGATTTTCCAGATTCATTTTCAAGAGACCCATCTGTCCTTGATTCCTAGGCTTTGATCCTTACAAGACTTCTGAAACATACTCAAAGCCCCTTTTATCTGAGCTAGGTCAATGTTACAGACAAACAAAAGACACCTGACTCAAACAATGAAAATTTAAATTGATGTTCTTTATTGACTATTTAAAATATTTCCCCAAGTTATTATAGATGCTTTAAATTTCATATGCTTTAAATATTACTCAGCCAGTTTTTAATGGGCTTCTCTGGTGGCTCAGGGATAAAGAATCCACCTACTAATGTAGGAAATGCCAGATCCATCCTAGGGTAGGGAAGATCTCCTGGGGAAGGAAATGGCAATCCACTTGCCTGGGAAACCTATGAACAGAGAAGCCTGGTGGGATACAGTCCATGGGGTCACAAAGAGTTGGACACGACTTAGCGACTGAACAGCAATAACAGCATTTCATAGTATGAATGCATTGCAAAATAAGTCTAAATGACAACAAAGTTGATTACTTTAATGCTATTAAAATTATTCCCAAGGTGTTAAGAAATCTGAGACCTGTGGTTGCTCAAACGATTCGGAAGATGTACAATATTCTTTCACAAATCTTTTTATTACCTATCAAATGTGGCAACACACACACACACAGAGCAGCTGAGCAGAATTTAGTGTGGAGAAATCTAGCCTTCCTTCAAAAAATCCCTTGAGTACTGTTTTCCTAACTGAACCCATTATAAATGTTTTTATGAGAGCTCAGTGGGTGTTTTTCCAGCTTCCCCATGCCACTGTAACTCATAAAGAGGCAGGCACAGCCACGCCCTACCTTGATCTTAGTCACAGGTCAAGCACATCTGGGATAAAGGTCATTGTAAAGTCCAGATGAACAGGTTAGAATCAACACATGCACCTAAGTCCTAAATCTGTATTTTCTAATGGAAAGATTGAAAGAACATAAAATGTCATATAGTCCTTTCCTTGGTGGCTCAGACAGTAAAGAATCCATCTGCAATGCTAGAGACCTGGATTCCATCCCCGGGTTGGGATGATCCCCTGGAGGAAGGCATGGCAACCCACTCCAGTGTTCTTGCCTGAAAAATCCCCATGGACAGAGGAGCCTGGAGGGCTACAGTCCCTGGGGTCTCAAAGAGTTGGACATGACTAAGCACACAGCACAACCTCTCTCAGTAGTACAATTGGGCTTCCCTGGTAGCTCAGCTGCTAAAGAATTCGCTTGCCATGTAGGGGACCTGGTTTGATCCCTGGGTTGGGAAGATACCCTGGAAGAGAACATGGCAACCCACTCTAGGAGTCTTGCTAGGAGAATCTCCATGGACAGAGGAGTCTGGTGGGCTAAGCCCATGGGGTTGCAAAGAGTTGGACACGACTGAGGAACTAAGCACAGCACAAGAAAATGATATCAGCACACAGACTGGCACCGATCCTTGGCAAAATCTTGGACAAGATGTGAGGAATCCTGGCTCATTCTCTGTTTCAAAATACAGTATCAAATGCTGCTCCTTGTGGGTTTGGAACTTGTTTGGGGAAAAAAAGTTTATCATATTCCCTCACACAAATTTTATCCCCAATATAACTTGAAATTTCTTCTGTAGCTCTTCTTCCCAAAACAATAGGAAAATTGCTCTTTCTAGCTGGGTTTTCCACAAACCGCTAAACTCACCAAGATTTTTCTCACAAAATTACACCAATTCAATATTATCAAATATATATTAAAGAAAAAACTCACAGGTGTAATTAAAGCAGCAAAGGCAACTCTGAATATAAAGTAGCCTTTCTCCAAGCGCTTTGTGTTATCTTTTTTTTCAGGAAATAGATGATACTCTGACGTAGCCAAACCATCTATGAAGTAAGAGACAAGGTTTTGGCATCTGTTTAATACTATGTAAAAATGATAATGGGTTCATTTAACTCAAAGTTTAGTTCTGAGAAAATGTGACATGGCATGTATAAAGGCATGTTATTAAATTTTAAGCAGTTAAAAAAGAAAATGATTTCTTTTTGCTGGAAGGTTAAGTATGGAAAGAGGTCTAGTGAACAGAAAAGATTGGAATATCACAGACCTGGACTCAAATTCTATCTGTTAGAACCAGGGCAAGTTCTTTATCACTCTCTTTTGATTTCTTCAACTATAGTATGGTAATACTCATGTACTGTATATTTCATCAAGGTTAAATGCATTCTGTATTAATTATGCCTTCTATGTTAATGAGGTTAAATGATCTTTGTAATGTGGTCTTTTTTTGTTTTTTCAATGTGATCTTAAGGATATTCCTGTCTTGTTTCTGAATTCAATAGGAATGTCTCTGGTGTTTCATAGTGAGCTATGACCTCACTATTATTTTTCAATATTATGTAAAAATATTCCCGAACGATCTTCCAATCAAAATATAAGAAACAAAATTGATTTTATCTCCTTTCTGATATTTTATTTTTAGTTATAAATAGTATAGATTTCTGTTTAGGAAACTGCAGGAGAATTAGCTAATAAAATATTAGAATTAATTCTTTAAAGTTCTGTATGGTGGGCAGTTTCAAAATAAATGTTCAAAATTCAGAAGTTGTTCTATGTATTTACAACATCCAGTTAGGGAAACGAAGAAAAAAAAGTGATGTAGAAACAGTAATTTATAATAGCAACAGAATATATAAAACAATAACTTTGATTAAAATCCATGTGGTAGCTTACATAAGGACAAATTATAACTTTTTTCTGATGAGACAGAGAGGATACAGGAAGAGAGATGTTCTTTATTTTGAACATGACAAAGAAATGTGATAAAGATGTAAATTCTTTGCAAAGTAATTTACAGTTCTAATGTACTTTTGATAAAGTTTCCAAAATAACTTTGAAAAAGTGGTGAGGGAATATCAAAAGGCATTATAAATCTACAAAAATCAACATAACATGCTACCAGAAAAGAAAAGACAAAGTCCATTGGTTCTAAAACTTATGAGGACTTGGTGTATCACAAAGTGAGTGACATCCTAATGAGGAAGGAATTAACTCTCCAATGATGATATGACAACAAACTGGATAATTTTAAAAGTAACAGATATTTGTCTCATCCTACATGTTAAAAGTCATTCATCACATAATCATTTAATATTGATGCCACAGAAAAACTGGAAGAAAGAAAGGTGATGATATTGGGTCATTCCAACACACACACACACATGCACATGTAAACATAATCATATAGAAACAGAGATAAATAGCTACAGATACTTACTTAAATGTGGAAAAGTATCATAATAGTATGAATGTATGAAGGCAGACTTCCTGGTTGTGTCAACTGGTCACCTGGGTTGACCCAAGTGATCTGCTTGGTCAGGAGGGGTTCTCTCCCACCTCACAACCTTGTATGTGTGTCTAACATCACACATTTGGTTTAAAAAAAAAAACCTCTTTCCCAGATTGGGAGACTGCTTTTCAGTCTCAGTTTTGTAAGCTGCTATATCCACTTTCCAGAATGTCTATACAAAATTCTCATAACATTAAATAGCCATTAGGGGACAGGGCTATTTGTATTAATTTTGTGGGTTTAACCTTCATTATAAACCTGGGCTAACTTCTCCTCTCTTAAGACCTGTCCTAGTCCAGCGACACATCCAAACACAAATCTCATTCCACGACCTTGAAGATTAATGTATATACTTTATTGAAGATGGTTTTATTTGGTTGAGGGGCAGAGATGGCAGTAAATGCAAGGTTTCACTGAATAACACACAGTAAAATATACTAAAGAGCCTCTTGCTCAATATTTCCATTAAAGTCTCATCAATCAGAGTAGCTTCTCATCTCCCTTATCAAAGCGAAAGTGCTAGTTGCTCAGTCCTGTCTGACTCTTTACAACCCCTTGGACTGTAGTCCACCAGGCTCCTCTGTCCACAGGATTCTCCAGGCAAGAACACTGAAGTGGGTTGCCATTCCCTTCTCCAGGGGATCTTCCGGACCCAGGGATCAAACCCAGGTCTCCGTACTGTAGGCAGATTCTTTACCATCTGAGCTACCAGGGAAGAAACCATCCTGTTCCCAAACTGTAGCCTGTTCTGGCTCATTTCCCCTTTTCTCTCTCCTGCCAAATGTCTCCAAATTCTTGCCATTTTCACAAATCCGCCCTCCTCATCCAGTATCTTCATATTTCCACATTAAAAAAATATATTCTCATGCCTTTTCTTATGTAAATTAATTTAGTCTCTATTCTCCCAACCTCACTCTAACTAGCTGAGATAAAGGCTCATCGTTTCTTCTTATAAGCAGAGAAATGGGATTGGAAAAGAGAGAAGGAGAAAGACAGAGAGATAACAAACATTTGTGGTTCAATATAATTTCCTTTTTTCTCTGTCACACATATTCCTTTTATCTCTGTCACTCAAAAGTCAGTATAATAATACTGAAGTTTCAATAGTAAATGAATGAAGGAGGGCTTCCCTGGTGGCTCGGTGGTAAAGAATTTGCCTGCCGATGCAGGAAACACGGGTTCAATCTGATACGTAAAGATCCCACTGCCAGGGAGCAACTAAACCCGCATGCCACAGCTACTGTGCCTGTGCTCTGGAGCCTGCAAACTGCGACTACTAGAGTCTGTGCATGCGCTCCAGTCTAAAGCCCTTGCTTGGCAACAAGAGAAGCCACCGCAATGAGAAGCCTGTGCAAGAGCAGCCCGTGCTCTCCACAACTAGAGAAAAGCCCATGCAGCAAGAAAGACCCTGCACAGCCAAAAATAAATAAATAAAAGAAAATGCATAACGGATATGGATGGATATGGTACAGACACAGAAATATAAAAAACCAATGGATATAGGGAAGAAATCAACTCCACTAGTAAACACTAAGAAATGAAAACACACCATGATTTTACTTAGCAAAGATGAAAACTTACAATAGTCAATGCTGATGAAAGTTTAGTGAGGCTGGCATTCTTATATGATGCTAGTGGAAACAGAGTCTGAACAATCTTTTTGAAATGCAACTAGGCAGTATCACTTGTGAAATTTTAAAAGTTTCTAACCTCTGCTATTTCTAGGAATAATTATGACACAGAACTTTCTATAATTATGTTCATTATTTATCTTAGTATGATTTATAACAAAAGTTAGAAACCACCAGAATGTGCAGAGTTGGCTTGCTGGTAAAAATAATTTAGCTACAGTGATACACTCAAATATTACTTATTAAAATCAAGACTTAAAATATCTATATAATGAAGTTGTAAGTGCTCACACAATGAAGTAAGATAGAGTTTATTGAATACTGTATATGTTGAATAATCTCAGTTATATAATACAAATGTATGCATAAGGAGGAAGAAAATACACTAAAATGTTAACTTTGGAGTGTGGAAACTTTTGTTTCCTTCTGACCTTCCCTAAATTTTTCAAATTACCCACAATGAGGAAGAGTGAGAGAGTATTATTTTTATAATCAGAAGAAGAGCTTTTTAAGAATTAAGACATCCAAATTCTACTGTAAATTATCAAATGTAATTCTTATTTGTTGTAAATTAATATTTCAAACTCATGGCTGAAACTTAAAGACTAAATCCCTATCCCTGGGAGAGATTTTCTTGGAAGGCAAGCATATAATAATCAGGTTCCAGGTAATTTGATAAATTTGGAGAGAACTGGGGAGATATGGGAGGAGAGAGAATTAAAGTGTGTAATGTGAGTTGTATGGTTTCAGGAAGCCTTAGTTCCTTGTTCTAAATGATAAAGAATGTAATGAATTATTAGAAGCCACGTTTTCCCATTTATCGGACACAACAGGTTTTCTAAAAAGGATTTTCTAATAGACTACCTCCACAACTTGATCAACAAATGGTTACATCTTTCTCTGATATTTGGGTTTGTTTTTATCATTTATCTTTTTTTTTTTTCTCTTAGATGACCATGGGCAAATCATTGTTGGGTACTTGATGTTAAGAACAGGATTTAGATATTGACCAGATATGACTGCTTAACATACAAGCCTTCTGGACACATCCATTACAAACTAGTCATTGAATCTTAAAGCTGAAAGCTAATGTTGGGGAATCAACTCAGTTAATTTTTTAAGATCATAGTTTAACCAGTCATTCACTCCTTTACCCCTGCCAGCCATCTTGCAAACATTTATTAGCCACCTGGAGGAGTTAGGTAAGAAGATGAAAATAAGTAACAGTAAATCCATCTTTATTATTAGAAAACCATCTTAGAGTCTGCCCATTCTTAGAAAGTCTTGATGCTAGTATCTTTATGGATAATATTCACATTTTTCTTCTAATCACTAAACATATCCCATGTGTCTGGGATTAATAAAACAAAAAAACAACTTCTTAAGGGATTTTTGGGTTTTCCTGGGGTATTCTAACTTTACGGACTTCCCAGGTGATTCAGTGGTAAAGAATCTGCCTGCCCATGCAGGAGCCGCAGAAGACTCAGATTTGATCCCTGAGTTGGAAAGATCCCCTGGAGGAGGAAATGGCAACCCACTCCAGTATTCTTGTCTGGGAAATCCCATAGACAGAGGAGCCTGATGGGCTACAGTCCATGGGGTCACAAAGAGTTGGACACAACCGAGTGACTGAACACACAAGCAAGCTTTCTAACTTTAGGGTAATTCCAGAACTGAACACTCTTCCAACAGCCAACAGTGTCCCTGGAGAAGCCCTATAGTCAAACATGCGCCAAGAGTTCCTCTTGAGAAACAGTTTCTGCCATTATAGAACCCCAAGCTCACTCTATTCCAAGGCTCCTCTGTGCTCAATCAGGGTGATATCAGGACAACTCAAGTCACATGGGTGACTACAGTTGCTGGAGTTTACTTTAAAAAAAAAATCACTGTCATTATAAAATATATTACATTTATATTTAAAAAGGGCATGAAATGTATATACACAAATAAATCACTTTTAAGAAATAGTTATAAAGGAACATCCATACGGCTATCAGTCAAATTGAGAACACTGTCAACACCCCTAGAAGCACCCTGTGAAGACTTCCTTCTCACAATCCTCTCCTAAGTTCATTTTTTTTTTTCAAGCACTCCCTCTTTAGCCCCAGGAGGGATTCTTGGCCAGGATTTTATCAGCACTGGAGAAGTGTTAGAGAGACTTGCCAAAAATAGTCCTTACTGTACAGCGCATGACACTATTTTGGCATTTAATAAAAAGGCTGCTACGATTTTTAAAGATTTCTCTATTGATCATTGGAAGTGACTGTTTTCCAGGACATAAAAGGCATGTATGTTCTGGAGCATAGCTTGCTTCAGCAGTTGAGAAAACTTTGACTTGCTTTTTTATGATTATTTCTAAAGGAATATTTTAAGCAATTTGCATTTCCCCTTTCAAATTCTGTTTATATTAATTAGCTGTTGGGTTCTTAGTATTTGCCCTATCAACTCTTCTGTGTGTATACACACACACACATCTATATACACATACAGATATGTGTGTTAGTGTGCATACACATATATGTGCATTTGTATGAAAATGAATGTTAACTCTGTCTGCCGCATTTGTAACAAATATTTCCCCCAGCCTGCTGTTTAATAAGGCACAGAAATTCTTAACTTTGTTTACGTAATAGATTGTATTAACCTTTACCTTCATGATTTTTCCAACACCTTTCAAATAATTTGAACAGATGCTACCAAACATACACAAAAGTAAAGGGAATATGATAATAAATCCAAGGTACTCATTGACTAGCACTTGTCACCATTCTGCTTGTTTCATCTATTATCTCCTGTCCCCTCACTGTCCTTTGCTGAAGTATTTTAAAGTAAATCTCAGACATAATATCATGTCACATGTAAATACTTCATATCTCTTGCTGATCAGAGCTTTTCAAGCAACAACCAACACACTCATCAACATTGATCAATTACATCCTACTCTTTGTAACCCCATAGACTGTAGCCCATCAGGCTCCTCTGTCAATTGGATTCTCAAGGCAAACAAGGACTTAGATTGATTTCTTCTAGAAAGGATGTGTTCCAAGGAAGTCTTGAGACAAGTAATCTAGGTGGCCTTTATTACATCATGTAATTAGCAGTGAAATTTCTGACTGGCTACACTCCTTTCTTAAGGGAATTCCAAAGTGTTTTCCAAACATACAATATTTTTTCCAACATTCTTTGTGCCCTGGTATTGGAACATTGGTTAAAGAGAGATTTTAGTATTTACAGAGATCCTACAGTAGCCTCAGACTAAGAATATCTGAGAAGGTTGGGATGATTTTACATCTTCTTACAGTAAGTAGCAGTTCCATACCAAAATGGAAAACTAAGACTTTTGTGAGTACTCGGGATTTTATTTAATCACTAAGTTTTTGAATTTTGAAAATGTCAGCTTTTTATTTCCATTAGCCATCATTTTACCATTGAGGGAAACAACCTTGGAAAAAAATCTGTACACATGACATGATTCAGATTTAAGCAGAAGTAGTTATACTTTCTTTTCTTCCTCTTTAAGAAAAAGAACATAGTCACCTCTTTCCAGATATTGGTACCTTGTCTTTTCTTTCAATTGGCAGAAATGAAACATATTGGCAAGGTAATTATTTAGGTCATTTTCTTTACAACCACAGGAAAAGTGATATTAGGTACTTGATTTTAAATAGGAATGAAAAAAATTGTAAAGCTTTTCTAAAAGATTTCCCTGACTACAAAAAAGTACCATTCAAACTAGTGCTAGGTTAATTGAGTAAAAAATTTAATCACTTCATCTTTTTGTTTACGAACCATCCATAGTGCCCAACTGCTTAGACTCAAATTCAAATTTCTAGATCCAAGTTCTCTCATTATGGATCCCCCACCAACTAGCTACCTTTTCTCTTACCACTTATTCTTCAGAGTAATCCTTCAATATTTTCACTCTAGTCTATTCTCTAGGCTGTTGTGCTTTGGCACATGTTAATCCTTAATCTGAACACTTTTACAGTTTCTCTTTCCTAGTAAGATTCTAGCCGTTTTTAAAAAAAAGTCCATATGTATCAAATTCAGACTTATCTACAAGCATTTTCCTGGTGGTAGCCTTTACATATGCCTCTCTATAAACAGAATGGTATAGTTTAGCATGTGATTCTTTTCTTTTACTGTTTACATTCGTTATGGCTGTTGAACTAGATTGTAAGAGCCAAAGTAGTATGCTACATAGGACTTTATTTTTAGATCTTATTAAAATAAAACTCAAGAATTTTTAAAGGATCATTTTGATGATGTGCTTATGAGATCTATAAATGGCATGACCGTGAAAGCATGGCAGATTTTTAAAAATGGACACAATCGTCATGTTTTCTTTTCCTATAGAGACCCACTGTAAAGAGACTTTGAAGCTCCTCCCATCAAATCCGTTTCTCCAGACTTTGAAGGTTTCTGGCCTTAAAATTGTTTTGGTTAACAGAAGACAGGGGGAAATGATGGTGTCCCTGTCCTAAGCTTAGGACTCAAGAGGCCTCTCTTAGTTTCATTTGCTTTCTTGGGATCCCTCTTCTGACATGTGGACAAGCCCAGGCTGGCCTTCTGAGGGATGAGAAACTATGCAGTACAGAGACTAGCCATCCCAGATGAGGTTCTTCTGGACTCACTAGTCCCCAGTTGACCTAGCAGCTGATCACAGATGCATGAGTAAGCCCAGTCAAGTTCAAAGAGCCCTAAACTGAGCCCAGTCTAAGTTCAGACACATAGAATTAGAAGCTAAATTGTTCTTTTAATCCATTAAGTTGGGGATGGTTTCATACACGGCAAACATTAAACAGCACAAAGGGTAAAAATTTTTAGATGACAGAATCTTGATCCAAAAGGTTTTAGCTGTCTAGAATCATAAACTATACTACTGAGGGAAAATATAACTGATTTAGGGCTTTCTTGGTGGCTTAGCAGCAAAGAATCCTCCTGCATTGCAGGAGTCTCAGGTTCGATCCCTGGGTCGAGAAGATGCCCTGGAGGAGGGCATGGCAACCTACTCCAGTATTCTTGCCTGGAGAATCCCAAGGACAGAAGAGCCTGGTGGGCTACAGTCCATACGGTCCCAAAGAGTCAGACACTATTGAACTGACTTAGCATGCACAAACACATAACTGATTTAAGTACAACGCTCTCGGTTCAAGTTTAACATAAACAGTTGTATGAATACAGGAGAGCCGAGATGCAGATTACCAACATATATGCGGAACATGTTGGCTTTGGTTGACCACAAGCATATGACTTAACGTTTTGTTTCCACTTTTACAACAAAGCTTATATGATTTTATGTTGTGTTCACTGTATAAGACCCCAAAGTGAGGTTTGTTCAAAGGACAGTGATGTTAAAGGGACTACAGACCATTTCACATGAGGGGAAATGGAAGGCAATGTAATTGCATATCCACTACAAAGACTAAGGTGTGTAGAATAAATAAGACAACTGTTTTCAACTATTTGAAGAGCTATTGTTTGGAATAAAACAGGATAACATGTTAAGTATTATCTCATTAAAAAATTAGGACCCATGAATAAAAAAGAACAAAATTGTGTCATTTGTAGAGATGTGGATGGACCCAGAGAATTTCATATAGAGTGCAGTAAGTCAGAAAGAGAAAGAAAATATTATATATTAACACATACATGTGGAATCTAGAGAAATGGTATAGATGTTCTTACGTGCAAAACAGAAATAGAGACACAGATGTACAGAAGAAACATGGGTACTGAGGGGGGAAAGGGGGAGATTGGGAGATTGGGATTGACATATGTACACTATTGATACTAAGCATAAAATAGATAACTAGTAAGAACCCACTGTATCGCTCAGGAACTCTACTCAGTGCTCCGTGGTGACCTAAATTGGAAGGAAATCCAAAAAAGAGCTACTCTTGTAGCTCAGACAGTAAAGAATCTGCTTACAATGTGGAAGACCTAGTTTTGATCCCTGGTTCAGGAAGATCCCATGGAGAAGGGCATAGCTACCCACTCCACTATTCTTGCCTGGAGGATTCCATGGACAGAGGAGCCTGGGAGGCTATAGTCCATGAGATCACAAAGAGCTGGACATGACTACATGATTAACACCAATATATATATATATATATATATATATATACACACATATATATATATATATATACATATATATATAATATTATTATATATAATTTGATATATATTATATATATATTATTTGATATATATATATATCCCCTCCTTTTTGATTTCCTTCTAGTTTAGATCACTACAGAGCACTGAGCTGATTCACTTTGCTATACAGTAGAAACTGGTGATCTCAAACTATGGTGCTAGAAAAGACTCTTGAGAGTGAGTCCCTTGGAGAGCAAGGAGAGCAAACCAGTCAATCCTAAAGGAAATCAGTCCTGAATATTCATTGGAAGGACTGATACCAAAGCTGAAGCTCCAGTACTTTGGCCACCTGATGTGAAGAGCTGACTCATTAGAAAAGACCCTGATGCTGGGGAAAATTGAAGGCAGGAGGAGTAGGGGGCAACAGAGGATGAGATGGTTGGATGGCACCACTGACTCAATGGACATGAGTTTGAGCAAACGCTGGGGATGGTGAAGGACAGGGAGCCTGGCGTGCTGTAGTCCATGGGGCTGCAAATGGGTGGACACAATTTAACGACTGAACAACAACCACAAGCAACTAACACAACATAGTAAAGTGATTATTCTCCAATAAAAATTAATTAAAAAATAAAGGTATAGACCAAAACAGTTAGGACCCATGAATAGAAGCTCTAAGAAGATAGATTTCAGATCAGCATAGGAAAGAAGTTGTTAGGGAGCCTAAAGGTGTATATTATTTAAGAATGCTGACTGCATAGTCAAAGCTGAATCTTCTACTTACCAGCCATGCAATGTTGGGCAGGTGCCCAGTTTCCTCCTCAGTTATAAAATGGAAATAATAACAGTACCATTTCATAAGGTTGTGATAAAGATTAAATAGGATTTTTGAAGATAAAATGCTTAGCTCAGTGTCTGGCATGCAGTAAGCACTCGATAAATTTTATTGAGCTATTTAAATATGACATGAACTGCCTCAGAGGGTGGAAAGCTTCCTCTAACTGGAGATATTCTGAAGAGGTTTGGCAGGAATTTGTAGGATAGATTTAAGGATTAGATGAGAAGTTGGCTGGATGATATTTAAATTATCTTCCAATGCTAAATAAGTCATTCTATATTCCTTAAGATAACTTCCTTAGTATCTCCCAGAATACTTAAAACTATTGATCAAATGATGTCTACTATATTTAATAAACATTTTTGATTATATAATCACAATTTTTCTTATAGTAAGAGTTGTTCCATGCTGAAATGAAGTTGTGTGAGAATTCTTGGTTCATTTTGTCTCTCTTCTCCTCTAAAGCAAGCACACCACTAAATTTTATTTTTATGATTACCATAGTGATTAAAACTAAAGAGTGCACATTTTAGTGCTACAAATTCTTCTTTGGGGACATTTAAATTGGTATGTTCAAAGTCCTTGTTTTTTCCCACTTGGCTTTTCCCTATCAGAATGTCTAATTTTAAACCAGTTAGATTTTTCAAGGTACAAAGGCTGAACTTTCTTTGGTGATTGACCTGCTATCCAAAGTCCAAGCTGGAGCCAGTAACCTTTTTAGCTCCTGTTTGTACACAGAGCATCTGGAAACACTGACCATGATCACTCTTGCCTTCTAAAGGCACAGCAAGCACTTCTAACTTCAACTGTAATTCAAATTAATAAAATAGATCTGGTAGATTTACCTAAATGGAGTAATATGTGCATCTCCTTGTGGTTCAGCTGGTAAAGAATCCTCCTGCAATGCGGGAGACCTGGGTTCGATCTGTGGGTTGGAAAGATCCCCTGGAAAAGGGAAAGGCTACCCACTCCAGTATTCTGGCCTAGAGAATTCCATCCTCAGTTATCTCATTGTCACCAGTCAATAGGAAGAAATTCACACAGACCAGGGTGCTGTCTTCATGGTTTTCAACTGATAAAAACCTTTCCTTCAATATGATGAGCTTCAGCATAGCAATGGGTATTCATCATCTGTAAGCAGTATTTACCCTCCTCATTAATGAAAGTTCAGAGTCAGGTACACTGGCCAAGAAAATCCTGAGATGTATAAATGACGAGAAGAGTTCTAAATTGTGTGTTTGAATGAACTCTGAATTCTGGCCTTGCTGTGAAATGAACAGGCAATGTATTCATAGGCACCAATAAGATTTTTGGAGCATCTATTCGTGTCGTGTGCCATGCTTTGTGCTGCACCTGGAGGAATACAAGATGACAAACGTGCTCCATTACCAAGAGGAGGCAGAGTACAAGCAGTTTCAGTAAAGCGAGAGAAAAACTGTAACAGGAAAAATACAAAGTACAGCTGTAACTCAGCATAGAAGTTGTAGGAGGGACAAAAGAGAACAGAAGGGAATTCTAAGACAGATTTTTAAAAGAAGAGGGCTTAGGCAGGACCAAGTAGAAGGAGTAGCACATATGATGACAGTCTTGTGAAGTAGAGTATCCTGTAGGATTTGGGAGGGGACAAGCAAAGGGAGGTGACGGAGGGGCAGGGGAGTATTTCACACGTGCCCACCTTGACCATTCAGAGGGACTCAGACTAACTCAGTAGTCAGTGGAAAGCCATTCCACCATTGAGTCAAGCAAGCACTGATCCCAGTTGCCATTTGAAAGGGTAAGTCCGTAGTGATACTTACAAGGAACTGAAAGAAGATGATGAGAATGAAGAGGAAGACAGCTCAAGGGCTCCTTAGGAAGCAGATGAGAGATGATGAAGGCCTTAAGTACAGCAATCACAACAGGGAAGGAGTGGGTGAGATATAAAGGATTTAGAACCATCCGAATTGGATGACTGACTGAAAGGATGAGGTGGGGTGGGGGGATAGGGAAAGAATGATGGATGACAGCCAAGAATCTGATCTGAATTGCTGGATAGAAGGTAGGAACATTCATTGAGAGAGGAACAGAACATCGTAGAGCAGAGGAATCAGAGACCTGAAAGGGGTGTTGGCTAGTTCAGTTTTGAAAGTGTTGAGCAAATGACACAAGAAACTAGAGTATTGCTCATTGAGAGAGTGCTGACTTTTTTTAAGTACACAAGGAATGGAACACTGGGGAACAAAATTGGAAGTCTTATTGAGGGAAGATGAAATAATAAAAAGACTGAGAAGGTCAGATGAGAATTACAACAGTCATCTCTCATAAAAGCCAAGAGAGGAACAACTTTTGAGAAGGGGTCAACTAAGTCAAGTTACAGAAGAAATGAAATGTGCTCTGGGTTTAGCAGTTAGGATTTCCCTACTGACCTTGGCAAGATCACTTTGACTGGTGCAGCCAAGGAAGGAACAACTTCCATGCCATGAAACATGAGCGCCTTGTCTGTTGTTTGATTTTTCTCTATTTTGTTTTACTCTCAACCCATTTCTTATCACTGATTCTCTGTTAAAGTCCTTAGTGTAAAAACTTCAGTTTCTGCCTTTTACAAATGAATAGAGCCTTTTAAGAGTTATTCTGTAAGCAAATGTCTTTTAAGGTAAAGTTGAATTTTTTCACTAAGCTGTTCTTAGAGAGGTTTCAGAAGGCATTTCATGAAAAGCAGACCAAACCCAGGTAATCTGAAAAGAGTGATCTCAGATAAACAAAAGGAGAATTGCTTTCCCTTTTTCTACCACTTCCCCCTCCTCAGTAACCAGCTCTGGTATGGAAAGAATTATGTGTGATGCTTTGGGGACACACATAATGAATAAGGCCCAATTCTGCTCCACCCTAACCCCCAGACAAGGAGATTACAAGCCCCTGCAAAAAAGACAGACATGCAATCAGCCAACCCTAAGGTAAGGTAAGCTGAAATAAACATTCATAACAGTAAAAACAAAGTTCTATGGGGGCCCAGAGGTAATTCCCCATTTCTCGTAAAATCCAGGAAATGACCTTTAAAAACATAGACACAACTGGGGAGTTCATCGCACCACTAATTACCTCTCTACTCTTTAGACCATAAACTTTTGCAATCTGCTCTCTGTTCACTAAAGAGAATAGATGCCTTTATTTCACCAGGCATCTAAACTGCCTCCATGAAAACTTAACAGGCATTAGTGGTGAGTGCAGATTTCAGCTCTCCCCTTGTCTGTACCATGAGTCTTTTGTTAAGTTGGACTTTAATAAGGCCACTTTTGACCCTTTTTCACTGAGCGCATTAGAGTTCTTAAAATTAAATGTCTTGCCTCAAGGATTAGGTGAGCACCGACTCGCCTTCTCCCAGAGGAGATAAACTGGGACACCCAAAGGTATGGGATGACTTCTGAGGAATACTCTTCTGATCTGAGTAGCCTCATGCCGCTCTCCTTGCAGTTCACATCCCCTTTAAAGTCCTTTGTAAAGCAACTGCCTTTAAAGGGGCAACCGAACGCCGCATGCTCACACGTTATTTCCCACTTGTGCCGAGTTGCTATTTATAACAGGGCCTTCTGGAAAAAGAACATCTAAGGTTGGTTAACTGCAGCCAGAGTGACCCATAATATAAGCCAGGTCATACTTTTTTTGGCATCCTTCTGTGTCCTCTCAGGAAACTCTGGTTATATTTCAACAAGGAAGAGAAAAGAGATCATCTGAATACATTTTTAAATGTCTCTCCGGCAGGTGGTTAAGGCATAGGTCCTTGCCTAGTTTTGGATGCTACCTCTATTGTTTACCAGTCCGTGACCTTGAATAAGCCCTTTATCCTTTTCAGGTTTCATGGGTAAAACAATTAAATGAGCGACTGGATATGATGAACTTAGGTTGGTGTTTGGCACAAAGTTCTCAAAAAATGGAAGCTCTTATAATAATGATTATTGCTGTTATCATTTATACCAAATTGCCCTGAATTACTGTTTATAGTACACAGCCTTGCACATGGAAGGCATTTCTTAGTGGAAATAAGCAGCTGGCCTAGAATGCTTAGAATGCAATATTTCCAAGAAGAGCTTCCTTTGGCTTTCTCAAGGGGACCCAGAGTACTGAGAAATGAGCAAAACTGCATAAATTCTGGGCTAATTCTGTTGATAATTCTGCAATGCTATGTCTCAGAATACAGTGATACTCTATTTTTCTGATCTTTGTGAATAGAGACAACAGGTATTCTAGGCCAGTTCCAGGCCATCTTTTTTCCCTGCTCCCAGGTGGGACAAATGAAAATTTCTCTTTTGGTCAGTAACAGACCAAGCAGTATTTTTACTTAGCATTTTTCCATCAGAAGTTCCACTTGATATTTTTAAACCAGTCTGTGCAAGAGAAATCAATGTGGTGTTAAATGGAAAGTGTGAGCACCCTGAGTGAAGGGAAAAATAAACAATAGTCCCGTGTAATACAAATATGACTCTGAGACCTTTGATAATGGTGCAGTCTGTGATAGCAAGGGTCTGGTAATTACCTGTGTGTGTGTGCAATGCTAACAAGCCATTTATCTCATATTTAAACATCAAGTATATCGTGATATGTCTATGCAGTTGAGCTGTACATACTGTACCATATATTTCAGTCTTTAAAATAGATAAGCTGTAAAACAAGATCAGAGAAGTAGAATGATTTCTAAGTTTGTTGCTTCTCATTTGTATTGTGTGTAGGCATTTAACTGTTTATGAATTAACACCAGGGGTTTCCTGGTGGCTCAGACAGTAAAGAATCTGCCTGTAATGCAGAAGATCCAGGTTCAAAAGCTGGGTCGAGAAGATCCCCTGGAGATAGGAACGGCTACCCACTCCAGTAGTCTTGTTTGATAAGCATAATAAAATAAATTCTATAGTTATTAATTGTTCATATTTCACTTACATAGGTTTGGGAACCAGAACTGAATATGCTTCTATGCTTATTATTTCAGTCACTCAGTCGTGTCCGACTCTTTGTAACCCCATGGACTGCAGCACGCCTGGCTTCCCTGTCCATCACCAACTCCCAGAGCTTGCTCAAACTCATGTCCATCAAGTCGGTGATACCATCCAACCATCTCATTGGCTATTGTCTCCTTTTCCTCCTGCCTTCAATCTTTCCCAGCATCAGGGTCTTTTCCAGTGGGTCAGTACTTCACATCAGGTGGCCAAAGGATTGTTCCTTCAGCTTTAGCATCAGTCCTTCCAATGAATATTTAGGACTGATTTCCTCTAGGATGGACTGGTTTGATCTCCTTGAAGTCCAAGGGACTCTCAAGAGTCTTCTCCAACACTACAGTTTAAAAGCATCAATTCTTCAGTGCTCAGCTTTCTTTATGGTCCAACTCTCACATCCATACATGACTATTGGAAAAACCATAGCTTTGACTAGACGGATCTTTGTCAGCAAAGTAATTTATCTCTGTTTTTTTAATACACTGTCTAGGTTGGTCAAAGCTTTCGAACTGTCATTGGTTTCAGCATATTTGTTCAATCTTGTTCCAACTCTTTGTGCTTACAACTCTTGTGCTTACAAGTTTATAGAATCATCTTGCCTGGTAGGAATGTTGAGATGGAAAGACTTCTTGTCCTTGTGCATTAGGAAGCATTTCTTATCTTTCTGAACTCTTACCAATGAACCTAATGTAGTAAATTTCAGTCGAGGTTTTGCTTGGGTGGTAGTGAGAATCCAGGAATCGATATTCAAGGGAAATATATTTTTACTGCTGGTTACTTAATATTCATAGGACAATGCTAATGCTATTGATTAAAATTTTTTCTGTCTTTAGTAGATATAGTAGCCCACTCACATAGAATACTATTCAACAACCATTGCGATCAGGATAAGAGGATGAAAATAGCTGAATAATGGAGTAAAATTCCATATTCACTTAACCGTCCTTAGACAAACACTACCTGCCTACTATATACATGTCATCACATCAGACATTTTGAGGAAGGAGATGATGGGGAAAAGATGACATGGACTCTAATATGTGATAGCAGTAAAGGCTGATGTTTTAATTTATTAGGCCCAAATAATATGTGTTACTATATTTTATGTTAATAAAAGGACAGTGCATCTAGAATAAGCTATGATATAACAATTCGCCCTTCCCATAAAATCCTGTGTAATAGAATTATAGCAAAAGCTGAAGCCCAAGGTGATTCCATGAAGCCCCAGGGAATCCAAACCTGTTCCAGATGATGAAAGAATAGAATATTATACCAAATACATGGAGATATTTATAAATGTTTCCAAACTAATGTAGCTCCTACATATAATAATTATCAATAGAATGTTATTTGACCAGATAACCTGTTCCACTGCAGTGCTTGAATCTGGGTATTTTCAGTAGAAATTTGTTTGCCTCAGTTCTAAGAAGAACTCCAAAATTCAGGATATGATAGCTATCTGGGTTTACTATGGTAGAGCTCGGCTAAGCAGAGTTCTGTTCATCCCCTTATCCTCAGAGCCAGAAACTACCCTCTGTAACTCTTCTTCCTTATTCAGATTGATTGGGGAGATGCCAACTCAGAATTTTCATCCCTTTAACTGATAGTTACTGTACAGGTTCTGCCTTTTGCCTTCACTGAATCACGTGACTTCTCATAGGGCATGCAGTCTCCCACGTGACTTCTCATAGGGCATGCAGTCTCCCACGTGACTTCTCATAGGGCATGCAGTCTCCTCTCCCCCATTTTAACTGTGCCCTGGAACACCACTGCAGCTACTGTACCAATGGCCAAATCAGCAGAGAGGTAGACAAGATGAAAGCCAGTTTCTGTCTCAGGCAACAGCTGTCTGAACACAGGCAGATAACAGTTCCATGTGGTTTCTCTGCCATCCTCTCATGGTCTAAGGTGGCTATTTCAGGTTTTGCTACCATATTTATACTCCAGCCAGCAGGAAGGGTCTGCCTTCAATATGAATGGCATGATTCAAAAATTACATACATCCCTTCCATTCATATCTCACTGGCCATGATATGGCCAACATCTAGCTGCGAGCGGTGCTGAAAATGTGCTCTTTAGTTGGGTGGACATATGCCCAACTAAATAGAAGATGTCCAGCTTAGAAGAAGAGAGTTGACCCTTTACCTTGGAAGTTTCTTTCACCTCGAAGAATACTTGGCTTAATGCATTTTACCTCAGTGAGAAGCTAAATGTATAGAGAAAGAGAGCCAGTCACATCAGGTGCCCTCATTCTCAATTAATGAAAATTACATTTATCTATGACTGTAGTAATTGTAGTAGCTTGCTGTGCTTAAAATTATTATTCTCTTTGGATGATTCCATTCCTGACTTTTGGGTTTTTTCTTTTTTTTTTGGAAGCAGCAATAGGCCACAGAGTACTTTGTGGGTTGACTTCTTTTAAATATTGAGTATTAAGTTCTAAGGTACGTCTCATTGAATTGGTGGTGTCTGTGCAGACCTAGCCATGATATAATGATGTAACACATTCAGAGGTTCTCAATGGGCCATGACTTAGATAACGATTCTTAAAGTGGTTCATTTTAGCTAAGTTAAATTTTCCTTTGGTAAGAAAAATTCTCTAGTGCTAAAAGAAGCTAAAGATCAGTGTGCATAAAAGGGACATCTCTGTTTGTTTTCTTCCCACAGATGCCTCTCAACTCTGAAATAAAGCAGCCCTATATGTGGTTAATTCTGAGTTCACCCGCTCCTTTCTTATCTGTTGTTTATCCAGTACTTCCACCCAGCTCCTCCAGTTTCCCCCTTTACTCACAGAGAAGTACAGAAGGCCCAGGGGGCCTCCATTACTTTCTTAGTTACTCTTCCATTCAATAACACTGCTATCCTTCAAGGCTGTTTATCTCTCTCCATTTCCTTCTGGTCAAATCAAATCATGTGTTAAAGTTACATTTCCTTAGACTTGAGGAGAAGTTTACCTGTCTCCTAAATTTTACTGAGAAAGACAGGTTGGCACAGCCATACTCATGGGCAGCTCTTAATCCCAAACAGCTCCATCTGCTTGGGTATTCTCTGCAGCTTTCAGAGGTCATGGCACTTGCTTGGGTCGTTTAGACTTGGCATGATCCGCACCTGGCATGGACTATTATGCTGAGTTGAACTAATACTTCTTTCAACCCACTCTCTTGTCAGTAGCCCCAGTGAGAATTTTGCAGGAGAGCCTGGAGTTCGAATTTTATGGCATTTTCTCATGTCACCTATCTCCCTAAATCCCTGCTTTTGTTTTCATCATCATTCTCTAATTCCCTTTCAATAATCCACTTTGAATCTGCCATTAATTTATTGAAATTCTCCAAGCCATTTTGCATTTACTGTTGGCCTGTGTATCTTCTTGGAGCTAACATGTTTAATGTCAAATACATTAGTCTGTCTTGATTCATTCTCCAAAATATCTCCTACCAACGATAAAGAAAGCCCTCTAGTTATAACATTGTGGGATTTGGGGAAGTAAGTTCACCGGAGTTTTCACAACACGATATTTAGATGATACAAAGGCAGGAAGACAAAGCTACCAAGTCATCCCTAGGAAATGCCAAGACACATATTTTTTAATATTTGCATTCTTGTTTACATAAATTTGTATGCTCCGTTCAAAAGGTGCTGACTTCAGTTATGCAAAATAAAACAGTAAACTCTTCTTGATCTGAGAGTGGATAATCACACATTCCAGGCTTACTTGCTGCCCAGAGTGATTTCAAGGGCTTCTCCCTAGAAAAGAAGGACGTTTCCCTCCTTTAATTCCTGCCCTCTAATCATAACCACTAATGAAAAGAGTTATCATTTAGTGGTAAGACTAGAGTTGGTGCCAACATATTCCTCCTTCTATTATGAGCTCACATTGGAATCCTCTGTTTTCTAATTGATCTTTTCTCAACACTTGTCCTTGTAGCAAGGAAACACTGGTCTTTGGTTCAGCTTGGGGCACCCTAATTTGGGTGGTAGAAACCGCCTCTGGGTCCACCTTGCAGCCTTTTAACCAACAGAGAGTTTCTTGTCAGTGAGGAAGAGAGTTTGGATTCTGGGCAGGTTAAACATAGCTTTAAATTATCCACCCCCAAATGCTGCCTTCCATTGACCTCTATAATTAAAGCTTGACTTTCTTACAATTTTGGCATCATTCCCCCCCTCCCCTACACCCCCAGGTGGATGGATAAGAGAGCTGATTGTAAAAATGAATTCATTAGAATATTTCACAGAACAAGTGTTAAGCCGAAGCCAGAGCTACGGGGAGAAAAGAGAGAAAGACTATCCTTTGGGAGCAGCACCTCTCACCCCAGGACAGTCCTGGTGTCACTGCACAGATAGACAACTCCCTGCTCATTCAGCCCTGTGGGGGAGGGAAACTGAGGAACATGGCTCGAAATACTATCGAACCAAGAATGGTCATGCTGTTGTTGTTTAGTCACTAAATCATGTCCAACTCTTTGCAACTCCATGGACTAGAGCCCACCAGGCTCCTCTGTTCATGGGATTTCCCAGGCAAGAAAACTGGAGTAGACTGCCATTCCTTCTCCAGGGGATCTTCCTGACCCAGGGATCAAACCCATGTCTCCTGCATCAAGAATCTCCCAGTGGATTCTTTACCACTGAGCCATTTGCGAAACCCAAGAATGGTCATCCTGCCCTTGACTTCCTTCAGCTCTCTGACAAGCATTTTTAAAAGGCTCTCAATGGATAGCCCAGAGATAAATCCACGCATCTATGGACACCTTATCTTTGACAAAGGAGGCAAGAATATACAATGGAGAAAAGACAACCTCTTTAACAAGTGGTGCTGGGAAAACTGGATAGCCACTTGTAAAAGAATGAAACTAGAACACTTTCTAACACCATACACAAAGATAAATTCAAAATGGATCAAAGATCTAAGCATAAGAGCAGAAACTATAAAACTCCTAGAGGATAACATTGGGAAAACACTCTCTGACATCAACCAAAGCAGGATCCTACATGACCCACCTCCCAGAATATTGGAAATAAAAGAACGAATAAACAAATGGGACCTAATTAAAATTAAAAGCTTCTGCACTGCAAAGGAAACTATAAGCAAGGTGAAAAGACAGCCTTCAGAATGGGAGAAAATAATAGCCAATGAAGCAACAGACAAACAATTAATCTCAAAAATATACAAGCAACTCCTGCAGCTCCATTCTAGAAAAATAAACAACCCAATCAAAAAGTGGGCCAAAGAATTGAACAGACGTTTCTCCAAAGAAGACATAAAAATGGCTAACAAACACATGAAAAGATGCTCAACGTCACTCATTATCAGAGAAATGCAAATCAAAACCACAATGAGATATCACTTTACACCACTCAGAATGGCTGCAATCCAAAAATCCACAAGTAATAAATGCTGGAGAGGATGTGGAGAAAAGGGAACTCTCTTACACTGTTGGTGGGATTGCAAACTAGTACAGCCTCTATGGAAAACAGTGTGGAGGTTCCTTAAAAAACTGCAAATAGTCCTGCCATATGACCCAGCAATCCCACTGCTGGGCATATATACCGAGGAAACCAGAATTGAAAGAGACACGTGTACCCCAATGTTCATCGCTGCATTGTTTACAATAGCCAGGACATGGAACCAACCTAGATGCCCATCAACTGACGAATGGATAAGAAAGCTGTGGTACATATACACAATGGAATATTACTCAGCATTAAGGAAAAATTCATTTGAATCAGTTCTACTCAGATGGACGAAACTGGAGCCCATTATCCAGAGTGAAGTAAGCCAGAAGCAAAAACAACAATACAGTATATTAACGCATATATATGGAATTTAGAAAGACGGTAACGAGAACCCAGCATGCGAGACAGCAAAAGGAACACAGATGTATAGAATA
>ML660770.1:10470805-10574053 GCA_007570785.1 Antilocapra americana | reverse complement strand
TGATATGGGAGAATGGCATTGAAACATGTTAATTATCATATGTCTAAGCAATAGCCGGCCCAGGACTGATGCTTGGGACTGGTGCAACGAGATTTCTCGGGGGGAGGGAGGAGGGAGGGGGGTTCTGGAGGGGGAGCATATGTAAACCCATGGTGATATCATGTCATTGTTTGGCAAAACTAATAAAAAAAAATGTTTAATAAAAAATAAATAAATAAATAAATAAATAAAAATGTACTTCCCTCCATTTAAAAAAATAAATAAATAAATAAATAAAAGGCTCTCTACCGTTTCTACACTGCTGTTAGTGTTTCTAATCAGGTCTAGGAAAACAGCAAGTAAACTCAGGACTGGCTATTAGACTGACATGAAATTTAGTCAAAAGAGTCTCTCCAGGGCTCATGGACTTCTGAACTCAACCTTTGAAATGGCTTCTTTCCATCCCCACGAAGTGGTGGTCTATTTAAAACCTACATAAATAAAGTCAAAGGAAGTGGGGCTGGAAGGGACCCAGGCAGGGACAAAGCAGTGAAATGGGGCTGCTGCCAACACATTTTGTGATGTTCAGGGAGTGTTTTGTTTGTTTGTTGTTTTAATCTTTGGGCCAAAGGATACTCCTCTTACTTGGAACTGAAGTCAGCAGAGGGGAAGTGCAGACCTTAGTGAACATGAAGTACAGAAAAGTCAGTCCCAAGAAGCTTGCGTCACTCCCCTGCTACACCTGCAAAACGTCAGCAGTGCTGAGAGCATGGGCAGGAGACTTCCTGTTCCACTGGGAGTTCATACTCCAAAGACAGCTGTCTTGGCCGGCCTCCGCCAAGGCAGAATTACCAGGAACTGCTGGGAAAATAAATTCATTTCCTTTTAAAAACTACAAAAGCTCCAGCTCTGCCCACATATGCAGAAGTTGGAGAGAAAAGACCTATTGAAAGAACTTTTGTTTTTGACTTGTCCAGACAGTGACTATGGTTCATCCTAGTGGTTGGATTGTGTGTGGTCTGGAGATGCACCAATAACTGTAGCAAAGGACAGGAAGGTGACTGTTATCCCAGGCAGACTGGTGCTTCTGTTAAGGTGTGCCTGGCAATTGTCCTTGGCATTCTCGCCAAAGTGTGGAGAATGGTGTCCCTCTCTACATATAACACCCCCCAGCTCCCATTTCTTGAAATAAGCAAACTGAGTATGTGTTTCCTCTAAGTTTGTCCTGTGTATAGTGTTTCATCTATTCATTCATTCAGTTCATTTGCATTTGTTGAGTACTTGCATATACAGTAAACAAAATAGGTTTAAAAAATCCTTGTTCTCATGAATTTTTATTAAATTAATTCTGATGACAGTCCCATGAGGCAAGTACCAGTACGAAGCCTTCTTTACATTTGATTTGCTTAAAGTCACAGAGCAGGTGACCCCAGGCATCCTGACTCTAAGAACACACCTTTTAACCAGCTCTACACTCCCTGGTGGAACTAATGGGTGTGATTTCAGGTTCAGAACAGTAGCAGTTCAGACAAATACTGTAATTTCTCTTCTGGAATCAAAGTCTTTCATTCTACAAGATCGTTTAAATAACAAATATGTTTGGAAGAGGGAGCGTGGTGCTTGAATTTCACAATAGCATGTTGAAG
This sequence comes from Antilocapra americana, assembly GCA_007570785.1. NCBI lineage: Eukaryota > Metazoa > Chordata > Mammalia > Artiodactyla > Antilocapridae > Antilocapra > Antilocapra americana. The sequence continues at coordinate 10,572,428 of ML660770.1, read as the reverse complement.
AGGATCAGATTTTGCCACCCCAAAATATTCCACTTTCACAGAAGGATTACTTGGAGTCAAAGGCAGTTGAGAAATAGCAGCTGTAGGCAAAGCTCTCTGCCTTCTCTCTTTCTGTCTAAAAGTAGCACATAAACTTTCCTTTGTAAAAGTAACATAAATTTTTAATGGTGTCTTACTTTCTCATACGAGGAAGAAGATGACTTTTAATCACTAGAAAAGACTCTTAGTGGTAGAAGAGGCACCGACTTGAGTTAGTGTAACACACCTTACCAGGTAACTCTTAATTTTTCATTAATTTCTCCCATATATTGACCAGCTCACAATTTATGGCCCAGGGAAGCCCAAATGTTCTACAAGTCTCAAACACAGTTGCTTCTTTGGGTCTTCACTTCTTTTCTATGAAGGGCTCTTTACTCACAGTAATAAACCTTTTCTCTGTTTACCTGTCTTTTCTATTTTCTTAGTTTAATTTGCATTACCCCAGGCACTAAGCTAAAAGAGATGAGGAAAAAGGTTTCCCTTCCCCTACAATGCAGATGACTAAAAGCCACCTCTTTCCTTCTAATATGTTCTGATAGACAAGGGAAGGTGAGACAAAGAGCTGAGAAAGCAGGACACTGAAGGGAGTTGGGGAGGACAGCATCAAGATCTGCGTGAAGACCAGGGAATCTCAGATCAACATCACTTAGCCCAACATCTTGCCAAGGACCAATGCCACTAGGGCCAACCAAACAGCTCAAAATTTGGATTTTTATCAGCCCCTTTTATGAGATCAGTTTGAGTATGTCACCCAAATAGCTCAAGACAAAAAGAAAGAACAGCCAACAGACTCAAATTAAACCATTCAGCAAGAAATGAATTCATTCTTACTTTGCCAACTGGCTTCTCAAGCAGAGGGCTTGCAAAGCAGATGGGAGTTATGCTGCTGTACATCGAAGGTTTCCATTGCTGTTCCTATGAGAAAGGAAAGGAAACAGAAAGAGAGAGATCTCAGGGACTTGGCTGGCTCTCCTACTGCGTGAAGCCATTCTCCTGCTTCTTACCACAGCGCCTCAAGCACTTAACCATAATGGTTGTCACTGGAAATACCTGAGTCAGCGTTTTTACACAGGCATCTTCAGCTTGCAGTCAGAGCAAACTCATTTAACCTTGTGCAGGGGTACATTACAAAACCTTTTATGACATTCTGAAGGAATATTGACAGAAGTGCAGAATATTTTCAGCCTAATCTGCTAAGGTATCTTGCAGAACATAGACTATGTGAATTTGGTTTTTTTTTTTTTTTTTGGTTGTTAAAAAAATAACACTACAAGTATCTCATCTTATTGCATAAAAACAATGACCACAGCTCAATTTTTGGTTTTCAAACCTCTGATTTTATATGGAGTACTGTCCAAAATTCTCTACCTGCCTTTTAGAACACTCCAAAATGTGGCTCTTTTTCCCTTTTTTGCTTTAGTTCCAACTCTCTCCTATAATTTAACCTAAACCTCAAGCCACATTTGGCCAAATGTGTTTTTCTTCGGTAGATTCCAGTCTATGCCTTTGTTTACACTGCCCCTAGTTTCTAAAAGATCCTTTCTTCACTATCTGTCTACGATTTCCTACCTGTCCTAAAAAGCGCAGCTCAGATTCCCCAAGAAACATTTCGCTCTATTCCTCCACTCTGGCTAGAATCAAAATAACCTTCTCCCAATCACAGGATTCACATACTATTATTAGGGTACTTGTCACTATCTGCTGGGAAGTGACTTACTGAAGACAGGACTCCGGTCTTTGTAATCATTGTATCCTTTACAGTCTAACACAGGTCTCATGCATAGCTCTAGTCTGAATGCTTGTGTCCCCCCAGAATTCATATGTTGAAATCCTAAAGCCCCTAAGGGCTTCCCTGTTGGTCCAGGGGTTGGGACTTCACCTTCCAATGCAGGGTGTTGGTTTGATCCCTGGTCAGGGTACTGAGGTCCTATATGCCTCACAGCCAGTAAAAACAACACATAAAAAAGCAGAGATGATATTGCAACAAATTCAGTGGAGACTTTAAGGATGGTTCATATAAAAAAAAAAAAATCCTAAGCCCCAAATGGTGATGGGATTAGGAGGTGGGGTCTTTAGACAGTGATTTGGGAAATGATGGGGATTAATGTCTTTATAAAAGACATCCCAGGGTGCTGGCTGGCCTCTTTCCCATGTGAGGATACAAGGACAAGTCTATGCCCTGGAAGAAGACCCTCGCTCCACTGTACTGACACCCTGATCTTAGACCTCGAGTCACCAGAAATCTGAGAAATAAATGTCTGCTGCTTTTAAGCTTGCAGTCTGTGGCGTTTTGCTAGAGCAGCCTCAACAGACTAAGACAGACATAGGTGCTTTCCATGACTGTCCTCTTGCCTTTTGCCAGCTCAATCTTTTCTTTAGGTAGAAACACCCCAGCTGATCCAGCTCTCTCCAGCCCTCAGCTCTCATTCTTGCTAAGGACATTTTTCAGTCTCATTAGAGGAAATATCAAGATACTTGTTATTGAAAAAAAAAAAATCTTAACCGTAGGTACCAACAACCCATAAACTAAAAATGACCTTTAAAATTGAATCAAGCAAGAATTGACCCATCCTCACCTCCTGCTGTCCATTAATTGGCCATGTTTCTTGAGTGAAAGAAAGATTTTTTTTCAGTGGTCTTAGCAAAGGAATGGAGTACGACCCTCTGGAATCTCTACCCCTGCTGTTACTAATTATCTTACTCTGGGCAAATTACTCGTACTTTCGACCAGGGTGGCCCTGCCTATAAATGTGGTTCGCGTTATTTACACATATCTCACAGGGCATTTTGAGACGAATTGTGGAGTTATCTGTGGCCTAGAAAGGCAAAGCATGATTCCTGGGGAAGAGGCCCCTGCAGTCTACCCCCAAGAGAAGCCATTCAAACCTCTGACTTTCTTCCTGTGGTCTAGAAACAGGGGTGATGATCGAATTCCAAGGCATATGGCTTTCTGTTCATTAGGAGTGAAGCTGAGACCAGCAACTCATTTCACAGGTTATGTTCCAGCCATCAAAGTTTAATTACTACCAAACCCATTGGCCCAGGTCCCAGCCACGTTAGGGCATGCATGAAAGTTCTAAAGGATCCAGTTACCAAATCCCACCTTTCAGATATATAAAGACATTCATTGAGTGGCACCAGAGAAAAAGCTGAAATACATCAGCTGAGACTGTGACTTTTTTTTTTTTTTAATGAAAATAACAGTTCAGTGTTGATGATCAGGACACATGACTCAGTTTCAAGGAAGTCAATCTGCAGACATTGTAGATGAATTTGAGGAACTCTGCCCTTCCCTCTAAGGCTGGTCCAGTTGCTATGGCAACAGGTAACTAATTTTCTTAGGTGGATGTGCAGCTTGATTTTCTTTGGACCAAAGAGTCCCTTGATATGACTGCACTGAGTATACTGAAGAATGAAACAACCTAAGCGTTCCAAAGCATAGATCTCTTACCAAGAAATTATTTGTGTGGTGGGAAAATATGTGACAATTCTGGGCCATACATAAAAGGATATTTCTGAAGTAATGGGTCCACATACAAAACACAGAGTAGTCAGGGGCATGTTGTCATGACTAAATTGTTGTTGTCATTCAGTCTCTAAGTCATGTCTCACTCCGAGGCTCCATAGACTTCAGCACACTGGGCTCCCCTGTCTTCCACTATCTCCCGGAGCTTACTCAAACTCACTTTCATTGAGTCAGTGATGCCATCCAACCATCTCATCCTCTTGACATCCAACCTATGTCACCTCCTTCTCCTCCTGGCCCTTTAAACAGCCCTTTCCGTCTCTCCTTTGGTCATTTTAGGCTTTCCAACACAGGGTTTATTGTTGCTATTATTTGGGTAGTTGAGTGTCTGGGTGGCTGGTATTGGGAACTGTTCCCCATCTAACCTACTGTTTGCTCTACATGGGGACAGGGACTCTGAGGATGGTCTTAAAGTGGAATAAGAGAAACTTTGGGAAAAGTCAAAGCCTCAGGCAAATCTGGCCATCTTCTCCAGCTCTCTGCAAGATAAGGGTGAAATTGCCCCTTTATCTTCTTCCCATAATAACTTCAGAGCATTCCTGAGAAGCTATAGCACTGCTGAGAGCTCCCTGCCATGAAAGGTACCTGGGGTTACTTTTCTAAGACTAGATTCCTAAAAGGAGACCAAAGAAGTGGTTAAGACCATGAACTGTAATTACGACCTTCAGTGTTTACCCTGGAGTCTGAAATATAAGGGCAATTCCTAGTGCTGAAGGACAGAAATAATCCAGAATTTTGAGGAGGAAGGAAACAGGGATCACCTGGCATCTCAGCTCATTGACCGAGCAGTGGGATCAGTGCAGGTGGCATCTGCCCAAGGGGGTGTCACTGCTCAAACAACCCTAATAACTCTGAAGAAAAGAATGTGTCTTTGCTCAGAAAGCTCGATTTTTTTTTTAAATCAATTTTTATTAGAGAGTAGTTGCTTTACAGGGGCTTTCCCAGTGGCTTAGATGGTAAGAATCTGCCTTCGATGGGAGAGACCTCGGTTCGATCCCCAGGTAGGGAAGATCTCCTGGAGAAGGGAATGGCAACCCACTCCAGTATTCTTACTGGAGTATGTCTTGGAGAATTCCATGGACAGAGGAGCCTGGCGGGCTACAGTCCATGGGATCACGAAGAGTAGGATACAACTGAGTGACTAACACACACACATAATATTGTGTTAGTTCCTACTGTACAGCAAAGTGAAGCAGCTAAATGTATACATTTTGTGTTAGTCCCACAGTTGTGTCTGACTCTTTGCAACCCCATGTACTGTAGCCCTCTAGGCTCCTTTGTCTGTGGAATTCTCCTGGCAAAAATACTGGAGTGGGTAGCCATTCTCTTCTCCAGGGGATCTTCCTGACCCAGGGATCAAACCTGGGTCTCCTCATTGCAGGCAGATTCTTGATCGTCTGAGCCACCAAGGAAGCCCTGTATGTATACACATACCCCTATTTTTTGGATCTGTATCCCATAGAAAACACGGATGTGGATGTCAGTCAACTGCCTGTACCTCCTCCCCACACCTCAGGGCTGTAAACACTGTGTTCTGTTTTGAGATGCAAGCAGATTCTACTTCAAAGATGGCCACCCCTCTATCCATCCTCAACTTGTCACCCATTCTTTATCCAGATTAAAGAGGACCGCACCTTCCATCTACAGAGTGCTGCCAAAGGACTGAGGACAATTTTACCCCAAAGGATCATGAGACACATCCATATTACTCCTTTTGAGGAAACATCATGTTAGTTTTCCCTGTAATTAACACCTATGAAAACATATTTTTTTTTTTTTGGCCTTTTGAATCATTTCTTTAGAATATTTTTCCAGGAGTGGGGTTCCTATGCCAAAGATAAGGACATTTTTATGGCTCTTGTGATTTACTATCTATACTGCTTTTCAAAAGGATTGGGCTGGTTCACACAGCTACCATATGTCATATGTGTATCACATATGTGTATGTATTGCATATATGTATACACACGTTTTTCAACACAGCAAACTTATGAGCAGTGCTTTCAAAAGCTGCTTCTGGGACTGAGGACATTGAAGGGAATATATTTCAAACATTTAGTGGGAACCAGGGAAGGGAATTTTCCTAAAAGGGATATGATATAGATACATAGAGAGGAGGGGCCAGGCCCCATTGCTCTGGGCCCTCTACCCTCTGCCCCCCAACTAAGACCTGGCACCAAGCAACAGGAATATGGGTTCACCCCACCCAGGCCAGCCGGAGTTCCTTCTTAGCAAGGGTCAAACACACAGACAGAGAGGTGAGGTGGCCTTGGGAAGGGAGGAGAGCTGGGTGGAGGGGCCATTAAATGTTGACTCACTCAGCCTTGCCCAGACTTCCTTTTTCCACACTCCAGTATAATTTTGGTGAACTTAAGTCAACGGCACCCGCTGCTAAGTGCTCCCACTTCCTTTGGGTTATTATCACAGACCCACACCCGCTCCGTATGTGAAAATCCCCTCCCCTCAACACTTGTGAGCAGAGAAAGGCTCCTGGGGAAGAACAGACTTGCAGGCATTCCAGTTTTTAGGTTTCTGGGCAGAATCCTGGGAGAACCTGACCTGCTTAAATATTCTTCAGTGCCTCCCTCAATACCCATTTCCCTTAAATGCTCTGCTGAATCTTTGCATGTCAATTCCTAATTCTTAGATATTTTACATATTGATTTTTAAATGTCCCTTGTGCTTTTGCCTTCTTTTCCTATGTTTTATACCTCTTCAGTACCACCTGTACCTACCACAAGGCTGCCATTACAAACCACATTAAAACAAGTGTCTCCAAAATGCTCAACAACATTAATGAGACTTTTGAAAGAAAGTGGCACATCCACCTCACCACAGTCTCCTCTGAGTTTCCTGCCAGCCTTTATCCAAATGTATATTTAGCTACAACATCACTGTGCTTTACTCTGAATATCACATTTCGTATGTTCTGTGTTGTTATGTCATTTTAGGGCTTATAATGTTTAGTGATCACGTCATGTTCCATCAACAGGATGGAGTATAATGTCATTTACTTTCCTGATACATATTTTATTTCCATTTTTTCACTCTAATGTTTTTGGAAGTCTTTAAAACAGCTCTATTGATGCAATTCACATGCCATTCACTTCATCTGTTTGGGTGCGCAGTTCAATATTTCTCAAAAAAAAAAACAACCCCTCACAAGGCTGTGCAGCCATTGTTGTTGTTCAGTCGCTCAGTCGTGTCCGACTCTTTGCAAACCCCACGGACTGCAGCACGCCAGGCTTCCCTGTCCATCACCATCTCCTGGAGCTTGTTCAAACTCAAGTCCATGGAGTCGGTGATGCCGTCCACCCATCTCAAACTCTGTCGTCCCCTTCTCCTCCGGCCTTCAATCTTTCCCAGCATCAGGGTCTTTTCCAATGAGTCATCTCTTCGCATCAGCTGGCCAAAGTATTGGAGTTTCAGCTTCAGCATCAGTCCTTCCAGTGAATATTCAGGGTTGATTCCATTTAGGATTGACTGGTTTGACCCCCTTGCCATCCAAGGGACTCTCGAGAGTTCTCCCCAGCACCACAGTTCAAAAGCATCAGTTCTTCAGTGCTCAGCCTTCTTTATGGCCCAACTCTCGCATACATACATGACTACTGGAAAAACCACAACTTTAACTATATGGACCTTTGTTATTAGCAAAGTAATGTCTCTGCTTTTTAATATCTTGTCTAGGTTTGTGCCGGAGAAGGCGATGGCAACCCACTCCAGTACTCTTGCCTGGAAAATCCCATGGTTGGAGGAGCCTGGTGGGCTGCCGTCTGGGGTCGCTAAGAGTCGGACACGACTGAAGCACCTTAGCAGCAGCAGCAGGTTTGTGCAGCCATTACCACAATGTAATTTAAATATCTGTGTCCCCTCCCAAAAGACACCCTTTACCTATTAGCAACTCTGCACCATCCCCCCGGCCCCTTCCTCTAGTCCTAGGCAACCACTAGTCAACTTTCTATTTGTATTTTTGCCCATTCTCAACACTTTATATAAATGAAATCATACAATGTGTTGTCTTCTGTGATTTTCCTCGAGTGTAATGTTCTCAAAGATTATCCATGTTGTAGCATATGTCATCACTTTATCATTTTTCATTGTCCAAAAAATTCCTTTGAATGGATATACCACATTTTATTGATCTATTTATTCATATGAGTTGTTTTTACTTTGGGGCTCTCATGAATAAGTCATTTATGAACATTTGTGTACAAATTTTCATTTCTCTTGATTATACACCTACGTGTGGAAAATGCCAGATCATAAGACATTTCTATATTTTACATTTTGAGGAACTATCAAACTGTTTTTTCCCTGCAATTAATACCTATGAAAATACACTTTTTTGGGGTCTTTTAAATCATTTCTTTAGAATATTTTTCCAGGAGTAGGGTTCCTGTTCCAAAATTATGGACATTTTTATGGCCCTTGCTATTTACTATTTATACTGCTTTTTGAAAGGATTAGACTTGTAATTATAAGTAAAACACAATATCTAAAATAAGTTTACACAACTACCATATATCATATGTGTTCATGTATGTATACACACACTTTTTTCAACACAGCAAACTTTTGAGGAAGATGCTACAATTAATCTCATATTTATAGATGAAGATACCAAGGGTCATAGAGATTGGAAACTCAAGTGTTAGATGACCAACCAAAGCAAAGCAATGCCTCTTTTATGGGCTTCAGTGGCTTCAAGTGTCTGAATTCAACATGTCACTGGTTTCAATGAGTAATTGCTGACTACGTGTCTCTCCTGTAATTTCTTCAGCTTGTGTCACAATGAAACAAGCATGGGGATGGAGTCAAAGGCACGGGATCACATTCCAGCCCCATAACATGCTAGCATGGAGATCTAGAGTAGGCTGCTGAATCACTAAGCCTCAGTTTCCACCAACATACAACATGATGATACCTACGTCATAGGCTTATCCGGAGGATTTAAATTAAAATTCAAGTCAGCAAAGAAACTTACATAATAATGCTCAGATCATTTTTCATGTTAATGACAAATGGTTTAGTGTTATTCTTCCTTGGTGCCCTCTTTCAAGTGAAATATTAGGTATCTTCAATTCCCAATTATAATTTAATACATTTTCTCCTCTACTGTCAATCAGAAAATTATCCTGAGTTACTGTAACTTAGCTTTATACTAAATTTATGACTTTTTATATAAAATATTGATTACATAAGCAATATCAAGGTTTATAAAAATGTTTTAATAAAATTTATAGCAATTATAGATTTTAAAAAATTACAAAAGGCACAAGTAAGTTATTTAGAAATTTATCAATTAAGTTTAAATGGTATATTTACTTTTAAATTAAAAATATTCACAACTTTTAAATTATAAATTATAATTAAAAATTTAAAAATTTTAAGTAAAACACAAAGTCTAAAATAGAAATATTTTAAATATTAAAAAATAATCAATCATGAGTCAATAAAATAAGCATTGGCTCATAAACATAAATGCTTATTTTAAAAGTAGAAGTCTGGCTCTAAGGGTCTTGTAAACAAGATAATAATGATAAAGCAAAAATAGCTGGAGTCTCTCATTCTGAAGTCCTGGATTTCAGAATAGCTTTGACACTCAGCATATGACCTCTCTGGGGTTCCACATTTCTTTAGCAATTAAAAAGTATAGTATATAATTTGCTTTTTTTTTTAAAAGAAGATTAAATAAAGCAATGTATCTGAAAACAATCAACAACACATAAAAATTGTACAGCTTTTTGATACATCAAAACCCAGGTGTGATAGTTACAGCACACAATTTGTCCATTCACTTGTATGACAAGAACCCTAAATTATCTAGGAGTTCAGAAAATATAGGAGGGAAAATAAAAATGCAACGTCATCATCTATCCAAATGCGAGAAAATATCACATAAAAGAAGACATAGTTCTCTCCCTTGTATTGACCTCCCTTGTATCACTGGAGGTCAATATCATGTGCAAAATGATTTACGAAGTATAAGCTCATAAAATAATCATACGAAACTTTTACAGGAGGGAGGGAAGGATGCTGTAACTTGCATCTTTGCAGATGAGATCTGCTTGGTGACCAGCGGCAAATATAGGGGAAAGTATCAATAGGTAAGAGCCAAGTTATAAGCTTATTTCAAAATCATACATTGCAGTCCTAACTCCCAGCACCTCAGCATGTGACTGTATTTAGAGGTAGGGTGTTTAAAGGTGTGATTAAGTTAAAATGAGATCATCAGCATGGACCCCAAACAAAATAACTGCAGTCCTTATAAGAAGAGGCAATGTATACACAGATGCACATGTAAGGAAGGTCATGTGAAGACACAAGGAGAACATGGCCATCTGTGAGCCAAGGAAGGAGTCTCAAACCAACTCTGGTGACACCTTCGTCTCAGACTTTTAGCAGAGAAGCTTTTGGGGACTTTGAGGCAGTTAGGTGGAGCTAGTGGTAAAGAACCTACCTGCCAATGCAGGAGACATAAGAGATGTGGATTCTATCCCTGGGATAGAAAGATCCCCTGGAGGAGGAAATGGCTACCCACTCCAGTGTTCTTGCTTGGTAAATCCTTTGGACAGAGGAGCTTTGGTGGGCTACAGTCCATAAGGTCACAAAGAGTCAGACACGACTGCAGCGACTTAAGCCCAGGCCATTGGTGTAGGAAAGGTTTCCAAATGAATTGGATATTGCCTTGACTGGTGACAAAACAGAGGCAAATGTTTGAATGGGCAGCATTTCGTACATCAGTACTGAGCAGGCCCTGGGGGTACTCAAGTGACTATGACGCTGTCTTACTCTCTGGGAGCTTTCCCAGTCTAGTGGGAGAGAGAGGTGAACAAATAATATTCAAAGGAGTGGTGCACATTCAGGCCACAGATATGCAGAAGATGTAGTCGGAGCAAAGGAAGAGCAGCTAGCCCAGCCAGGAGAGGGGTTCCTGTGACCAGAGGTTTCTGGAGGAAGGTAGTACAGGAGCTGAGGAGAGGAGGACAAAGTTAGGTAGTCAAAGAAGTGGTAGGGGGCGGGGTGGATGGGGGGTGGTGGGTTGCTGGGGATAGAGAAAGAGGCTTATGGTGTCAAAGGGAGAGAAACTGTCATGAGTGCAAGAGGTGTGCAAGATAAAGAAGTGTTGAGCTTTTATGTGCTCAGTCACCCAGTCGTGTCTGACACTCTGGGACTCCATGGATTATAGCCCACCAGCCTCCTCTGTCCATGGAATTTTCCAAGCAAGAATACTGGAATCGGTTGACATTTCCTACTCTAGGGTTTTTATATGAACCACAGATAATTTGGGGCTGCAAGATCTTAAAGAGTGAGACAGAGGTAGAGCGAGATGACTAGAGAAGTAGGTAAGAGGCCCACGATACTTTAACAACAATGGATGAATGGATTTGCTGGGCAGCAGACAGGAGCATGCGTTTGAGAGGAGGAGAGATCAGGAGCTTGGCAAATATTTAGGCCACTGTGGTCACAAACCAGGAAAGACAGAGGTATGGAGAGTGAGGGAGTGGAGACAAGGGGCACAGATGACAGACTCCAGGGGAAGAAAAGGACATGAGGAGGGTACAGGTGATGGGTAGTTTGTGTGCCTAAGGGTCAGCCCTGGGCACCAAAAGGCACAAGGAGCGCTCCCCACTGTGGAGCCCTGATTTTAAATGTCTTCCTCATTGATGTAAAATTTGTACTACACTTTGGCCTTACCCTGCCTTCTTGTCTCAGTTCAAACGTTTCGCTGCCACCAAATATTTTTGCTTCCTCCCACGCACACACCCTGTTGTACAGTGTGTCTGCCATTCTGCTAAGAATGACACACACATGTGTGCCCAAGCTGCTAAGCATTAACTGTACAATTTCAGGACATCAGCAGACAAGTTCAGTGCTCTTATACTGACATTTAAATCTGACATTGTACAATATAGATATAAATGATAAAATTCATACTAAGAATTTGATTTAATATTTGGCAGACCACAAATGGAGCTAATAGCCATGGGCATAATTCTCCCAAAGAGCAAATAGGTGGTACAATTTCAAGTGCAGAGGTTAGGAAGCCTATCTTTGGATTATCTGCACTTGAAATTTCTTTTCTAGGGAAAAATAGTCATTCTGTAATTAAACAGCAAAAATTTTAATGTGTGAAATTCCCTGAGAGAGATGGCATGTTGGATTTAATTCACAAGAAGAGAGAATAGGGCTTCCCAGGTGGCTCAGAGGTAAAGAATTCGCCTGCCAATGCAGGAGACAAAAGAGATGAGGGCTTGATACGTGGGTCAGGAAGATTCCCCTGGAAATGCCAGGCAAGTTTTCTTGCCTGGAAAAATTCCATGGGCAGAGGAGCCTGGCCAGCACCACACACAGGTGGTTGTTATTGTTTGGTCCTTATATCGTGTCCAACTCTTTTGCAACTCCATGGACTGTAACCCACCAGGCTCCTCTGTCCACGGGATTCTCCAGCAAGAATACAGGAGTGGGTTGCCAGTTCCTCCTCCAGGGGATCTTCCCGACACAGGGATCGAACCCAGGGATTGAACCCATGTCTCCTGCATTGGTAGGTAGATTCTTTACCACCTAGCCACTAGGGAAGCCCCATACAAAGATTAGTTTCTCTCAAAGAAACAAAATAAATGGAATTTACAGTGATAGTAGAGAGGACACATGCCAGGAACATTTAATCTGAAATTTTATTATGAAAGGTAAAACTGTAAAACGGATATATTATAGGACACTGGATATGGCAATAGTTCAATCTCTTTCATTGCTGTGTGTACCATTCTGTGAATATATCACATTCCTTTTTCTGTTTCTATTAGCCAGAGCTGGTTTCTGTTGCTTGCAAATAAGAACTTCATGAGACATGTGGAAAAATCTGGAGAGGAGTGTTATAGGTTAAGAGTAGCAGGGAGAGAGGCCCTGATGCCATTATGTAACCACCTTGTATTGATTACTTTCTAATCAGATATTGTAACTAAATGTTCACACACACACACATACTTCTCTAGATCGAGAGTTAAATAGTCAGAGATAACCCCAGTTAATCATTCTCACTCAACAGTGATATGCCAGGCATTGAATCAGACAAAATCCTATGAAGTATGATTAGTATTTATGCAAACTGGGAAACTGACACTTAATAAACTGAAATAAATGGCTTAAGATCATCTATGTAATGACAAAACAAGAATTTGAACCCAACATTGTCTGCCTCCAAAATCTATGCTGCTCATCAACATGCCACACTGATCAATTCTCTTTCTGAAGCTAAGAAAAGAGCTGATTAATTTATGAAGGACATGTAAAGCAGATCCTGTTAACTCTAAATGATATCAAGTAGCACCAGCCATCTCTCAGGATTCCTTATTTTCCCCAGTGTTTGTGTAGAGCATCCAAGGCAAGGAGGTAGATGTGACTCAGAAAGGATGAACTTTCCATGGAGTAGTGAGCATGACAAACTGCTTGCCAATATTCTTCAGTTACTCGCAGACACTTATGCTGTAGTCCAGCTCTGCTAAATAGAGTCTTGGATAATAATGGTAATTCATATTCATAAAATATTTTATAGTCTTTCTAAAACATTATAGAACACTGCTAGGCCATAAACAGCCATATACTTCTTCACCACCTACACTGGTCTTTCTTTGAAAGATGCCTTTTTTTTTTTTCCTCCAGAATTACTGCAGAGTAGAGGAGAAATATAATTGTTTCTATTATTTTTCAATTGTTTTTTACAGATAAATACTAAATCTGACTTGGTTCAAAATATTCAACTGATTTAACCTGTAAGAATTTTACAGATTATGAGACTGATGTGTTTTGGTTTGTTGGTTGGTTGCTGCTGTTCTGCTGGTGGTAGTTTTTTGTTGTTTGATTGGGACAAAGTGTTACTGGTTTAGGCACAATTTATTAAAATAAAGAGGATTCCCTCCTTGGGTGGAATTTCTCTTAAGTTTCTATCTGAAACACAGATAGCATTAAAAGCAACAACTGAAACTGAATAGATTTGGCGTGTGTGCTGTGCTTCGTCGCTCAGTCATGTGACTCTTTTCCACCCCATGGACTACAGCCCGCCAGGCTCCTCTGTCCATGGGGATTTGCCAGGCAAAAATACTGCTGTCGGTTGCCATGCCTTCGTCTAGGAGATCTTCCCAACTCAGGGATCGAAGCCAGGTCTGCTGCACTGCAGGCAGATTCTTTACCAGAGAAATCCACTAAGGGTATTTCTGGGCTTCTCTGGTGGCTCTGCATTGTGCCTGCAATGCAGGAGACACAGGTTCGATCCCTGAGTCAGGAAGATCCCCTGGAGGAGGGCATGGCAACCCACTCCAGTATTTTTCCTGGAGAATCCCAGGGATAGATAAGCCTGGTGGACTACAGTCCACAGGGTTGAAAAGAGCCAGACACGACTGAAGTGACTGAGAAGGCATGCAAACACGCACGCATTTCTACACACCATGCAACTGTAGTTACAGACTCATGTCTAAAGGCAACACTGAAATCCATTTAGAAATTGGTAGTAGTAATCAACCCCTAGGAAAAAACTCTTAGCCAAATAGGCAAGGGCAGAGTAGGGCTATAAGAACAGTTGAAGTATTTTTTTCTCTTGGCTGCCTATTTAATTACATTGTTTCCTAAACCAACTTTATTTTGAACACTCCTCTCTAAAAATTATCATCCAGCAGACAGGTACAGTATCATCTGCTGTCTGCTGCTTATAATTGACAAGCGACTGCTGGTACAAATCGTGTCATTAATCAGCCTTGAAGAGAAGTGAAAACTGTACCCTCCATCCAAACACAAAGCTAGTTTTTGGTGTTGGTACTTTCTACTTTTGCAGTTTGGGCTGATGTGAGCACATAAACATGAGCTGCTAATCCTGGGGTCAGGGGGGGCACTTCAGCTTACAGAATGTGGGCAGCTGCCTCCTTCATACATTATGCCAGGTGAGCCTGACTATCTTCATGGACTTCATCCCCAGTCATATTTGTGGGCAGGGAAACACCTTCCAATTGTTGGGAAAAGGCAGCTTCCTTTGGAAAAGGGCAGACACACAGCAAACGCAAAGCCAAACATAAAACCTAGTAGTCGTACTCAAGTAACGCTTTCTTTCTGATCCTCAATATTCCAAAAGGATAGTTTATTCTTCCTGAGTGTCTCTTCCCTCTAATTTATAATCATAAATAAAATTACTTTTGCATTATAAAAGTGTACTTGATGGTTAAAGACAGATTGAAGCATTAGACAAACTCTTAATGGAGAAAAATCCATTTAGGTTTTGAATTGCTTTAAAGAAAATCTAAGAAACACAGAGGATGAGCCATCACTGCAGGTCTGGAATTTAGGTGCTTTATTTGCCAAACTGGTGTTTAGTTTCACTGAGTCACTCTCCTTCTAATTCTTTATTTCCCAATGTATGATGTTAATGTATTTACTTACAGTTCTGGGGAAAGTTAAACATATAAATGAACATGGCAATACAGCCACTGTATTCTTCTTAACCTTCTCTTTTTAATTTTAGGGTTTACCTTTTAGTATCAATGTATATATACAAAAAGCAAAAAGAAAAGAGAAACAGAGGTTGATCCACCTAAATTTATTGTTACATTTGGTCTATTCCTGTACTCACCTTGACCTGGAATGATAAGAACTAAGGAATTTCTGTACCTAATCACCAAATAGATGAGAGAGTAAGGGAAAGCATGACAGAATTCATAGAGGAAAAAAGAGTTGTTTCACTAATGTTTGCCCAGGAGAGTCCTCCTGCTCTTTGAATTTGAAGTCTATTCTCTATGAAATCTATTTGTTTTTGCTGAAATTTGGAATTTATCTAAAGTCAGTGTTAGTCTTGACATTATCTAGGAATTCAGCTTAATATTAAACCTGCAATGGATTAAGGGGATTTATTTGCTTGGTTACTTTTTAAAAGATTCCATCCACACATTTGAAATGTAATTCTGAATTGTGTTAATTTAATGAAAATCATGGAGGAGATGCAGGTGTTTATTTGCTTTTTGTAATCTAATGTCAGTCTAGTGCAGGTGTCCTGATTTTGAGGGTCTAAGAATTCTCATACACTCTGAAGATGAACTTGATTTGAAAGTAGCCTACACTCAAAGCAGCTATAAACTGCAGCCATGCCCATTTGCTTCAGCCTCCTAAAGTGTGTGTATGCACAAATAAAAATGAAAATGACTAGAAAGAAGCTACAGTGATTAAGACATAGTACTGACAAAAGAATGGAGAAAAAAATCAATGGAACAGAATAGAGAGCTCCAAAACAGACTGCCATAACTATATTCAATTCATCTTTGACCAAGGAGCCATGGAGCCACACAATGGAGTAAAGATAGTCTTTTCAACAAACGGTGTTGTAACAACTAGACACCCACGGGGAAAACCAAAAGTGAATCTAGACACAGACCTAACACCTTTCACAAAAATAAACTCAAATGGACCTAAATGTAAAAAGCAAAACTACAAGGAGATGACATAGGAGAACATATAGATGATCTTGGGTATGTATGTCAATAACTTTTTTAGATATAGCATCAAAGGTACTACCTATGAGAGAAATAATTGATAAGCTGGACTTCTTTAAAATCAAAAACTTCTGTGTTGCAAAAAGCAGTGTCAAGCAACTGAGAAGACAAGCCACAGACTGAGAACATACATCTGCAAATAACATACCTGATAAAGAATTGTTATCCAAAATATATAAAAAATTCTGAAAACTCAACAATAAGAAAAGAAAACATGGGCCAAAGATCTTAACAGACACCTCACCAAAGAAGATATACAGAATACAGATGGCAAATAAGCATATGAAAAGATGCTTCACATCATACATTATCAGAGAAATGCCAATTAAAATGAGATACCACACACATATTAGAATGACCAAAATCCAGAACACTGGCAGCAAATGTTGGTGAGGGTGTGAAGCAACAGGGGAAAGGAAAGTGGTACAACCCGTTTCGAAGACAGTTTGGCAATTTCTTGACAAAACTAAATATACCCTGACAATACAATCCAGCAATCACACTTCTTGGTATGTACCCAAGGGAATTAAAAACTTATGTTCACACAAAAACCTTGTACACAGATGTTAATAGCAGATTTATGCATAACTGCCAAAACTTGAAAGCAACCAAAATGTTCTTCAGGAGGTTTATGGATAAACAAATTGTGGTACGAGACAATGGAATACCATTCAGTGCTAAAAAGAAATGAGCTATGAAACCATGAAAAGACCTGAAGGAAATTTAAATGCATATTACTAGTAAAAGAAGCCAATCTGAGAAAGCTACATAGGTATGATTCCAACTCTGTGACATTCCAGAAAAGACTAAGTGGTTTCCAACCACTGATCTTTTTATTGCCTCCATAGCTTTACGTTTTCCAGAGTGACATAGAGTTGGAGTCATATAGAATGTAGCTTTCTCAGACTGGCTTCTTTAGATGTTCATTGACAGATAAATGGATAAAGAGGTTGTGGTACATATATACAATGGAATATTACTCCGCCACAAAAAGGAACACACTTGAGTCAGTTTTAATGAGGTGGATGAACCTAGAGCCAATTATACAGAGTGACGTAAATCAGAAAAAGAAAAACAAATACCATGTATTAATGCCTATATATGGAATCTAGGGAGCTTCCCAGGTGGCACTAGTGGTAAAGAACCAGCCTGCCAACGCAGGAGACATAAGAGATGTGGATTCTATCCCTGGGATAGGAAGATCCCCTGGAGGAGGAAATGGCTACCCACTCCAGTATTCTTGCTTGGTAAATCCTTTGGACAGAGGTGCCTGGTGGGCTACAGTCCATAAGGTCACAAAGAGTCAGACATGACTGAAGAGACTTAGCATGCTCGCATGCATGGAATCTAGAAAGATGGTACTGATGAACCTCTTTGCAGGCAGCAATGGAGACGCAGGCACAGAGAACAGATTTGTGAACACGGGAGTGAGAAGGGAGATGGTAAGGCAAACGGAGAGAGTAGCATTGAAACATATACCCTACCATATGTAAAACAGACAGCCAGTGGCAATTTTTTTCTGTAAGACTTAGGGAACTAGGTGACAACTAGAGGGGTGGAAAGGGGTAGGAGGTGAGAAGGAGGTTCAAGAGGGAGGGGACCTATGTATATCTATGGCTGATACATGTTGACATATGGCAGAAACCAACACAATACTGTGAAGCAATTATCCTTCAACTAAAAATACATTAATTTTAAAAAATCAGCGGTTGCCAGGAAGTAGGGGAGGGAATGAATAAGCAAACCACAGAGGATTTTTAGGGTAGTGAAACTACTTCTGTGTGATACTATACGTTGATGGATATATATTATCATGTTATTATACACCAAGAATGAGCCCTAAGGTAAACTGTGGACTTTGGGTGATTGTGATGTGTCAATATAAATTCATAAATTGCCTGTTCATACAGTCGCTCTCTGCAAACATTTCCCATGAGGAGTAGGGTGAATTTATGATAACTGGGCTTGTTGAGACTATGCACAACTCCTCCTGCCAAGCCTGAGAGCACGAGGTCAGTGACTGAACTGCTATGACGGAATTTCCTTCATAATAAGATAAAAAAACAGAATCTGTTGTCTTCAGAAGATAGCAAGCACTTGCTTTTCATGTTTAATGGGGCTTTGGAGGTCAGGCCCAAACAGACATCTCTACTCAGAAAGATGGATTCTGCTGGAGCAATTTTACATTGATAAGAGATTAAAAACAACAACAATAACAACAACAAATTCCGACTCAATGAGGGTAAAGGAAATGAGTGCTAAGAGAGCTGGTTTAGATCCAAACTTTTCCAACAAGCCAGAGTCTTGATCCAATTACTCAAGTGGGTCAGTGACTACATGTTGACATCCTTCAGTTATGTTTTCCTTTAATTTCCTCAAAAAATTTTGCTTGAAGTGTTTTTTGCAAAAACATTTATGTAATTATCATTACTTAGTTCTGGCCCTATATTTCAAATCTTGTTAAACCAAACAACTTGACCCAAAAAGTCAATTCTGTGTTCTCCGAGGACGTTTTAAAAATGTATCTTTATCGGAGTATAGCTGCTTTACAATGTTGTTTTAGTTTCTACTATACAACACAATGAATCAGCCATATATAAACACACATCCCCTCCCTGTTGGACCTTCTTTCCATTCAGGTCTCAGAGTGCAATAAGCAGAATTCCCTGTACCGTGTGTTCTCATTAGTTATCTATTCTATACATAACGGCTCCCCAGGTGGTGTTAGTGGTAAAGAACCTGCCAGCTGATACAGGAGATGCAAGAGACTCAGGTTTGATCCCTGGGCAGGGAAGATTCCCTGAATGAGGGCATGGAAACCCACTCCAGTATTCTTGCCTGAAGAATCCTATGAACAGAGGAGCCTGGAAGGCCACAGTCAGTAAGGCTTCAAAAAGTCCCACACGAAGTGAAGCAATTTAGGATGCTCGCTATACACAGTATCAATAGTGTATTTGTGTCAGTCCCAATCTCCCAGTTCTTCCCACCACCACTCCTTTCCTCTCCAAGGGCTTTTATGTTCAACATTAGTGATCCTTCCACGGTATGGGTCACTGGGTGTGTACTTACTATAACTGTTTTTATCTTCCTCCTGAATGGGAATCCATCCCAATCTCCCCTGAGGTCATGTTGGAAAAAGACATGGTCCTATTAGAGAAAGGGGCAAGGTCTGAGCAAACATAAAGCGAGTACATTGTCTTAGTTCTCTTTTTTCTTGTAGCAGCAAACTCTGAGGTTTTGAGGTGCTGGTGTCAAAGGATGCTGGAGACATTGTTAGCCTGGGTTCCTGAGTGGCTCTGTGGAGCAGAGCTTTCTTCTAATCAGTGCTCCATATGTTGTGTTGAGTTAAGCTAAATCGTGGACTTACTTGTTATCACAGCATAATGTAGCCTATACTGATTAATATACTGGTAAACATGTTGAGACATATTCTTACTCAATAAGAGGAGAAAATCCTCTCTTATTAATCCAGAAATGTATATACACCTCATCTGTGTTTTCCAGGGAACACTTGTATAGTTTCTGACTTATGACTATGATCTCTCTTCTGTGCAAGTAACACAGATAAATGATTAAATGGGCTTCCCTGGTGGCTCAGATGGTAAAGAATCTGCATGCAATGCAGGAGACCAGGTTTGATCCCTGGGTCGGGAAGATCCCCTGGAGAAGGGAATGGTAACCCACTCCAATATTCTTTCCTAGAGAATTCCATGGACAGAAGAGCCTAGTGGGCTACAGTCCATGGGGTTTCCAAGAGTTGGACATGACTGAGCAACTAACACTAGAAGTGGGAGGGGTCTCTTCTAACACCATTCCCCCTACCTCCCTCATCTTTCTCACAACTTCTGCCAGCTACTCACCCCCAAGTAACCAAGTAAATGATGGAATTCGTTAATTTATTCAGCCAGTAATTTTTGAGAAAGATACTTCCTGGATGTTCCAAACATCAAACTGAAAAAAAAAAAAGATACAGACCATCCCTGTTCTCATAGAGCTTAGACGCCACAGATCTTAGATTACAGGGGAGGAGTAAAAAATAAAGAAGTAAGTGAAATGGTAGCTTTTCTAGAAATGTAAAAGTGCTATTAGCAAAAATAAACCAGGAGGGGGATTATGGAGTGTCAAGGGTGAGGAAGAGCTGACATAGCCCAGAATTTATGGCAATGCTTGGCACCAGGTTACGTCTTCAATGAAAGAAGACCATCAGTGAGGACTGGCGATACTTACAGGAACTCTCAGCTTTCATTTCGGATCAGCCCAACACGTCTCTCTGTACTTGTATAGCCTTGAGGACTTGCCCCGTTTCTCCTATTGCCCAATGATGGAGGAATGGCAGGTGCTGACTTGGAAAACAAAGATCAGCTGTCATTAGACATGCTCCTTTGACTCCTCAGATTGCTCTCTGCCTTCTGTTCCAAAGTCGACTTTGCTGCATATTGGTTTCATTTTTACCTCACAAGCCTCCTCTTGACTCTCAGTATTTAGTGATGATATGTAAATGCCTGAGTTAATGCTCAATCCCCCCCCTCAAGGACTCATCTCACTGCTGGAATCAGAGATATCAACTGGGTATCTCCCTGATGGCCCAGTGGCTATGACTCCATGCTCCCAAAGCAGGAGACCTGGGTTCGATCCCTGGTCAGGGAAATAGAGCCCACATGCTGCAACTAAAGATTCCCCCACGTGGCAACTAAGGCCCAGCACAGCTAAAGATATATACATATGTATTTTTTTTTAAAGAAATGTCAGTTGATGTCTGCTAACATACATCTTTAGAGGAAAATTTTCCCACCCTCAGACCCCTGATATCTAAGCCATTTCATTGTATGCACACGATTCCTTTTCTTTATTTCCCTTCTCCAATCATACAGGCTTCAGGTACTTAAGCTAATGGTGAGCACCTGAACTAAGCTAAGCCTTTGGCTTACTGGTGTTAAAAAAAGATAAGCTGGGATGACTAAGTTCTCTGCCTCCTAAGTTTGAGTTAAGTCATGCAGAGTGTACCAGCTGGTGATATGAAATGAAGCTGAAAAAAGCCAAGAAACAGAGTTAGGTTCATGGCAAGCCAAAGGAACATGCAATCCAAAATTATGAGGCAGTATTAATAGAAACTATGAGTAAGCAAAAAGAAAAAAAAAAAGCTTTATAGCAAAACAAGAAAGCACTTGGAGATGAGTCCACAAAGAGGAGAGAAAGAAGGAAGGTGACTGCATGTCCTCTACCATCCCCTAGAGCTGTACCATGAGAATTGTCCAGTTTTAGTTCTAAAGAGAATTCTGAATCAATGTACATCATTACAACAAACAATTTTCCCCGAGTCACCTTGATGAGGTCATTCAGAGAAGTGAAGTCAACAGCCAGACCCTATTGGTCCTGGCAGGCTTCATGCTTCACCCCACCCCCTTTGGCAACTTGAGCATTGTTGGAAGAGGTCACAGAAAGCATCTGACCGATGACTGACCTATGAGCTGCACCCCAGTAATCAGAGGCTCCCCGCCCCCACTCCTGTCTGTGAAATGTTCTGTCCAGTGTTCCCACAGCCAAAGCTACTCCAAGGACACAGCCTCAAGACAGCAATGTGTTATTGAGACCATCTGGACTGGGCACATGATGGAACCCTGTTAAGATGGGCCTCTGTGTAAACTTTAAGATACTGGTGGGTGGGCACAGAGACCAACTTGTCCTGCAACTGCCAGAGACACACATCTGTGGTTAGTTCTCTCGCTTGTTAAAAAGACCACCTATCAATATGGAGCAGTCTGCTTTTACCTTCAGCTGATCCCTGCCCTCCATGGCTGGGGCCAGTTTCTGATTTCATGTGGGAAGCTCCCAGGTTGAGAACTGATAATTATGTGGAGGATATTGAAGACAGGAAGAGAAGGGAGATCTTTACTGATACCCACCTCCAGAAGACCAGGAAAGAGACCTGTAAACCATCATTTTCAACAAAATTGGATAAATGGCAATACAGATTCACAAAGTGAGTACTGAGGATGGAAACTCACATCACACAGCCAGGGATCAGCCCACTGTCCCCAAGTTCCTTACTGTCAGTGTATTGGGTCTGTCCCTACAGCTAGGCTTCCAGCCTCAGTTTCCCTGTCTTGGACCTTGGTGTTTTGTCAGAACTCTCCACTAGGAATCACAAGCTGGAATCAAGATTGCCAGGAGAAACATCAACAACCTCAGATATGCAGATGATACAAATACCACTCTAATGGCAGAAAGTGAAGAGAAACTAAAGAGCCTCTTAATGAGGGTGAAAGGGGAAAGTGAAAAAGCTGGCTTAAAACTCAGTATTCAAAAAACTAAGATCATGGCATCGGTCCCATCACTTCATGGCAAACAGAAGATGGGAAAGTGGAAGCAGTGACAGATTTTATTTTCTTGGGCTCCAAAATCACTGTTGACAGTCACTGCAACCATGAAATTAAAAGATGTTTGCTCCTTGGAAGGAAAACTATGATAAATCTAGACAGCATATTAAAAAGGAAAGGCATCATTTTGCGGATAGAGGTCTATATAATCAAAGCTATGGTTTTTCCAATAGTCATGTATGGATGCAAGAGTTGGGCCATAAAGAAGGCTGAGCACCAAAGAATTGATGCTTTCAAATTGTGGTGCTTGAGAAGACTCTTGAGGGTCCCTTGGACTGCAAGGGGAGCAAACCAGTCAATCCTAAAGGAAATTATTCCTGAATATTCATTGGAAGGACTGATGCTGAAGCTGAAGCTCCAACACTCTGGCCACCTGATGCAAAGAGCTGATTCACTGGAAGACTGTGATGCTGCAAAAGATTGAAGGCAGGAGGAGAAGAGGGCAGCAGATAATGAGATGGTTAGATAGCATCACTGACTCAATGGACATGAGTTTGAGTGAACTCGAGGAGACAGTGAAGGATGGGGAAGCCTGGCATGCTGCAGCTCACGGGGATGCAAGGAGTCGGACACGACTTAGAGACCGAACAACAACAATGCCATACTAAGGAGCATGGGCTTTATGAAATAGGTAAAATGAACGGCCACTGAAAAGCTTTAAGCATATATTTGGACTTTGTAATTCTAAGGTAGTTCCACTGTGTACACATGTCCTCTCTCAGTTATTGAATGAAACACTAATTTTCCAGATGTGATTAAGGTCCCAAGTCATTTGAGTTGAAGATAAAGAGATTATGCTAGGTGAGCCTGACCTAATCAGTTCAGTCACTCAGTTGTGTCTGACTTTTTGCGACTCCATCAGGTAAGCCCTTAAAACAGACTGAGCTCATCAGAGCAACATAGATTCAAAGCAGGAGATAAATTTGACATGACGGATATTCTCCACTGCTGGAGGGGCCATGTGAGAAGGAGTGGGAATGATGCACAGTAGCTGAGAGTGGTCCTGACTGACAGGCAGCGGGCACATGGGAATTTCAGTCCTGCAACAGAAAGGAACTGAAATCCATCAGCCACCTGAAGGGGCTTGGAACGGGCTCTTGAGTTCCTGCTGAAAACTCAGCCAACCAAGGTACTGGGCCGGTGAGGTACTGGGCCCGGTGAGGTACTGGGCAGAGAATCCAGCTACCCTATCTCTCCAGCGATGTGGACTCACAAGGAGGTGTGGTTTTACACCACCCCATCCCTGGAGATTTGCTCTGCAGCAGCGGAAAACAAACCCAGGCTTCTGCTGGACTGTGCGGGAAACAGTTTTGTGAGGATTAAGACTAGAGACAGGGAGGTAGGGAGGGGGTTGCCGCAGTTATGCAGACGTGGGCTGAATGCCCAGAACCACAAGGAGGCCTTCCCCGCTGAGTTCAGCTCACCACTACCTCTAAACTTGGTGCTTTAAAATACCCAGCCACTTGGGAGGAAGCTACTTTCCACGGCTGGCTCGCTCCCCCAGTTTCTCCTTTTTCCTGCCAACATGGGGTATAGGGTCCCCACCAGTTTCCTGTTGGAGCCCTTCTGAGTTGTGAAAATTAGTCATAGTTCTTACCAGTAGCTCCCTTCTGGAGGCCCAGACATACAGCAGCAGGTCTCAACCCTGACAGCTTATGGCAATGATCTAAGGAGCTTTTAAAAATAATGATAGCCAGTGTAGCCCTCCAGAGCCTCTCATTTTACTGTCTGTTTTTTTTTTTTTGCCTTTTTTCTTAACTTTTCCAGGGGTTCTAATGCACAGTCATGGTGCATTAGAAAACAGCTGAAATAAAACAGACCTCCATCTGAAAGTGTAGGACTTCAAAGAATAATAATAAAATATCATCCTCTCATCTGTCTTTATAATAGCATGATAAACTCTTCTTCCTCCTCTTCCTTCTCTGTTCAGCAGCACCAATAAGGAAACTATCCTCATTGCCATCATCATCATCATAAAAACAATGATGATGATGTGAAGTTTGATTTGTTAATTTAACACTTTATTATGCAAATAATTTCAGGTAGTTAATGAGGAAACAAGGGCTTCCCACATGGCTCCGTGGTAAAGAATCTGCCTGCAATGCCGGAGACGCAGGAGACATGGGTTCAATCCCTGGGTGGGGAAGATACCCTGAAGGAGGAAATGGCAACCCACTCCAATATTCTTGCCTGGGAAATCCCATGCACAGAGGAGCCTGGTGGGCTACAGTCCATGGGATCGCAAAGAGTCAGACACGACTCAGTGGCTGAGCACACAACATAAGGAAACAAAGGCTTAAAAAAGTTAAACAAACTGCTTTAAGATTATAGTTACTGTGGGCTCCACACAACCTCAAACCCAATTCCATGTCCCAAAGCCTTTGTTTTCCACAAAAACACTATTCTATAAGGAATTGTAAAGAACATATTTACCACTCATTACATCAGCCACCATCCGCTGATCACTACCTATATTCTAGACCATCAAGTATGTTTCTGATTTCCTTTGATCCTTATATGGATGCTATATGGTGGGAATAAATGCTTCCACGGTGATAAACACTAAGGTTCAGAATGGTTAAAGAACTAGCCCAGATGCAGACAACAAATAAGAGATGAATTTAGAAGCGGTACCAATCTTCTGATTCCAAGTCCAGTATTTTCAACTGTACTCACTTGGTCCTCAGCGACAGAAGCCTCTGGCAAAGGCAGAATATCCTTGAAAAATATATGGAAAACTTGAGACTGAATAAAGTAAGAAAAACCAAGCCTTGGGCTTCCCTGGTGGCTCAGTGGTAAAGAATCCACCTGCCAATGCAAGAGACACGGGTTCAAACCCCGGTCTGGGAAGATCCCCCCTGCCTCAGAGCAGCTAAGCCCATGTGCCACAACTACTGAGCCTGAGCTCTAAGTCCACGCGCCCCAACGAGAGAAGCCACTGCAGTGGGGGGCTGTGCTCCGCACCTAGGGAGCAGCCCCCACTCACCCCAATAAGAGAAAAGCTCGCACAGCAGCAGAGACCCAGTGCCACCAAAAATAAATAAATAAAATTATAAAACCTATCACTGCTCTTCCTTCAGGTTTCTCTTCCACCACCTGGAGTACTCATATAAAGTCTTCAAATAATTCCAAGCCCTCATTTGCCACCTTAACAAATAGTGGCAGGCTGCACTTGACGATAGTTCTTGCTAATGGCAACACTGAGGTTCTTCCCAGAGCAGTGATCCTGACAAGCGACCCACACGAAAATACAGACACATGTTTCCACTTGTGTGAATACGAGTGACAAACACAAGACATCAAGTTCCAGAAAATTCATCATGATTATTCTGGGAGGTAAGTGACCTTTATAAATCTTTCTTATTGCCTATTTCTTTCTTCTAATTTTATACAACAATCAAGATTAATGAATGATGTGAAGAGAGAAAAATAATGGCCTCAGAAATTCCGTTTCTCCCCCTGCCTTTTCAACCCCACTATCATGTGTTAGCATCTAAACCCTCTCCTCCAAAGTTTGCTTCATGTTGGGCCCCAATAAACTCCTTCTTTACTATTGCTGAATTCATTCATTCATGCAGTTACACACGTCTACTGAGTGCCTGTGGGCTTCCCAGGTGGTGCCAGTGGTAAAGAATCCGCCTGCCAATGCGGGAGATGTAAGAGATTCGGGTTCGACCCCTGGGTCAGAAATATCCCCTGGAGGAGGATACGGCAACCCCCTCCAGTATTCTTGCCTGGAGAATTCCATGGACAGACAGCCTTGCAGGCTGCAGTCCATGGGGTCACAGAGTCGGACACGACTGAAGCCACTTAGCACGCATGCACTGAATGCCTGTAAGTGCTCCTGGCAGTAGATAAGTAATATTCTCTCTTTGTCTTCAAGAAACTTGCATCTAATGTACAAAACTAATTCACGGGCTTTTTAATACCCTTGAAGCATTACAATGTAAGGAAGAAGCAACTCCGTTCTCTACTTTTCCTCTTCAGAATCACATCTTCCTGGCTCCATGTATCTTAGCCTGGAAGAGTCTACACCTGGCAGCTGCTACATTAGGGAAAGAGGCACAAATCTGTCTACAGACAGCATGTAATGTTTATGGAAAGAAATAAACCTACGGTCAGTGGTGGGAGACTAGACTTAAATTTGTGGGCTTTAAGCAGGGTGACCTTCGCATTTATTGTTCAAGCCTTTGAGATACTTTCAAGAATGAGAAGAGGTGGCATTAATCATTATCCTGAGACAACAGACATAAACCCTAAACCTCTCCCCCAAACAGGGACCTATATTCACCCTCATCAGGGATTAAGGAAGGGAGTCATGACTTTTTTCTATCGAGCTGACTTCTGAGAAAATCAAGGGTATCTACTCAGACCCTTCTTGGTGGGTTTTGCAACAAGGCTGAAATAATTCCCACACATGTGGTTTGCACCATTCCACATATGGACCGACCATCCATCTCTCTGATGAACTTGCCACATTGTCACCAACACGTTTCCACCAGCTCTGCATCTTAGTTTCTCACCGGCATGTGTGCACGCCAAGTCACTTCAGTCGTGTCTGATTCTGCGACCCCACGGACTACAGCCCACCAGGTTCCTCTGTCCATCGGATTCCCCAGGCAAGAATGTTGGAGTGGGTTGCCATGCCCTCCTCCAGGGAATCTTCCCCACCCAGGGATCGAACCCACATCTCCTGGGTCTCCTGCATTGGCAGGCGGGTTTTTCACCACTAGTACCACCTGCGAAGCCCCTTCTCATGTTGGCCCAGAGGTC
Organism: Antilocapra americana; assembly: GCA_007570785.1. Taxonomy (NCBI): domain Eukaryota; kingdom Metazoa; phylum Chordata; class Mammalia; order Artiodactyla; family Antilocapridae; genus Antilocapra; species Antilocapra americana. Next base: position 10,545,183 of record ML660770.1, on the reverse strand, counting down.
CTCTGCAGTTACTCTTCCCATAGTACAGCTGTTGGGTTTCCCTCAGCCTCTACAATGTGATGGCAGACCCAGCTGCAGCTGCAGAAACATAGGTAAAGGGCTCCCTGGAGCTGGCTGGTGGGGAAAGAGCAGTGGCTCAGGCTTCGCTGTTGCTCTGGATCCCTCCTGGTTGCTATGGAATATGATTTAGGGCATAATGAGGGCGCCCTGTCGCGTTTATCGCGTGCAGGCTTCATCAGGGCAGAATTTCGCTCAGCAGATGAACATAGACAGATGCACGTTTCCTCCTCCGATGAAATATTAAACATGACAGGTGCGTTACCCATCAGGAAAGCAGCATACAAAACGCTTGTGTAACCCACAAGGTCCTCCCCGCTCCACCTCCCCTGCTTGGCTGGGCTCTGGGAGGTGATATTCCTCCTGCAACACTGTTCAGGTATTCAATTCCAAAAGTTACGGCCAGAGGTATCCTTGGGAAGATAATTTAAAGGCTTTTGGCTTTAAATTAAGAATCCATTAAGATAATAAAATGTTTTCTTCGAGTTTATTGTTATTCTGCCTAAGGGATCCGCGGGGGAACACAGGATAAAAACTATGAGGAGAAAGATTCCCGTCACTATGGAAACAGATTCATTTATTTTTATGGGCTGATTTCTAATTCCTCTCCCTCGGCAAAGCTCCCACTAACTTCTGATGCTAGGAGATTATGCTCTCTCTGAGGACATTTTGCTGCTTCGGGTGGTATTTCTTCTTTATTTGGGGAGGTAGGGTGTAGAGAAGAGGGGGCTCAATAAAGAGCCAAAATGCATAAGAATATCTTTCCAAAGGGTTGACTCCAAGCAGAATAGTCAACCGATTAGACTGAGAAGGCTGTATTCAGAATTCACAGTGAGTAGATGGAAATACAGCCCCCAACAGGGACCAGCTTGACATCAACTCTTAAAAATGCAGAGCACACACACACAGAGGGGTTCAGGAAGCATACCTCCTGCATGAAATTCTATCTACTGGCTGTGTTCAGTCTGGAACTTATTGATATATCATAACTATGTATAGATCTCATCACAATGTGTAGCATTCTTAAGAAACCCCAATTTGTTTCCTATCAATTAATATTAACTTCTTGGGTCTCACTATTGGCAGAGTTGAGGTCCTTTAATAGAATGTTGAATCTATGTCTGATGAGTTATTCTCTATCCTCCTCTTAGTAAAATGGCAAAGGGGATCAACAACAACTTCCAGGAACAAAGGAGCATTGTGACTGATATTTGCGATTATGCTGAACTCTCAGGCTGAAAAACGTTGGAGATATAAATTGCATGCTATGATTTCACTCAATCTGCTCTCAGAGGTCCTGTATTCTTGTTTATTTGCTCACCTAGTCATTCAACGTGCTGTGAGACCCCACACACTGGGAGGAGGGTCAATCACGTACCTTCGTATTGGAATCTGCTCAAGTCCTGAAAGGCAGATAGGAATAGTACGTGCAGAACTGGTGGAAAGATCAGTGAGGCAATCCACCTATCAAGTCTGACTGCACATCTACCACTCCCCTCTCAGGCCACTCAGAAGTGAACCATCGGCCCTGGAAAGCCACTGGAACCGAGCCAGAAAAATCATGATTCAGTAAGTGGGGGTTCAGGTAAAGTTCGATGCAGCGTGTGTGTGTTTGGCTGTGGGTGTGGGTGTGGGTGTATAAAGGTGTGGGTGTGCTGACAGCTTCCCTGGGGTGTGGCAAAACGCTCCCTATGTACTATTTTAAGAAATGGTTCTAAAATGTATGAATGCCATGGTTTCAAATGGCCAGAGCTTTGACACCAGGAGACACATGGATGTCTGGACTGGTTTCTTCATCATTATGTTTGACACATGTGGTGTTCTCTGCTTATTTCAGTGCAAATCTGCATACAGTCCTTCGGGGGCTGTTTATCCCCTTTTACCTGCCTCCCATCCAGGGAACTCTAAATGATACTGAAAGCAGGATGCAGAGCTGAGTAAAAATATATATAAAAGGAGCCCAAATAAGTGAACCTGGGATGGGAGAGTACATGATGTAATATCTTATATTCCAAGGGCCCATTTTCCACAGCAGGGGTGGGGAAAGAGGATGTGCATTAAAAGGTTTTGATGAAAGCACTGATATCACTCTGAATTAGAAGAAAGCCTAGAGATATAAGATAATAGAAATATGGCACAATGACACTAACATCTTCATTTCATGTCAATAACCATATACTGAGCGATATATGTGAGGTGCCATGCAGAAGGCCCTTGCTCACAATAACTCTATAGTCTAGTGGAGGATGCGAACATAAGAACAATGACTCATCGGAAAGAGGAAGGGGGAAGGAGGTGCCTAAGGTGATGCTAAGATTCTTACTTGAGGGACTAGCAAGAAATACAGGAGGATGAGCAATTAAATATTTTTCCAATTACTATAAAAGCAATATATGCTCTGTTTTCCTGGCCATTGTCCCATCCAGGGAAATAATCCTAATAGTCTGCCAAATAGCTATTGCTTTCCTCATATCCATTCAAACACATAGACACACGTACACTTATAGGGCTTTTCCAGATGGACTTTGTACAATAATTAGATAATACTATCTGATATACTAGATACTACTGTACACATTAATTTCCAAGTTGCTTTTTGACTTCAGAATACATCATGGACTTCTTTTCACATCAAATAGCTGCATAATCACTATAATTCACTGTCATCTACTCTCCCCCGACAGGCATTCTGTTTGTTCCCAAGTTCTCACCATGATGCAAAATAAACATCCTTATTTCTATACGCGCATACAGAGATGTGCTTTGACTTCAGTAAGAGAACCCATAAGTGGGATTGCTGGGTTAAAGGATATACATACTTTTCATTGTCACTGAGTCTTCCAGATTTCTTGCAATTTTTGCTCCACCAACAATAAAAGGAAATTCTTAGTGATGATGAGCAGTTGTGAGGGGTGGGGGCCTGGGTGGTCCAAGGGAAAGAAGGGACCATAGTTTAGCTTGAGTGTTGACTAATTAAGTCTAAAATGCCTACTTGATGTTTGCCTGGTGATACCCAGCAGGCAGTGAGATGCTGAGCGCCGACAGGAAAGGATCTCAGTGTGAGTGAGGACACAGGAGTGGATGGAATCGTTCTGGGGAGCAGGATGGAGCAGTGGGGGGGTTGACTATAGATCCTGAGGTAGCTCCCTCACCACAGCACTGAGTGGAAAAAATTAGGAATTAGTGAAGGAGGCTAAGGATGTGGCAAGCAGGAGCAGAGAAGCCAAAGGGAAATAAAAGGAAGAGATAGGTTCAAGAAACTAGGTGTGGACTATGGCACTAAAGGCTGGGTGAGACCTTTCATCACAGTGACCTGGGCATTTTCTTTCTTTTTTTATAATATCTATTTATTGCGGTAAAAGTCACATAATAAATGTCCCATTTTGACCATATTTTGATGTACAGTCAGTGGCACAAAGTGCATTCACACTGCTGTGCAGCTCTCACCACCATCTATCTCCCGGGTTTGTCACTTTCCTAAATTGACACTCCGTCAATTACACAATAACCCCCCATGCTCCTTTCCCATCCCACCCTGCCTCCTGCCCCTGTGTGCTCTGCTGCTCAGTCCTGTCTGACTCTTTGCAACCCCATGGACTATAGCCTGCCAGATTTCTTCTGTCCATAGGATTTCCCAAGCAAGAATATTGCAGTAGGTTGCCACTTCCTTCTCCAGGGGATCTTCCCGACCCAGGGATCGAACACACGAACACGTGTCTCTTGTATCTCCTGCACTGGCAGGAATATTCTTTACCATCAGGAAGCCCTCCTGCCCATGGCATTTACCAATGTACTTCTGACTCTATGAATCTGATTATTCTACCTCATATAAGTGGAATCAAACAGTACTTGTCTGCACCTAACGTCTGCGTGCAGGCTAAGTCCCTCAGTCATGTCCGACTCTTTGCGACCCTATGGACTGTATGTAGCCCGCCAGGCTCTTCTGTCCATGGGATTCTCCAGGCAAGAATACTGGAGTGGGTTGCTATGCCTTCTCCAAGGGATCTTCCCAACCCAGGGATCAAACCTGCATCTCTGATGTTTTCTGCATTGGCACATGGGTTCTTTACCACAAGCACCACCTGGGAAGCCCCACACCTAATGAATACATTTTTGTGAACATTCTCTTCTTATACCTTATGGTTGGGGCTCCAGAAATGGGAGTTCCAACTTCCTAGTTTTCTAAAAAACAAAACAAAAAACCCCTCATCTATGTCAACTTTAAGGAACAGAGTGATGCATATACATTAAATATCTTTCGTCCTAAAGCCATCATAGGGCATCGCCACTATTGGCAGAGCTGCCGACGAGTTGGAAAATGGATGTGTTTCGGTTTGATCTCGATTCCCCTCCCTCTGCCCTTCTGGGGAAAGAAGTGCTGGCAGTCACAGGATAAAAGGCCCTAAATCATTTCCTGAGCAGGAAAACAGCCTCTAAACCATCAAAAGCTGACCGTGTCGGCACTGACAGACACAGGCCATGCGGCAGAAATCTTCCTTTCATCAGTTTCTCTCTCTGGACCCTGGAAACAGAGTGCCCACCTGCCTGTCATCCACGGTTGTCCTGGTGACAAGCTCTCAGTGTGTCTGCGCAGCACTTAGCGTAATTATTCAGGTCACACACCTCCTGGGATGGTCCCGTGTTCTCAGGGAGGATCTAGGATGGAAAGGGACCCGACAGAAATGGACCCACTCGTGTACACACGCAGCTATCTGACCAGTTATTCTGGGCCAGCTAGACTAAAGAGCCTGACTTCAGTGGCTCTACTCGACCCTGGGAATCCCAGAGCCTTTTATATAAAAGTAGGTAAAATAAACAGTGAACAAAAAGGAAAGGCCTTTTTAAACTCTTTCCTAAGACCAAAGTTTGTTGACTGGATCCTTACGGAAACTAAAGTTAAAGGAATAGGAGTTGGCAGAATTCAGATAAAAGGCCCTGGTGGCTCAAATGGTAAAGAATCCACCTGCATATGTGGGAGAACCTGGTTCAATCCCTGGGTTGGGAAGATACCCTGGAGAAGGGAATGGTAACCCACTCCAGTATTCTTGCCTGGAGAATTTCATGGGCAGAGGAGCCTGGAGGGTTACAGTCCATGGAGTCCCAAAGAGTCAGACACGACTGAGTGACTGACACTTTCATGTATACACTTAAAATATTTAACCTCCCACCTCCACCCAGGGTTTCCCCAGTGGCTCAGTGGTCAAGAATCTGCCTCCAATGAAAGAAACACAGGAGACTCGGGTTCCATTCCTGGGCAGGGCAGATCCCCTGCACAAGAAAATGGCAACCGACTCCAGTATTCTTGCCTGGAGAATCCTATGGACAGGGGAGTCTGGCAGGCTACGTCCATGGGGTCGCAGTGTTGGATATGACTGAAGCAACTGAGCATGCCACTTCCACCCGCTCATTTCCTGTATTAAGTGATGACTGAGCCCATTCATGGGGCCACCTATGTGAGGGACTCTTCAGAGGACAGCAGCCCTCTCATGAAACGAGAGCCCCAGTCTGTGCTGGTGTCATGAAAATGTGTGCAAAGGAAAGTGAGCTTTTCACCTCCGACCTCATGGAGTCAGGTGATGCCAAGGTATCAAATGCCGATCCAGACAGGTTTTCAGGAGGACACGGTGGTGTTTGCACAATAGTGATAAAGGCTCCCCTTGGGAATTGCAAATTTGATTCAACTTACAGCAGTCACGCTTGCCTCTGGAGACTGGGAGGATTTGAGCTGTAGGAAAAAAAAAAAGGCCACACAACTCTTTGCAGGGCCTGGAAATGAGTGAGAATTGACAGAATGAATCCACTCAGGAGACTGGCAGGTGGATGATAATTACAGCTAGGTGGTCAGAGCTGGTTGAGCCCGGAGGAGGAAATATCATTTTGATTATGTTCAGGAGGATCGATTTATGATGAGGTTTCCTGGCTGAGTCAGACTGAATATGGTTCCAGGTTTAAAAAACAAACTTTGGATAAGAATAAATAAAGTTAGGGGAATTCTTTGATCTGGAGCGTTGTCCAACCTTTCTGCTAAATGAAGGGCGGTCTGCAAGGAAAAGAAAGACTTCCCATTTCTATCACAGATCACTTCTGCCTGCAGCTTGGCAGAGGTTTTATCCCAGCTTTTGGCAAAGAAAGGCCAGGTTTCCTCCTCTTCACACACCCACCCCTGTCATGCCTGAGTCTCCTTTTGCTCATGCTTTCTTGGGCCACTTGCTCACCTCATGTGACAGAGGACACTGTCTCTGTAAAGAATGAGGAAGTGAAAGCGCCGTGGGAGGAGGTGCTGGTGCGTAAGGAGAGAGGTGATGCTTTTGCTTGAGGCCACTGGCAACTGGTCAGACTTTGCATTCAGACAGACCTGAATTCAAATTCCTTCTCAGCCACTTGACAAGGTGCATGACTTTGAGTGAGTTACATAACCTTGTGTAAAATGGGGGAAACCATACCCAAGTCTTAGGATTGTGGCAAACATTAGAGAGGAAAAGAAATAAATAAACGAAGCCACATATACGTGTCTAATGCCCGTAGCACACAGTAGGTACCATCACAAGGTCATAATTATGTCGTGGACCCATATAACCCTATCAAATGTGCCTGAGTTGCTGACTTCTGAGTAATGAACTGGTTTTCTTTCATGTTAAATGCCAACATCATTATTCAAGAATTGTTTCTTCTCTATTGTTTTTCTCATGAAACCCACAGCTTTTTTCCCCTATCAAGTCATGGAGGTTTTGGGGGATAGCTACCCCACTGGATCCGGTTTGGGTCTTACTTTAATTGCCATAAGTTTAGAGGATGGGTTTCTCTAGCGGTCCAGTGATTAAGAATCCGCCTGCCAATGCAGGGGACATGAGTTCAGCCTTTACTCCGGGAAGATTCCACATGCAGAGGGGCAACAAAGCCCATATGCACCACAACTACGGAGCCTGAGCTCTAGAGCCCATTCTCTGCGGTGAGAAGCCACTGCAGGGAGAAACGCACACACCAAAAGGAGAGTAGCTCCCACTCTCCGCAACAAGAGAAAGCCCGTGGGCAGCAATGAAGACCAAGCACGGCCCCAATCAGATGAGTAAATACATTAATCCATCTTAAAAAAAATCAGTTGAGAGAAAATCAGTGGATCTGGAAGCCATTTCGACTTCCTTCCACGGCCCAGGGAGTCCACTTTGTCCCATTTGTGCCACAGGTCCCGCTGTGGGACCACAGATCCTGGGCCACCTCTCTCATGAAGACCTTTGTCTCCATATCCATCAGTGCAAGTCTCCCCAACTGAGCTCTGCTCTTGCTCCCCACTTAGAGCTGGCCTGGGAGCGAGTCCCCATCATGAAGGGTAGATGTGACCAGTGGGCTGGGGTTAGGGGGTCATGCCCACCAGAGCCACTCTTTAAACACTAGAGGGGTGAGTCCAGGCCACTCTCTGTGTGGCACCCATGAATGTCTGTGTGGCACCTGGTCTGTGCCAGGGCTGAGCTAGGCTTCAAGGACAGAGCATCAAACAAACCATGAGTCCTTTAGAGTCTAGAGAGGTGTGTAGACAGGTGAACTATAGCATGGGCACCATTGCCCACAGCTGGGGAAATCGATGGTGCACAGAGGTGAAGGCCCCTAACGCAAAGCAGGGAAAGTCACGAAGGCTTCCTAAGAAAGTGAGACCGGGAACCAGGTACCAATCAGCCAGGCAAAGGAGGCTGGGATAAAGATGAGGAAGGAGGAAGTTTCCTAGCAGAAGGAGCAACACGAAGAGAGCGAGAGCCAGTGGGGGAGCCAAGGCAGGACCTTTCACTAAGAAGCAAAGGCTGGGAAAGCCACATAGCGCAGCAGATCCCAGGACACGGCTTTGTGAGTGTACAGGTGTGAGAATCAATTCCAGTTCTGCAAATTGCTCTGTTCCCTTTATATGACTGTAAGTAAATTCTTTAAACCCTCAAAGCCTTTTCGTGAAGGATATTATGAGGTCCTCCTCTTGGGATTACTATAGTAACAAAATAAAATAGTATATGAGATAGTATCCAGCATCTTCCCTGATATCAAGTAAGCACCCAGTAAGTGCCAGTCGTTGTTAACATCCTGCTTCAGATGTTAACCCTTCAGATGCAGGGATGACTCACAGAGGGAAGATGGTTTAGTGGAGTCTAGATCACAGGGAATGCAGGAAGGGGAAAAGCACTGCAGACCTAAGTGATACTGTAACTGCATCAGACCTCCCTGTGACTGCTCTTTGTAGCTGTCAGCCCCGGATGTGGAGACAAGAATGCATCAGTCCACTCAAAAGCAAAGAGATGAGGCTCAGGCTCAAGTGAATGGACCAGCTTCTCAATGTGGGGAAGGGGGAAGTTCTGTTCACCTTCCAGGTGGGGTGTGGAGGGGCAGAATTCTTTGTTGTGCAGGACTGTCCTCCAGACAGCTAGATAGATGTCTAGCATCTCTTGCCCAATCCATCCATTCCAGTAGTCCCCTCAGCCTCCATGACAATACTTTCTAAACACCCTCTAGTTTAGATGTCCACCACTGACAACCAGATCTTTAACTAGGAATTAACTATGAATTAACTATGAACTTAACTATTTTGAATTCAAAAGCATCTCAACCAAGGAAGATTGAAATTTTTTAACCTAGAAAAGGTCTAGATCTAGGAAAGGAATCTAGAATTTCAAAGTAACAGGCTCAACTGAATGTAAGTGCTTCAGAAGACATCCATGTTACAAATTAAATTGATAAATACACAGTTCTTCAAAGGAAAATCCAAATTAAATAAATTATATTCATGTTACTTGGACCTTTCTATCCTCATTTTGCCTACAAAGAAGAAATAAGCTAAGTAAGGATAGTAAGTTCTCTCTCCTGGTGCAGAATAGACTAATCCTATGTGCCCGGTGACACCAACAGAGAACAAAGCAGAAGCTGGCATAAATTATGTTATTGAAATAATTATCTCTCTTTCAGAATTGTCAATAAATTCATTTCTCAGGCTATTTGAAAGGGTTATCCAGGCACTAGCTTCAGAGAAAACAAAACCAAGCATTTAGTCCTTACATTATCTCACAAAAATGATTCAAGGCTGATCAGATATTGTCTTGTTTAGTATTCCTGGATTCATGAAACTTGTTGCTCAGTCGTGTTTGATTCTTTGCCACCCCATGGACTATAGCCCACCAGGCTTCTCTGTCCATGGGATTCTCCTGGCAAGATTACTGGAGTGCGTTGCCATGCCCTCCTCCAGGGGATCTTCCTGAGACAGGGATCGAACCTGGGTCTCCTGCACTGCAGGCGGGTTCTTTAACAGGAGCTACCAGGAAAGCCCCTTCATTACACTTAGGGTGAGATAAAATACCCTAGCATGTGTCACTGAGGAGATAATCATGAAGAGTCTGGGCCAGGGGAGGGACTGGTAGATACCAAGTTCCATTCCAAGATCACTTTCTACCTTCCATTCTGGGTCCAAATCACCTTTTGTTCTGTTCGTCTGGTGTCTCGAGACCACAACTGGGACAGCTTGAAGACTTAGAGATCATCTGTGCCCTTGGGGGTACGGATTAACTCTCTACCTCAAGGCCTGCTGGGGCTTCCCTGGTGGCTCAGAGGGTAAAGAATCTGCCTGCAATGCGGGAGGCCTAGGTTCGATCCTTGGGTTGGGAAGATTCTCTGGAGGAAGGCATAGCAACCCACTCCAGTATTCTCGCTGGAGAATCCCCAAGGACAGAGGAGCCTGAAGAGCTACAGTCCATGGAGTGGCAAAGAGTCAGACACGACTGAGCAATAAGCACACAGCACACAAGACCTGTTGCCACTGTCCACCCCTCACGTACTCCGCAGGCAGAACAGCCCCTGAGAGGCTGCCCATATGCTGCCTTCCCGTCAGTAGAGCACAGCTCTGCCCAGCCAGTGTGGCTGACCGTTTTCAGCTCTGTTCCCATCCTTTGGCTATACCGATGAGGACAAGACCCAGAGGGAAGACCGTCAATCCTTCTGTCCCTGAACTGCTAGCCATGTGAGCTCTGCTGTTAAACAAGGTTGCTGTGTTTTACCTTCAGGGCAGAGAAACAATGCACATTTTCAAAAAGGATTTTCGAGATATTTGGGGTAAACAAGACTGCCAGAGGTCTACTGAAAATCCACAGTGATGAACATAAAGAGAGAATTAAGCATGGTTCCCTAGCCACAAAACCTACTGTTGGTCCAGCCGGGTTAAGCATTAAAGAAAGAATGCCGAGAGAGAGATGTTTAGGAAAACGTGTGACAGTAAGCATGTGCGCACCACGCCTGTGACCTCAAGCCAAATCTCCATGCTTTTTTCTTTTTTGGAAAATTGAAAAAAAAAATCCTGGCAATAATTTTCTCACTAACTTTTATGTGAAATATAGAATAAAGTCTAAATTAGATCAAAATTTTAAAGGTCTGGCAGATCATTTAAAATGTTTCAGTGGCCTAAATCTAACAAAGGAGAGTCGTAGCAGCAAGTCCGATAATATTTCTCAAACTTGGATTATTTCCTCATCCAAAAGATAAGGCAGCATAAGACTAGACATACACATTTTTGACAAGGGTGCCAAAACAATGTCATAGGGAAAGAATGGTCTTTTCTTTTCAACAAAGGGTGCATATTCCATTTGCAAAAACATGAAGCTGGACTCCCTCCTCACACCATAAATAAAAATTAACTCTAAGTGGATCATAGACCTAAATGTAAAAACTAAAACTATTAGAACTCTTAGAAGAAGCATAGGAGTTAACCTTCATGACCTTGGGTTAAGCAAGATAACGTATCCTAAGAACAAAAGTAAAAATAGGTAAACTGAAAAATTTTGTACTTCAAATCATATCATCAGGAAAATGAAAAAATGAGCCACAAAATGGGAGAAAACATTTGCCTATTACCCCTGCAATAAGGAATTTCTATCCAGAATATATAAAGAACTTGAACAACTTAACACCAAAAGGGCAAATAACCCAATTTAAAAATAGGCATGGGATTTAAATACTAGTCAGTTCTCCAAAGAAGATTTACAAATGGTGGATAAGGACATGAAAAGATGCTCAGTATTTTAGCTATTAGAAAAATATTAGGTTGGTGCAAAATATTAACACCTAATATGATATCACTTCACATTCACTAGCAAGGCTATAATAAAAAACAACCAAACACAAATAATAAGTACTGGAAAGGATATGGGGAAACTGAGAGCCTTATACAGTGATGGTAGTGATGTAAAATAGTACAAGTGCTGTGCAAAACGAAACGGTAAACAGAGTTACTACATGATCTAGCAATTCCACTCCTAGGTATAGACCCAATATAAATGAAAACATATGTTCCACACAAAAATTTGTACACAAGTACCCATAGCAGCATTACTGATAAAAGTCCTAAAGTGAAAACAACCCACATGTCCATCCGTTGAGAAATGGGTAAACAAAATGAAGCATATTCATTCAATGGACTACTGTTGTGCAACCACTGGGGCTTCCCTGGTGGCTCAGATGGTAATGAATTTGCCTGCAATGCAGGAGACCTGGGTTCGATGCCTGGGGCGGGAAGATACCCTGAAGAAGGGAATGGCTATCCACTCCAGAATTCTTGCTTGGAATAGTCCATGGACAGAGGAACCTGGAAGTTTACAGTCCGTGGGGGCTGCAAAGAGTTTGACATGACTGAGCAACTAACACACATAGAAAGGAAGTAAGTTCTGACCTCACAAATGGGAAAAATTTAAGTTTAGAGAGACTGCATCCTTTATCCAAAGTCATTCCATCTTCAAGGGGCTATGCTAGCTCTAGATCAGTGGTCTATTTCCAACGGGGATGCTCTTAACCAGTCAGCTTTCTTATTCCCTGTAGGAAAGATACCATAGATTGCACTTCCTAAACACGTGCCCCATGCCAGGTACTTGGTGTACATCATCTCACTGCTCTTCACCATGCCTCTGCTGGGTAAGTGCCATTCCTATCTCTAAAGCAGAGAAATGATCCAAAGGAGGGGTTAAAGGCTTTGCCCAGGTCATAACGCTAGCAATTGGGCAGGGCTTCAGTTTGAATCTGGGTCTGGAATCACCATTTTTTTTCTGCTAAATATTGCTGTCCCTGTTATCAGGTTTCTGAGATAGTTCTTTAATGTGTCTTTGAGGTCTGCCCTGTGCCTTCCTTCCCCACAGGCACAATGCTGACCTGATGCTCGGATAGATATTCACTCCAGGGTTTCTCTGTGAATTTTGGTACCCTAGAGTCATTGCAAAATCCTGTTGCTCAAGACATGTTCCACATACATTAAGTCAGAATACCCGGGCATCAGATCCAGACACCAATATTTTAAAAATCTCCCTAGGTGATTCCAATGTGCAGTCAAGACGGAAAGGCACAGAAACCAATGGATCTGCAGCTGAAGCCCGCCTCCGTATTGCTAGGCTAGGTTTTGTCCTGAATCTCTATCACCTCTGTTCCCACAGTCCTACCTACTGGCTCAGGGCGAATTCCTTCTCCTCTCTCCTCTGATAAATCAAGTCCTCACCTGCCAGACCTCAGCCCATCTCCACCCACTCCAGGAACACTTCCTTGAATACGCTGACCTCTGAATAACCTTGAAAGAACCATGCACTTAACCTCCAGAGAACTGAGTTGAGAACATAACACAATACTCTTCTTGCTCTCTAACTACTTTACTAATAAGTGTCCATAGTCACTCCCATTGTGTAAAACACCAGTGCCAAGAACTTTCTGTGTATACTTGTTTATTCCACAGAGGTTCCCTTTTCTGCTTTCTCAGTACCCTGCATCTCTGAGGACCTAACTTGTATGTTTACTCCCTCTCTCTAAAGTCTTCTCTACCCACCCTGGTACTGATGCCCCAACTTTAGAGCCACTGTTCATCCTTCTGTCAACAGACCTGCCATTTTCACTCCTCCATGCTCTGGCCTCTGCCCAGAATTCCTTACGCTCCAATCCAGCAAAATTCTACTTGGTCCATTTTGAAGGCTTCCTTCCCTCTCAACCTGTCCAGGAGTTTTCCCTTGTCTAGAACTAACAGTACCTTATGTGTTGGTGCTTTACAACATTGCTCCTGTGGCACTTGGTTTACACCAGTCGTTGGCACTGATCACAGTGTATTATCACACTGATCACAGTTCATAGGCTGCTGAAGATTATAAATAAGAAAGCATGGCAAATGTGCATGTCTCAAAAGCTGGATGGTTCCAACATAAAGCCAAACTTCTGATGCTGTATTTTCCTTATGCGCCTGACAACAAACTTCTGTTGACTTGAAAGACTATTTTCATGGCCCAACTGGGGTGGCCCTTGGAAGGTCCTGACCCAGAACACCTGGTATTTTGTGCACATGTCCCATGTGTAGTGAGAGCTGGCTTTCTTTCAATAGAAGCAGCAAAGAAAGGAAGTGTGGGAAGGCCAGATGTCCAAGATATGTCCTTCTCTTTGAAGACCAGCACTGATCAGAGATAAAGAGACCTTTGCATGGACAGAGGGGAGCAAGCTTGAAAGCACAATGCCTTAAACAGGCCTACATAGTTTCCTTTTTTTTTTTTTTTCAATGTTCAGATTCCAATAATCTTGCAATAATCCATTTTAAAAAGTCACTAAGAGAAGCTATGACAAATATGAATTCTAGACCCAGGAGGGTCTTATAATAAGGGACCCCAGATCCCTCCTCTGGGAAACAGACTCTTTTAGGACTGAGAAACTAATTACACATTTCAAAATCAGGTTGTGGCGTGGTTGCTGCTATAAAAGTCTATGCTGTTGCTGTTTAGTCGCTAAGTCATGTCTGACTCTTTGTGAGCCCATGAAATTCAGCACACCAGGCTTCCCTGTCCTTCAACATCTCCCTGAGTTTGCTTAAAATCTTGCCCATTGAGTCAGTGATGCCATCCAACCATCTCCTCCTCTGTTGGTCCCTTCTCCTGCCCTCAGTCTTTCCCAGCACCAAGGTCTTTTCCAATGAGTCGACTCTTCGCATCAGGTGGCCAAAGTATTGGAGCTTCAGCTTCAACCTCAGTCCTTCCAACGAATATTCAGGGTTGATTTTCTTTCGGATGAGCTGAGTTTTTGAAATTGCCATTTCCCCATCCCCATACTAGTACATTCTAACAAGGTGGAAAGTTCTGAAAGAGATGGGAATACCAGACCACCTGATCTGTCTCTCGAGAAACCTGTATGAAGGTCAGGAAGCAACAGTTAGAACTGGACATGGAACAACAGACTGGTTCCAAATAGGAAAAGGAGTACGTCAAGGCTGTATATTGTCATCCTGCTTATTTAGCTTATCTGCAGAGTACATCATGAGGAACGCTGGGCTAGAAGAAGCACAAGCTGGAATCAAGATTGCTGGGAGAAATATCAATAACCTCAGATATGCAGATGACACCACCCTTATGGCAGAAAGTGAAGAGGAACTAAAAAGCCTCTTGCTGAAAGTGAAAGAGGAGAGTGAAAAAGTTGGCTTAAAGCTCAACATTCAGAATACTAAGATCATGGCATCTGGTCCCATCATTTTATGGGAAATAGATGGGGGAACAGTGGAAACAGTGTCAGACTTTATTTTGCGGGGCTCCAAAATCACTGCAGATGGTGACTGCAGCCATGAAATTAAAAATGCTTACTCCTTAGAAGGAAAGTTATGACCAACCTAGATAGCATATTGAAAAGCAGAGACATTACTTTGCCAACAAAGATCCGTCTAGTCAAGGCTATGGTTTTTCCAGTAGTCATGTACGGATGTGAGAGTTGGACAGTGAAGAAAGCTGAGCACCGAAGAATTGATGCTTTTGAACTGTGGTGTTGGAGAAGACTCTTGAGAGTCCCTTGAACTGCAAGGAGATCAAACCAGTCCATCCTGAAAGAGATCAGTCCTGGGTGTTCATTGGAAGGACTGATATTGAAGTTGAAACTCTAATATTTTGGCCACCTCATGCGAAGAGTTGAGTCATTGGAAAAGACCCTGATGCTGGGAAGGATTGGGGGCAGGAGGAGAAGGGGACGATGGAGGATGAGATGGCTGGATGGCATCACCGACTCGATGGACATGGGTTTGGGTGGACTCCGGGAGTTGGTGATGGACAGGGAGGCCTGGCGTGCTGCAATTCATGGGGTTGCAGAGTCGGACACGACTGAGTGACTGAACTGAAGTGAACAGGTACAAAGAATCAGGAATTCAACAGTAAATAAAGCGGTGGCCAACCAATTCTCCTTTGGTAACTGAAACTCATTCTTCAGTTTCTTGTTCCAAAGTCCCCTTTAAAGATGCCAGATTGAACTCTAAGTTCCTCTCGAGTTCTCACTTTAACATGATGAACTAACACGCAGTTTCTAGAAGAGATTTCAAATCACACTCCCATCTGACTTTCCCTCCTTCAAGCCACAGTTCAAACCCAGGTTTTGTTTAAACAATGATTCACACTATGTTATGTTGTGACTTGCTTATCCTATTTCTTCAGCTCTAATCAAGGTATTACCAAGCATACACGTCTTCAGTGATGAAGATGCATGCCTGTGAACTGAGGCAGGGTTCCACGGAAGTGGACAGTGAAGATGAGAAAAGGTGCAGGAATAGAATTCCTGGAAAAGGTGGGCTTTGGATATGCTTTCTTTGGAAATGAGTGTCTTTTGGATATCTGGAAAGGCAAAGGGGATTCCAGTTAATGAGGATGGAACAAACAGAGTCTAAGGAAGAGGTAGCAAGGAATCTGTCACTGGCAACAGGACAGCGACAGCTGACTGTCTTCTGTTATGGGTGAATTCTGTCCCCCTCAAAATATATATGTTGAAGCTCTAACCACCACACCTTCACTCCCCAGTATTTCAGAATGTGACTGTATTTGAAGGTAGGCCCTTGGCTGAGTCCCTTCACTGTTCACCTGAAACTTATCACAATGTTATTAACTGGCTGTCCCCTAATACAAAATAGATTTCCCTATTGGAAAAGGGAAAATAGATGGTAAAGAATCTGCTTGGAATGCAGGAGACCTGGGTTTGATGCCTGGGTAAGGAAGATCCCCTGGAGAAGGAAATGGCTACCCACTGCAGTCTTCTTGCCTGGGAATTCCCATGAACAGAGGAGCCTGGTTGGCTACAGTCCATGGGGTTGCAAAGACTTGGACATGACTGAGGCAACTTACCATACACCCAGTACAAAATAGGCCCTTGGCTGAGTCCCTTCATTGTTCACCTGAAACTATCACAGCATTGTTAACTGGCTGTCCCCCAACACAAAATGGGCTTCCTTGGTGGCTCAGTCGATAAAGAATCCACCTGCAATGCAGGACACCTGGGTTCAATCCCTGGGTTTGCCTGGAGAATCCCATGGACAGAAAAGCCTGGCAGTCGACAGTCCATGAGGTCACAAAGAGTCAGACACGACCGAGCAACTAAGCACAAGCACAATACAAAATTTTTAAAAAGTGCCAATTAAGTTCAGTGAGGCCGCTGAGGTGGGTTCTAATTCAACTGACTGGTGTCCTTATACAAAGTGGAGATTTTTTTTTTAGCTTAATATAATAACTTTATTTTTTCTTCACTAGATTGTAGGACACATGGCCTTCTTTCATCTTATGGCTACTTCACCAGAAATGGATGGCCTCCAAGATCGCCATGGAGGGGAGAGAGAGGGAAAGAGGGAGAGAGACATACAGACTAGACTGCCTTGACCTTGACATGACACCTTTCACTTTCAACTACTGTCCTTTGCTCCAAACTGGTCACATGGCCCCATCCAAGAGCCAGGGGCCTGGGAAATCTAGCTGAAAGTGTGGAATTCAGGGAGCTCTAGCTCTGCCATGAGGCTTCAGTGGCATCTACATCAACAGATTTGCACAGAGAGGGAGGCACCAGGGGTGTACACTGAGAGGAAGGACCATGGGAGCACAGAGAAGGAGATGGCCAAGCAGAAGCCAATGAGAGAGGTCTCAGAGGAAACCAATCCTGTCAGAACATCCGTCATGAACTTTCAGCTTCCACAAAGGTGAAAAAGCAAGCTTGAGGTGTATAAGACAGCCAAGCCAGTCTGTGGTGTTTTGTGATGACAATACCAGTCAACTACCAACCAGCGCTCCTCACTCTTGTCTGTTACCTGTCAGAGCCCACCTCCACCACAGAGTCTCCCAACTGCCCTGAGTGCTAAGCCACGAACAACTTCAACCATCCTGGTGCAAAAGGGCAAGGCATTCTAGGAAATGGCTTCTTCTTTCATAGACAAGGAGAGACAGGTTGGGGGAAAGTCCTTCCCAGGACACTGCCCTTCAAGGGTATAATCCCCAGGGCCGTGGCAGCCATCTACTACCATGAGATGAACACACACAAAAATTACAAAAAAATGACGATTCACTCTTTAACTGCCTTCCATAGGTTTCTTGTCATATGAGACAATGACGCCTACTGTCTAAGCCCATTTTAATTGGATTTATTACGTGCTGGGTCCAATGAAGAGAATGACATGGTTAATGAAGGAGATCACATTTGTGAAACAAAGGAGACCCCAGTTTTGGAAAGGGGGCTTTGAATGTTTTATAGAAAGTAAAATAGAAATGTGGGAAAGAGAAAGAAGAATTAGAAATAAATTCGGAGTCTCTAGACTGGGAACCCATGAGAATGGGATGACCTACATGGGGTATAGGTTACTTTCTCCTCTGGGAGAAATTATTAGTTTTCTAAGGTCATCTCTCTGAGTCTGTGGTTCAGTGAGGGGTCATCCAGCCAGAAGAAGAGATTGTTTTCTAAAACTGCTGAGAGTGGACTTGTCTCTTGGGCAGCAACTTAAAAGAGATTGAAAGGGAACACTGCCAGTGGAACAAGTGGATCCTAAGTCCTGCTGTTAAAGTAGGTTTACCCACTGCTTATGGTAAAGAAACTGCCTGCCAATGCAGGAGACCTGGGTTTGATCCCTGGGTTGGGAAGATCCCTGGAAAAGGTCATGGCAACCCACTCCAGTATTCTTGCCTGGAGAATTACATAGACAGGGGCTAGAGTCCATGCAGTTTCAAAGAGTCGGACATGACTGAGCAACTAACACACAACCCACTGCTCACATCAGACCTTGAATGAAGCACAGAAATGTGCTTCAAGTACATTCCCACAAACACTTGCTATCTGTTGTCACTTTTTTAATTATTCAAGTAACATTATTTTGAGCTGTAAAAACCCTGTGATCTGTGTGAGTCTTTATAGGTTCTGCAGGGAGAGTCTGGGGACCTCTACCACTAACTGAATGATCTCAAACAAGTCATTACCTCTCTGGACCTCAATGGCGTTAGCAACAGAACAAGGGGATTTGATGAGAACAGTGGTCTTTCTTTAAGTAGCCGAACTCTCTTGAGATATCACATTCAAACTCCCAATATCTAATTATAATAAAAGTAGCAATACTCACAATTCGCAATTATTATACACTTAGACTCTGCCTGGCTTTGTACTCAGCACTCCAGGTATACGGCCTCATTTAAGTTCTAACTCTTAACACTAGAACTAGGCAAGTTTGTCTTTCCTGTTTTATGAGTGAGGAAACTGAGGCACAGAGCAGTTGAGAAACTTGTGCAGGGTCACACAAGTAGAGAGCAAAGTCTGGCTCTCCAGTCTTGGCTCTGAATCTCCAGCTAAATGGAAGTCCTGTTTGGCATGTGTGTGTATGTGTGTGTGTGTGTGTGTGTGTGTGTGTGTGCGCACACATATTTATGTTATTGGGGAACAGGGCATGCAAGACTGTTAATACAATACAGTCCAAAACACTTCGCTTTTTCACTGGTCCCTGAAGTTGCCCTGTGGCACCCTCCAGAGACCTGGGGAATCACAGAATAAAACCCCACCAATCCATATGATCTACAAAGCAATAGCATATTAACACAGTAGGCAGAGGGAAGTTACCTGAATGGGTGTTGTGGGGCAAGGCAAGATGAGATACAACTGGAAAATAAAGCAGCATGTTATCCCATTGTTTTTTATTTGGTTTTAGTTACAGTTGTGAGTTTAAGTTGCAGTTCACACCAATAATCATATGAAGATCACAAACTCATATACATAAATGAGCAAGGGCTATAAAAATTTTGAGAGCCACTGATTAGATAGCTCTTCAGATCTATGAATTTTAACTTCCTTGGTTCTGCCACCTGCTTAGTTTCTGCTCATTCTCACCACTCCTTGTTCAATTTCCTAATCCTATGTCAGGCAAGGCAGGTCACATACCTGAAATTCGATGGGCACCCATGTGACAGGCCAACCACTGGCTCCCTGGCTAGGATAACAATCATTATGAAAGCTAACGCCTACTGTATCCTTATTATGTGCCAGAAACCACAATAAAGACTTGTATTGATACATACATAAACTGATCCAGCCTTCACACAATCCCAAGCATCTACTATGTGCTAAGCAGAAGAATCCCTTCCAGAGGCCTTTTCTAACCTTCTGGCCCAAGAGAAGTACCCTGCTGTGAGCTCGTGTCCCACCTGGCACAGGGCTCTAACAAAGCACACCGTTAATTATATCAATGCATGTGACTCACAGCTGCCTTCCTGGAATAGACTATAAGCTCCTGGATGGAAGAAACTTTGTCTTGTACATTCTGTGTCTCTAACACTAGGCACAGGAATTGGCATACAGTAGGCACTCAATAAATGTCTGCTCAATACTGGCAGACACTTTCTCCGCACTACCCCAAATGCTTCTTAGCCCATCCCTCCTTGGTGACCTTCATTCTGGAGACTGAAAAAGCTAGGTAACTTACCAGGTTTTCAGAAAGATTTGGGTAAAGATATTTCTCTTCCTGATACTACAAAAGTGGCTGATAAGAAAGCTCTGTAAGGAGAGATGCTTAGACCTATTGCAGCCATTCTGTGTTAACGAGGGAAAGACCAAGAGAATCACAGGAAGCCAGAATCAGATTCTTGATGTCTCTGAGCCATTGAACCTTTCATAGAATCACCTTTCTCCAAGACTACCTGCTATGTAAGGAAGATAAACTCTGCTTGTTAAAAACACAGAGACTTTCTATTTAGGCTTAAAGCTTAAAAAGTTTGTTTAGGCTTAAAGCGTTTCTTTTTAATACATGAACATTCGGCAATTAACAAAAACTGGTGGCTAACCTTAACAAAGACCCCTGGAAATGGTCACCAGAGTAAATACAGGACACCAAATTAAACACAGGACTTGTTAAAAACAATAAGTAATTTTTCCATATTAGTATGTCCATTCAATATTTAGGACTGTTTATATTAAAAATTACTTGTGGTTTATTAGAAATTCAAATTTAACTGTGTATCCTGTATTTTCATTCACTCTATCTAGCAGATCTTCATGGGCAGTAGTAAACAGCTTCTAAGAGAAGTAGAAGAGATACTCAAATCAGAGCTTCTGATTCAGCAAACAAAACCACTTCCTTGATGAGATAATAGCAATAATGACAATGTACATTACAGGATCCATCACAATTTTCAGAGAACCTTCATAGACATGACTCATTCAGTAACTAGTTGCTGTTTACATTTTATAAAAATACTCTATCCTAGTGGGTTATTCACCCAGAGTGGCACAGATGGTAAGTAACGGCATCAAGATCTGATCTGATCTCATCTCTCTGGATTTCTGGTTCCATAACATTCATCAGAATCACCTGGAGGGCTTGTTAAAAGAGCAGTTGTCAGGCCTTCACCCAGTAGTAGGTCTGGGGTTGTTGTTTAGTCACTCAGTCATGTCCGACTCTGCGACCCCATGGACTGTAGCCTGCCAGGCTCTTCTGGCCATAGGATTTTCCAAGCAAGAATACGGAAATGGGTTGCTGTTTTCTTTTCCAGGTGCTCTTCCCGACCCAGGGGCTGAACTTGCATCTCATACATAGGCAGGCAGATTCTTCACCATTGAGCCACCAGGGAAGCCCAGGTCGGGGATTGGGCCCAAGAATTTGCATTCCTAACACGTTTCCAGTGACACTGATGTCGCTAGTACCGGGACCACACTTCGTGGAAACCACTGTGTTATACTATACCACGGCAGCTCTTTTTCTAGAAGGAGAGAATCAACAAATATCCACCCTGTTTCCAAGAAGAGAAAACCCTATGTGGTCTGCCAAAGCCAAATGATATTGAATTGCAAAGGAACATGAGCCCTCATTTTCCCTGACATGTATCAGTTGGAGCTTGCAAGTTAAATGCCTGTGTAGGAAAGCACCTGAAATGAGCAAAACGTCTTATATTCCACTCTCTGGGGCACTGTTTTTTATTTATGGGGAGAGGGGTTGCCCAAACAAGCTGGAGGTTTTGCTTAAGTGTGGGTGGTGGGAGCGAGGATTGAGTGCATGTTTGTGCGTCAC
This sequence comes from Antilocapra americana, assembly GCA_007570785.1. NCBI lineage: Eukaryota > Metazoa > Chordata > Mammalia > Artiodactyla > Antilocapridae > Antilocapra > Antilocapra americana. The sequence continues at coordinate 10,523,831 of ML660770.1, read as the reverse complement.
TGTGTACTGACAGGCCATAAGAAACTTAAGGATCACGACAAAACTGCTGAGCGGGAACTTCCCTGGTGGTCCAACGGTTAAGAATCCGCCTTCCAGTGCAGAGGACTCAGGGTCGATCCCTGGCTGGGGAACTAAGATCCCATATGCCATGGGGCAATCCAGCCCATGTGCCACAACTACTGAGCACACAAACTCTGGAGCTTGTGCCCGGCCACTGGAGAACCTGGGTGCTGCCACAAAGATCCCACATAGGGAAGCTAAGACCCAAAGCAGTCAAATAATTACATTTTGTTGTTATTTAGTTGCTATGTCGGGTCTGACTCTTTGCAACCTCATGGACTGCAGCATGCCAGGCTTCCTTGTCCTACATTATCTCCTGGAGTTTGCTCAAACTCATGTCCGTTGAGTAGATGATGCTATCTAACCATCTCATCCTCAGCCACCCCCTCCTCCTTTTGCCTTCAATCTTTCCCAGCATCAGGATCTTTTCCAGCACATCGGCTCTTTTCATCAGGTGACCAAAGTGTTGGAGCTTTGGCTTCAGCATCAGTCCTGCCAATGAATGTTCAGGGTTGATTTCCTTTAGGATTGACTGGTTTGATCTTCTTGCCGTCCAACAGACTCTCAAGAGTCTTCTCCAGCACAATTCGAAAGCATCAATTCTTCAGTGCTCAGCCTTCTTTATGGTCCAACTCTTACATCCCTACATGACTACTGGAAAAACCATAGCTTTGACTATACAGACCTTTGTTGGCAAAGTGATACTTTCGAATATGCTGTCTAGGTTTGTCATAGCTTTCCTTCCAAGGAGCAAGTGTCTTTTAATTTCATGGTTGCAGTCACCGTCCACAGTGATTTTGGAGCCCAAGAAAATAAAGTCTGTCACTGTTTTCACATTTTCCCCCTTAAATTAATAATAATAATAAACTGCTCAGGGGTCTGGAAGTGAGAATCTCTGGTGTCCTCATTCCTAAAATCACGTGAGGTCAGGGCATGAAGCTTGACCCTTTGAATGATAAACCAAGAGATGGCCTCTCTTTATCCAGAGTCGATTCCATGCTCCCTCTTTGGTTTCTCTTTCCCTTGTTTCCTTCATCCTTCCTCTGCAGCCACCTACCAGACAGAAAGATAAAACAAAAAGGAGAGGAGCAGCCAATTGTAAGGCCATCAAGTGTGGCTGCCAAACCACAGGCGAGCGGGGGATAAGAAGGGGGGACATACAAGAGAAGAAAGAGACCTATTTATCCTCTGAGTCTCTGAGTGGATCTCACTGTCTACATAAACAGTAGCTGAGAGCATTAAAAACAAACACAGTCATACTACTGATACAAACACAGTTCATATTCTCAGGGGCTCCCTCCATGGGAGTCTTTCAGAGACCTGTAACACTCCGCAGCCAACTTCAAGCCCCGCAGAAGGTAAACCAGGACCCCTCAGTGCATTCTAGGTTTGACATGACTACCTCTTTTCTGTCTGGACAGTTTCTGGGATGACGAAGAGTCATCAGTGTCATTTATTAATTTTAAAAACATTAATGTTGTATAAAACTACAAAGAATAACGTGACAATAAACACTCATAGTCTTATATGCAGATTTAATAGCTGTTACATTTGGTTGTATCTCTTCCGGGTTTTATTATTTTATTTTTATGGAATTAAAAGATCTTTCTTTTTATTTATGTATTTAGGCCATGCAGCATGTGGGATCTTAGTTCCCCAACTAGGGACCATAGCCCTATTGGAAATGTGAAGACTTAACCACTGGACCACCAGGCAAGTCCCAGCTTTTATGGAATTAAATGACAGATGAGTCAAAGCTCTTTAACCACTTATCCTTTTTCCATTATCCATCTCAGGCAACAAATATCATGAGCTTTGATTCCTTTTGTTTCATTAAAAATTTACATATAGAAACATGCATTGTAAAACAACATATATTATTATGTTTTGTTTTTATTAATATGTTACTGTTTACTTATCACTAATAATAAATTTGTTAAATAATATAATGTTATTTTTGTTTCCTGTTTATGAGTGATTCACACTGAATGTTTTCTTTTTCTCCTTGTTTTCACTATATATAAAGTTCTGGAGCTCTAACCAGTTGATTGAGATGGTTATTTTTACCTGTTCATTCTGTTCCTATTCATCTATTTGCCCATTTATTCCTCTATAGCGGACTGTGGATTGTTGCCAGCTTCATTCACTCTTATAAGCAATGCTGCATTACCCACCCTACTACATGACCTTGTGCATACACACCAGAGTTTCTGTTGGGTATATGCACAGAAGTGGAATTACTGAGACCTAGGTATTAAATCTTGAATTTTGCTAGTGGCTGTCAATATAACTTGAAAGTTGGTATATCACCTTATAGTCCCAAGACCAGTGAGGAAGGATACCATTTCACCCACATGTTGACAATTGCTGAGACTTTCAGACTTCTGAGTTTTTGCTAACGTCCTGTCTACAGTAAAAGCTATCTGCCTCATGTTTGTTTTAATTCACACCTCCTTGTAACTGAGTTTTTTTCTGATTATTTCCTTTTCTGTCACTTGCCTGTACATGTCCTTTGCCCATTTCTCTATGCAGTTATATTTGTCTTTTTTGTCTAATGATTTGTAGAAATTCTTTTGTTTTACACAATCAGAACAGTAATTTATATATTATATATAAATAATGCAAGTATCTTCTCCCTGTCTTTGGCTTATGTGTTAACATTGTTTATGAGTACATTATTTAATAAAGAAGTCAAAAGAAGCGATCATAGCTCATTGACTTAGCACTGTCACAGATAATCCTTCAGGTGGCTGGAGAGTAAAGAAGTGGAGAGGCTATACCTGGAGGAATCAAAATTTAAAGTCAGGTCTGAAAGCCACAAACTCAGTGCTCACTCCACCCCAAACCAACACACTTGCTCACGTGTTCCCTCTTGCAGAAACATTGTAAAATAAAGCCTTGGCATGGTTAAAATGGGCAATGAGACGATTTATGACATCAGAAGTATTTGGGGACATTTGTTAAAATGTCAGAGATTTTTATTCTGTAGGATTGGTGTTAGTCCCAGAAACATGTGTTTCATACAAGCTCCAGGAGACCAAGATATAGCAGATCAGTGGGCTAGACTTTGAGGACACTCTTGACAGAGCTGAGAAATCAAAGCATTTACCTGTGCTTCCCTCCTGTTGACCTATACCCTTTTCAAGGACAGGGACTTTCTTCTGCTTTTTCTCAGCATCCAGCATTGTGCCTAGCTCAATAAATAACTGTGGAATGAAGTAAGAGTCCAGGTATCACATATGGTAAGTGACCACACATGGCTAAGAAAAGTCTTAGGAAAGCCTCCACTTAGCCTCAAATTCTAAACTTTCTTCTCCTGCTGAAAGGGAGGTAGGCAACAACAATTCATTCTATATGCCAAGTTCTCTTGACCTCAGTTCCTTCACACTGTTGACTATCGGCCCTGAGAGTTGTCATCTGAAAGTACATTTTATGAAAATAAACATTCCCAATTATATGAGTCTATAAAATGACAGCCAATTCAGTGGAGAAGGAAATTTCTCTAAATTCTTTACTATGTTGATATCAAACACCCAGATGTTTCTCTGAAAGTTCATGCTTGAAACATGCCTGTTAGGATTCCTTCTATATCCTCTCTCTGCACCTTGTCCTAGTGACACAAGGTAGAGCAAGTTCCCAAGTCCCTTGCCTCCTGCCATCTCTGTGAGGCAAGGATGATTCATGGGTCTGAGCTCTTAGTCTTGACAATTGCCTGCATCCGGTTAGGCCATCTCTGTCTTTGATCAAAACTGTCAGCATTTTCCTTCCTCTGTGCTTTAGTCATGCACTACTGAGATGATCAGTGGATCTGCTCTCCAAAGTAGGCCAGCCAATGACACCTTCTAGCCAGGCAAGAATTTTCCCTGTTAGAGCTGGGTGTGATGCAATGGTTCAGAGATGTCTGGCAGGGCAGAAAAAAAGGTAAGCATTTCTGAGAGCTCTGTCACCTCTACCTATTTCTGGTTGCTCAAAGGGACAGGTATCTCTGAATATCCTTAAAAGATATGATGAAGAGAGGCCCTGAGAAGTATATTTGAACAAGAAATGTGACAGAGTCACTCCGGAATGTGGTTCAGGGAGATTCTTATTTCTCTTAGGTATTTCTAATTTTAGAAATAACATTAAAACTTTTTAAGAATGCCAAGATGTTCAAACTCTTTATATGTTTAATCAAGAAACCCGTGGAGATGTTACTGGTTTGAAGCTAGAGACCATGAGGTTGTCTTCTCTACAGTTAAGGAAGATGACAGTCTTACACCAAAGAGCGTGGGGAGACCGATACGCAGCTGACATAGAACAGAAGTGGGGAGAATATGTCCTCTGGAGGAGGGGCTGGAATTCATTCTATCTTCCTCCCCCAGGCCAACAGCCACACTCAATATTCTTCTGCTCTTCACAGCAACTGCTTTCTCTTTACTTCTCTGAAAGAACCAGACGGAAGGTGAGTGTATAGAATTGTTGTCGAGGCATTCATGCACCATAACGTATGCATCACAAACAAACACAATGCAGAAGGAGTTACAGGATTTTGTCAGCTGGTTTTGTCAACTGACAGTAGAGTTTTCATAGCTTGGATGAATCGGATCCAAGGGGGTTTTGCCTATAAACTTATATATAGCCTCTGAAGCTATTTTAAGCTATATAATTCTGACAAAGCAGCACCTGACTCATAAAAACATTTTTTCCTATGGGCCTAATATTGTGTGATAATTATTTTCTGATCTTTTTAAAGCTCTTGGCTTTGGAAACAGGAAGTGGGAAAGGAAACCAGAAAATCAAAACATTCTAACTTAAGGTGAAATCTGAGTGGCACTGTATCTAGCGTGTGTGTGTGTGTGTGTGTGTGTGTGTGTGTGTGTGTGTATGCGCGCGCACGCGCGCGCTAAGTCACTTCAGTCATGTCCGACTTTTTGCAACCCCACGGACTGTAGCCCCCCAGGCACCACTGTCCATGGAATTTCCCAGGCAAGAAAACTGGAGTGGGTTGCCATTTCCTCCTCCTGGGGATCTTCCCAACCCAGGGATCGAAACTGCCACAGTGAATTCTTTACCACTGAGCCACCCAGGAAGCCCTAGTTATGGTACAACAGATTTATGATCCTGATATCATAAGTCATATCAGTCCCACAACAGATGTGAAGAAAACAGACTAAATTTCAAACAAAACATCTGTCAGAGACAAAAGTTTCTTATCCCAATTGCTTCCTTAACCTTTTTTTCCTAATGTTTCAAATTCCTTCTAAGCCTTTTATTTGCCTAAATAACTCATTCTAATTTTGCATTCTGTTCCATAACATAGTCATATCTGCTGGAATGTTAAATAAAAAGCTTAAAGATACCTCTTTGGCTAAACTAATGCTCTAGGAAGGTGTACCATATTTATCTTGCAGGTCTATGAATTTTAGTCACCTTGCCAGATTACTGTAACCCAGAGTAAAAGTAGAAAAAATAAATACATTTCCATTACCAAAAACACAACTGAGAAGTCCCTTCCTATCAGAGTGCACCAATAGCATATTATTTGCACCTAAAAAGGAGCAAGTTACCAGTAATGATCACAAAGTAGATTTTAAATGCGTAGAAGATGAGCATGAGGATAATGATAAATAAGAACAATTTAGTGCTAATTAATTAGAACAACAGAGTGCAGAATTATTTCTGCCACCTAAACCAACCAGTTTTTAAAAATCTAGCACAGGGAATGAGTTGCATGCTAAATTCCTAACAGGACACATAAATTGGGTTGGCTAAAAATTTCACTCAGGCTTTTCCATAAACTATTATGGAAAAACCCAAATGCACTTTTTGACCAACCCAATAATATGAGATTCAGAAGCAACATGGTAGAGCAAGAAGAGTTTTGGACTGGGGCCCAAGACCTAGTTTCTAGATTCAGTTCTGCTATCAACAAGTTTTGACCAGAGTTTTGATAGGTGCTTGACTCCTGTGTTTGCAGCTATAGAGTTAGATGGCTTCTGACACGCCATTCACAAACACTCTATGCATCTATGGTGTCTGACAAATGAATAGTGAATGGTGAGTGGAATACAGGCACTGGGATCAGACAGCTGAGCCTGAATCCCAGTGGAGACATCTAATTGCTTTGGGAGCTTCTACTTTTCTATGTGTGAAATGAGATGTAACTCAAAGGGTCACTGAGAAGGTTAAATGAGAAAACATTTGTGAAAAATCTACCAATCTATCATGGTGCCCTCCATGATATCAGCTACTGTTTTGATGATACTTGTTACATAGATAAGAAAGAGATGGAGGAGGAGCACTCCAATTGTTCTGCCGGAGTTATCAGTTTCATTACAAACAGTACAGCCTACTTTGTATTCGATACTCTTGTCACTCTCCACACCATGTAATTTTTCTTCATTGATTTACTACAAATTATAACTATGTCCTTAGTTCTGTGATTCTAAGATTATTTATCTGCAATCTTCCTTCTCATGCTGACCTAAGCCCAATGAGGGCAGAGGACACATCAGTTTTGCTCACATCGGTATTCTCAGAATCTAGGGTAGTGCCTAAGACAAAATGCTCAATAATTATCCACCAAATGGATGACTGGATGAATGAGTAATGAAAAGTACTATGAAATATTTGTCCTTATTAATATCTCACGGAAATCATGAGGAAACCTACTTGTTCAGTCCCACTTGGATTACTGAATCTGACTGCTCTACATGGGTCATTTCAAGTACAATGTATAATGTTCAATTGTAGGTCATTCTGCTATTGATTCACACAGCTACCAATTTTCAGAACTTACACAGATTACCACCCATCGTGGCTCAGATTCTGCCATTCACATCCACCTACATGGCTGCCCGATAAAGCCTATATCTTTATCAACTCATGGCAGTAATGAGGAATGTTCTAGTTCACAATGGTAAAGAATCTGCCTGTCAATGCAGGAGACACAGGAGACGGATATGGGTTGGATCCCTGGGGCAGGAAGATCCCCTGGAGGAAGAAATGGCAACGCACTCCAGTATTCTAGACTGGAAAATTCCAAGAACAGAGGAGTGTGGCCTGCTACAGTCCATGGGTTCACAAAGAGGCAGACATGACTGAGCAACTGAGCATGCTATTACCATGTGTTTCAAGAAAAACAACAGGTATTTCTTGCATTTTGTTTCTTATTGTTCTAAATTGATGATCCATAGTCTCTAATGTATATCAATATCACCTGGGAACTTGCTAAATATGCAGATTCCTAGGTCCCACCCTCAGATATTCTGATTTGTAATATCCATTATGAGGCCTAAGGATCTGCATTTTGAACAAGCTCTCCAAATAAGATGCAGGAAGACTGGTCCACATTTTGAGAAACAATGCTTTAAAGACTGCTCTGAAAATATTTACTGTATGTTTTCTTAATAATATTCATGCAGATAAAGATACTTAGAATCAATACTCTTGAAACGTAATTGGATATAAACTCTTTTGAATTTTTCTGGGGTGTCCTAAAGGGTTGACAAAGTTCTACAGTAAGCATATTCAGAAGGAGAGTTATTCTTTTTGATCCTTTAAAAAAGTTGAAAAAAAATATTTTGGAACCTCCAGGTTTTAAATGTCAGTTACAAAAGTTGCTATTTTATTCAACAAAGAGAGACGAGACCATGAACAGATACCCAGAGCTCAACAATGACCAGTGGCTAAGGACTGCATGCATGAAATTAACAGACACATGCTTGTTGGAAGAAAAGCTATAACAAACCTAGATGGCATATTGAAAAGCAGAGACATCACTTTGCTGACAAAGGTCTGTACAGTTAAAGCTATGGTCTTTTCCAGTAGTTATGTATGGATGTGAGAGCTGAACCATAAAGAAGGCTGAGCACCAAAGAATTAATGCTTTTTGAATTGTGCTGGAGAGGACTCTTGGGGGGGGGTCCCTTGGACTGCAAGATCAAACCAGTCAATCCTAAAGGAAATCAACCCTGAATATTCATTAGAAGAACTGATTCTGAACTTGAATCTTCAATACTTTGGCCACCTGATGAAAAGAACTGACTCATTGGAAAAGATACTGAAGCTGAAAAAGACTGAAGGCAAAAGAAGACAGCGGCAGAGGATGAGATGGTTAGATAGCATCATCGACTTAACTGATGTGAATTTGAGCAAACTTTGGGAGATACTGGAGGGCAGTGAAGCCTGGTGTACTACAGTCCACAGGGTCACAAAGAGACATGACAGCGGCTGAACAACAAAAATAAAAACTAAAAGTTCAGTTCAGTTGCTCAGTCGTGTCTGACTCTTTGTGACCCCATGAACTGCAGCATGCCAGGCCTCCCTGTCCATCACCAATTCCCAGAGTCCACCCAAACCCATGGCCATCGAGTCGATGATGCCATCCAGCCATCTCATCCTCTGTCTTCCCCTTTTCCTCCTGCCCTCAATCCTTCCCAGCATCAGGGTCTTTTCCAATGAGCCAGCTCTTCGCATCAGGTGGCCGAAGTATTGGAGTTTCAGCTTCAACATCAGTCCTTCCAATGAACACTCAGGACTGATCTCCTTTAGGATGGACTGGCTGGATCTCCTTGCAGCCCAAGGGACTCTCAAGAGTCTTCAGCAACACCAAAGTTCAAAAGCATTAATTCTTCAGCACTCAGCTTTCTTCACCATCCAACTCTCACATCCATACATAACCACTGGAAAAATCATAGCCTTGACTAGACGGACTTTTGTCAGCAAAGTAACGTCTCTGCTTTTTAATATGCTATCTAGGTTGGTCATAACTTTCCTTCCAAGGAGTAAGCGTCTTTTAATTTCATGGCTGCAATCACCATCTGCAGTGATTTTGGAGCCCCGCAAAACAAAGTCTGACACTGTTTCCACTGTTTCCCCATCTATCTGCCTTGAAGTGATAGGACTGGATGCCATGATCTTAGTATTCTGAATGTTGAGCTTTAAGCCAACTTTTTCACTCTCCTCTTTCACTTTCATCAAGAGGCTCTTTAGTTCTTCACTTTCTGCCATAAGGGTGGTGTCATCTGCATATCTGAGGTTACTGATATTTCTCCCGGAGAAAACGACAATACCAAAGTCTTGTTGACTTTTTCTGGAAGCCTTTGAAGGAGTCATGAGAGTACCTGAGACTCTCATATCTGATAGAAGTAATACGATCAAGCAGAAGACATGCAGGTAAGGACTAATAATCTCCCCGATGGCAATAGGATAGTCCGCATGCTACGGTCACAAAGGAAGTAAAAGTTCTCACTGTTGACAGATGGTCATCAGTTGTGCCTAAATGACTTTGAGGGCAGTGAATAAAATCCATGTTTACTCTAGCAAGAGAAAGAGTGAATCTCTTAAAAGTCAGAGTGCAAGGCATCTCTGTCTATTAAAAATCATGCAAATAACCTATCTCCCAACTTAAAACAGCTCCAGTCTTACAGCAGCTAATGCTATTTTACTTCCAGACGTCTCCCACACCTAAGAATAAAGCAGTAAGCTACATAATGTATTCCACCTCTAATTTAGAACCTGAATTTCATGTCTTTGGAGGTGTGTAAAAGGCCTACGTCAACCTTTAGCTTTCTGCAAAGATAATAATTTAGGCTATCACCAGACACTTGTCTAACCTGTAATTTTTCCTTACTCCATTTTATTTTGTCTCCATGATTATGTAGAGAGCGGTGTTTGCCACAGTGCCAAAGAGTAATACAAAGGAGCATGTACTTAATTATTTGTGTAAAGACAGAAGTGACACAAGTTTTCAAATGTGGTGAAGCCCTCACATCGGAACCTATGGTCCTCCTTTATGTCACCCCAGGTAATTTCAGACCATCTGTGATACTTGGTACAGTAAGCAAGGAGCTCCAGAAGGCAATTAAAGGAAGAGGGAAAAGGCTACTAACAGAATTGATGGGAGAATATCAGGGATGAGCATGAGGAAGGGGCTTCCCTGATGGCTCAGCAGGTGAAGAATCTTTCTGCAAGGCAGGAGACTCAGGAAACAAGGGTTCGATCCCTGGGTGGAGAAGATCCCCTGGAGTAGGAAAATGGCAGCCCACTCCAGTATTCTTGCCTAAAAAAAATCTCATGGACAGAGGAGCTGGTGGGCTACAGTCCAAAGTGTCACTAAGAATTGGACACTACTGAAGCACAGCACAACAATAACAGCAGCATGAGGAAGGGCAACAGCAGTTACATTTGCTGAAGGAAAATTCACAATTGATTTTGTTTGACTCATTTATTCAGAGAGGGTAGTACCTGGGGGTTATCACCCAGCAATACAGGCATTACTATGTGTCTTAAGCAATGGAAAACCTCCTAGGACCCTTTGGGTTCTGTATCCTTTGTGGGCATCGATTCATTTATTTTATTCATTCAAAGAAAGCCTCTGTTGAGCACCCATCAGGATTTGCTCTAAGCACAAAGGATGCAATAGCACGAGATACATTTCCATCTGTAAGCAGTTTTAAGTCTCTTGGGAGAGACACACCAATAAACATGAAATGTCAACTCATCGTGACTTCCAGCTAGGGCTGGAGGGTCAAAGAAGGCTTCTTGGAATTGATACTGGGGCTGCAGTTCCAAGAACAGCAGAAGTTGGGAGGAGACTGTGAGGGAGACAAGGCAAGAAGAGATAAAGAGACTTCCAAGTAAACCCTTGGCAAGAGCACTTAAGGGAGAATCAACAGCACTTGGGGAGTGATGGAGTATGTTGCTTGGAGGCAGTTTCTGGAGGAAGAGAAGAAAGATCTGTAGCATAGAAGGGCATTTTCCTTTCTTCTCCCCACCATTGCCAGACACAGCAGAATTCATATTCCCTCCTGGCAACCGTGAGCCATGCTAATCAAGCAGCCAAGCTTTGAAGACTGACTTACGGTGGCCTCCGATCCATTCACCTACAGCCAAAGCAAATACAAATTATACTTTCTTAATCTACCTACATACATCAAATCTAAGGCTCTATTTCCTTTTGGCCTGTCTTCTTTACCTCCTTCATTTCATACACAATGAACAATGATATCTACAGTATTGCCTACCCAGACAGATTTAATACTATCTCTGTGTATTTATACTGTCTAGATTAAACTAACTTAAAAAAAAAAATCTATCTCCCCAGTTCTTCGAGTTTCATGTTCTGTTGTGCTTATACTTCTTTCAAAAATTTAAAGAGTCTTCTTGACAGTTTTAGGAGGGGCCTCTCTGGCAAGCTGGGTCTCCCCACTCTTTACTGTTGATATGATCTATGCATTAAGAGCACAAATGCCAAGGCTTTGTACTGGCACCAAATAAAGCATGTTAAGTGGATACATCCCTGCTCTTTAATTTACTTTGCTGAGGATAGGAGTTTCAAATCACTTCCATTTCCCTGCCCAGTTTTTCAAGCATTCCCAGGGAATTAACAAACTTGAGTCTCTAAGTACCTCATTTGTAATGGTGTGCTGGAACCAGTCCACACCAGCTCACAAGAATCGGCTATTAAATTTTCAGGAAATTTGTGAACCGGTTGTTAGAAACAGCTGTTATTAAAAATTAAATTAAACACACTAACAAATAAATTATGTTTCAAACAAGGGTAATATATACTAAAAACATCATTTCCTAATCCTGTGTTTTACTATTTATCTACACTCTCAAGTTCATTCACATCCATTGTTTTGGGGTGGTGGTAATAATACATACAGTGGTATCTACTGGCATTCTTCTCAATTCTGCATCCAATGATGACATATTGGTAACTCAAAAATAGCCATGCTGGGAGTATTCACACCATACAATTGGCAAATGCTACAAATCATGATTCATTTTTTTCTTCAGAGATCCAGTTTTTAAGCCTTGACTCATGCACCACTGCCCATATTGAATAAACAATGGGAAGATTGTGGAGAAGGAGAAAAAAATGAATACTGGGAGAAAAAAAACCAGTCAGTCAGTTCTAATAATATGTAGAAACTCCAGTAACAGTATAGTTTAGGGGAGGATCAGTGACATAAAATCATATTCTCTGATGATGTATACAATCTATTAATCTTAAAGTTAATAGATTTTTCAGGACAAGGAAGTCATGACATGTCAGTCTTGTTCCTTTTTGCCTTTAACAGAACAAGTGACTGTAAGAGAAGTGACAACAGGAGTCTGCAGTATACAAAACCTACTTAGGACATCTGCCAGCACACCCTGATGACCTGGGAACAGCCTTGGTTGCATAAGTTCTCCCAGACATTTGAGAAATCACAAAGTAGATGAACTTGTTTTATGGATTAAGGTAAAAATTACTAGTACTTCTTAGTCGAAATTATTTCTTCCAGCCTCTGCAGTTTCTGGGTGTTGTAAATGGCATATAAATGGCCTCTCTGTGCTCAAGAGGACACGCAGGGCTATTTATTCATTGAAAGATTTTTGATGTGGACCATTTTTAAAGTCTCTATTGAATTTGTTATAATACTGCTTCTGTCTTATGTTTTGATTTTCTGGCCCAAAGGCCTGCAGGATCTTAGTTCCCCAACCAGGAAGCGAACCTGCACCCTTCTGCATCGGAAGGTGAAGTCTTAACCACTGGACCTCCAGGGAAGTCCCAGGCAGGGGAGATGAAGGCTCAGGGTAAGTTACAACCTCGCCAACAACAACTATAGTAATGGCACAAATGCTCTCACCAGACGGCCTCCATGGACCCCCTGGGACTTCTTTGATGCCTTAAATATCTATGAGGTATAGTCAGGGCAAAAGCAAATATCTAATTGTTTGGAGAGGGATGCAGAAACACTGCACTTCAACAATCTTCCTAAAACTAGGAATAGATCCAGTAAAAAGACAAACAGGACCAGAAGCCCCAAACTCTGACTCTTAGTCAAATATAAACTCCACAGCCAAAGGGTAATGAATGTTGATTTCAAAGCCTCAGCTTTAATTCAAGCAAATTGCTTTAGTGGATAAATAAACAATGGTCCAAATTTTCAAATTTCTGAGATTTTTTAGGAATTAGCAAAACTTTCATTAAATAAACTAACAAAAGACAAATTTGTGTATTTGAAGCTACTCAGGGTACTTAACCATGAATTCCAAAGTGTGGAAGTCAACATTACAATTAGATGGCAAACTTTCTCCTAAAGATGTTGTAGACTTAAATAATTTTATGATTTCAGCCTGATTTAAAGACTTCTCACAGTTGATCCCGTCAAATGAAAATTATATAAAATCTGGTTTACAACTAGCTCTAAGCACTTCATAATAATATACCGTGAGTTCAATGACTAGTAAGCAAAGTAAACCTTTCAAATTCTGTCTAATCAGTGTGAGTGAGGAAGGAATTTTTGGGTGCTTCCATCCATTTCCTAGGCAGGGTGCATCATCTGGCCATTTGTTCCAACTAATTATTAATAGTCAGAAGGAAAATATGAGATACTGGGCCAAGGAATTGGAAAGAATTGCCTCTGAACACTTGTCTTATTCAAGAGAATTTTCTACTTCTGATTCTGAACATTATAAAATAACCTTGCTGCTTCTGAAATGTGTTCTACCTCTCTTAAATAGAGATGAAGTGCACCTTAAACATCATTTCTAGCTGGGCTTAACACATGCAAGGCATTCCTGCCATTACCTGTACAGGACAGACACAGCAAATCTATTAGGATAAGCCTGAGTCTAAATTAATAAATAAGAGTACTCATTCCCACTGTGTCTGGATACAATCTTACACATGTTCTCAACATTCTCCAGCATACCACTGCTGATGAATCTAAATCAGCACTTGAACTCAGGTGGACGGAACTGGAGCCCATTATCCAGAGTGAAGTAAGCCAGAAGGGAAAACAACAATACAGTATACTAACGCATATATATGGAATTTAGAAAGATGGTAACGAGAACCCAGCATGCGAGACAGCTAAAGGAACACAGATGTATAGAACAGACTCGTGGACTCTGTGGATGAGGGCAAGGGTGGGATGATATGGGAGAATGGCATTGAAACATGTTAATTATCATATGTGTAATCAATCGCCAGCCCAGGATTGATGCTTGGGGCTGGTGCATCGAGATTTCCCGGGGGGAGGGAGGAGGGAGGGGGGTTCTGGAGGGGGAGCATATGTAAACCCATGACGATATCATGTCATTGTATGGCAAAACTAATAAATAAATAAATAAATAAATTAGCGCTTGAGATAAGCCCAGATCTGATCCAACATTTGGGTTTCATTAAAAGTGAGGTCCATAAAGGTTAAATGACTTGTTTAAAGTCACAAAACTACCTAGTGGCAAAACTAGAATTTGAAGCTAATTTTCTAGTGCTCTTTCTTCTGTGATGTACTACCTTACATAGACCACAGAGGGTCTTGAGCTGATGTAACCTGAATTCTCACCCAGAAGTGTAAGAATTTTGTTGATGGAAACCATCAGGGGAGACTCATTCTGAAAGGCATCTGCAGACATTTTAGAGATGGAGCTGTTTTGAGTTGCTGTTCAGCAAAAAGCACTAGTCCTTTTCCTTCCATAAATGAATTATCAGTGTTAATGGTGTTAAAGGGCTTCATAGGTGGCTCTAGTGGTAAAGAACCCACTTGCCAATGCAGGAGAAATAAGAGATGTGGGTTCAATCCCTGGGTTGGGAAGATCTGGAGGAAGGCATAGCAAATCACTCCAGTATTCTTGTTTGGAGAATCCCATGGACAGAGGGGCCTGGCAGGCTACAGTCCATGGGGTTGTAAAGAGTCAGACACAACTGAAGCAACTTAGCATGCAAGCACATATGGTGTTAAAATCAAACTGGCCAAAAATAGAGCTCTCAGATTAAGGAACTCAGCAATTATTTGTTAATTCATTTGCTTAAGCAGAGTTATGAGCTGAATTATGAATAAACAAATCATTTTCATCTTAACAGGCTTCATCCTTGCCTTATAAACTGTGGAGACATACAACAGAAGTATGGGGAATTTGGAGGTGAGGGAGAAATATGGACCAGTCAAAAGGGAAATTTGACCTAGATTTCCTTGGAAGTGCTCTGTCCGTTCATTTTTGGGTGGGTGTTATCAGTCAAAACCAAGTCGTTGCTATTCTGATATTCTTAATCTACAACGCCAGTTTTGATCCTGCTATGTGAGTTAACATTTGCAGCATTCTCAAACAATTACTGGAAACACTTGATAAGACTTTCCATTTCCGCTTTTCTTCAACCATGCTTTTTAACTCTTTCAGGTTGTTGATGACTGTGTCCAGCAAAACCAAGAGCAAGACTTGGTAGGTACCATCATAAAGGGCTTGCAGCTCTCAGACGCATGTAGCTACACGGTGGGACAGAGTAAAGCAGTGTATACTGCAGACACAGCATGTTTTGCTATCTCTCAGAGGACTCTGAACCTACCAGCTGCCCACACACATGAATAAAGCCTGCCCTGGTCTCAAGAACACTGACATTTTTCTACCTCCACCCTTGGCAGCAAGCCTTTCATGGATGTGCCACTTTGGCTTGAAATTTGCTTCAGCTGGTTAGTATGACTCAGGAATTTCATATTCCTAAAGTCCAGTTAAAATTCAAGCTTTTAAGAAGAATCCAAAAGTGTTGGGGTCTCTGGATGTTCTTCTCTTGTTGTATTGATGTTGTGAATCTTCTTTGCCAAAAATGTGACTTGCACAACTGCATCAATACATATAAGACTCCAGGTGAAAGCTATCAGTGCATGTAGTGGAACCTTGGGGCCCCAGAATTTGATCTCATCCTCTGAAAGTATAGCAGAGTGTTGGTATTTTTATCAAAGGCATTCTTATAAATGTAACAAACCAATTACAGTTGTAATATTACTTAACAGGGCTCTTTACAGATCTTTGTCTCTTAAAAAAATGGACATATTAATTATCTTGAGCTAAGAAAAATGAAAACACAAAGATCAGTGAAGAGAGTCCTAAACCAGGAGGTAGAGGATTGAGGTTTCTTCTGTGCTAAGTCCTTCAGTCATGTCTGATTCTTCACAACCTCATGGACTGTAGCCCTCCAGGTTCCTCTGTCCTTGGGGATTCTCCAGGCAAGAATTTTGGGGTGTGTTGCCATGCCTGCCTCCAGGCGATCTTCCCAACCCAAGGATCAAACACAGGTCTCCCACATTGCAGGTGGATTCTTTACCATCTGAGCCACCAGAGGAGCCCAGGCGACTGAGGTTTAAACTAGGACATTTCCTCAGTGTGTTATTAGGACTTCTCTTCTTCCAGCCCTAAAACTGTCAGTGGTCCCTGGGGATACATGTGAACAATGGTGAACTCATATCTAAGAATATTTGGAAATGACTTTTGCAGCATGGAAGATCACTTTGGCTTAGGAAATAATGAGAGGACAGTGAGGGTGGTCCACATTTTTCACAGTTAAGATAGAAAATGTTTATGAGAGATACAGGCAGACAATCAATTTTTATTGTAAGCTTTTCACAAATTCTCTTCTCACAAGACTTTCTGTTTTAATTGGTAATGGCCCCACTTCTAATCGCACAAAGCCCTTCCAAAGTTCTTCCCAAATAAATTTCAGCTCTCATTTACTGTTTTATACTAATTTGCTGTGACTAGTTCCATGGCAAAAGGAATCGGTGTAAAGCCTGCAATCAAAAAGGCCAAAAGGAAACCAGTGCAAAGGAGGCATTAGGGCTTCAGTCTGAGGTTGGCAACCCATAAGCACAGTCAGTGGTGAAGCCAAGGCAGTGATTAAGAACAGAGGTCAAGACACAAAAGAAGAGGAGAGAGAATCCTATGGTTCAGGCACACAGGATTAGAATAGAACAGGTTGAAAGCAGACAGGGAGGGAAGGAGGCCTCAAATACCTGGCACACCTACAGGTATTTCTACCAACCTTGGCTTTGCAAATCAACTCCTATGTTCCCAATCCCATGTAAGGAATGTGATTTTAATTCCCGATTTCAGCTTCAACAGTGGGATAATCCAGTTCCATGTTTGCCAAAGTTTAGTCTGAAAAGACCCTGAAGCTGGGAAAGATTGAGGGCAGGAGGAGAAGGTGGTGACAGAGGACGAGATGATTGGATGTGACCATGGACTCAACGGACATGAGTTTGAGCAAACTCCAGAAGATAGTGAAGGACAGGGAAGCCTGGTGTGCTGCAGTCCCTGGGGTCGCAAAGAGTCGGACACGACTGAGCGACTCAAGAACAACAACAACCAATACTGTTACATAGGGTGAGTCTAAGTAAGACATATATTATAAAATTTAGTCTTAACTTTCATGGGTTTCTTTTTATACACGTCAAGAACTTAGAACAAAACCCCTATAATTTCTTAGATGCTATTGCTTAGGACAAAGCTACATTTTTTTAAAGTGCATCAATTTAAAGTAAAAAAAAAAATCTATGAACTAATAAGAGGAGTAAGGTACAGATAAGGGAAAAAAATCCCAAACAGTTTTTGAAGAACTTACGTTTGGGAAAACCTGATCAAGTCTGGCTCACATAACAAAGGTTTGTTTCTTGCTCCTCTTTGTCTCCCTAAAATGGAGTGAGATCCCAACCTTATTTTATTTAAGATGCAGTGTTGCAAAGTTTAAAAAAAAAAAGGAATGCTAAAAAGGATGGGAGGGAAAGGGTACCAAAGCAGTCTAAATTCATTCTTCCAACAGAGCAGAGCAAGAGTGTCAACATAATGAGATTTTACAAAGACTCTTCCCCAACAATTACAAAACAGTATCGTTTGTGGACCCAGTTGTAGTAAAGGAACATTCTATTCTGAGCAAGGGGAATGGTAGGCATCTTAGGATCACCACACTGCAATGAAGGTGCCCAAAGTGAACATCGATATTTCCTGTTCCTGGCAAGGTGCCGCAGAACATACTCCCTGCTTTATAACCTCTTAATTGTCAGAGTACATCTTGGAATCACAAACAGTCAGCATTTCAACCACTCCTTCTAAATTTGCACTTTTAGAAGGAGTCTCTCCTAAAATGCTGCATTGATTGGGGGGAAAAAAAAGTTGAAAAAGGTAAGAGGTTCAAGAGGGAGAGAATATATGTATATTTCCAGTTGATTCACGTTGTTGTACAGCAGAAACTACCACAACGTTGTAAAGCAGATATCCTCCAAATAAAATGAAAAAAGAAAAAAAAGGCAAAGAAACATGTTCCAACTTAGAAGAGGCAGAGGAGAGGTAAAGAACCAGGGTTTAGCACAAGGAGCATTGCATTCTCGGACATTAGAACACTAATGTCAAAGCAGGGTTTATATGCGTGTGTGTGTGTGTTTAAACTATTTACAAAGATTTATTCTGAAGTCACTCATTCCTTTATTTCCTCATTTCAGCAGTGAAAATGAGCATAATCTTGCTTCAAAATGGCTTTTAAAAGGGTGTTGCCTTTTTTTTTTTAAGAGCAATAGTATTCATTTAACTTGAGGGTCATATCAGTATAATCCTGAAAAATAAGTCTCACAGATTCTCCCGTGCATGTCAGGTTTGGAGGTCAAGTCCAACAAGGCAGTTCACCGTGGCCTCATGGGTTGACAATGGGAGAATCACATGAAAGAAAAGGCTGAGACTGGAGACCTCGGAAAAGAGAGAGACACCAACCACAAACTTTAAAAAGAACCTGTCTTTAAAATAATGTGTTGGGGCCCATAACTCTCTCATCTGTGACAAGATGTCACAGAATGTCCCAATGCGGTGTTCTTCCTGAGTAGCTGTCTTGTCACAAGAGAAGCCTGTCAGGACTGATCCTGGCCAAAGCAGAGGAATGCCAAGGGTCTGAGTAACCTGACTGCCTCACAGTGAGATCCCTATTCCGTGTTTAGAGCATGTTGATCTCTGTTCTTCATAGAGTAACTGACAATGCAGGCGACAGGAAGTAAGACGGAGAGATGGGTTACAGGCCTGAAACAGATGCTTATTAATTATTATGTGCAAAGTAGGGAGAAAGGACTGTGTGGGACACAGACTTGTGGAACTGATAAAACATTTATTGTGCAACTACAATGAGTCAAGCACAATATTAAATAATTTACATATACTAACTTATTTGATGCTGACAGCAAATGCACAAGCTAGACATTATATAGATGAGGAAAATAAGAGGCAGAGAAGCTAAGTAACCTGCCTAAAGCCATGCCATGCAATTGAAAGGGAGGGGTTGGTATGGAGGTGGGTGTGTCTGATCTCAAGCCAGTCTGACTCCCTAGAATTTTCTGTCTGTTTGTTCTGTTCATTGTTCTGCTATTATACAGTGGGCTTCCCTGATACCCCAGTTGGTAAAGAATCCGCCTGAAATGCAGGAGACCCTGGTTCTATTCCTGGGTTGGGAAGATCCCCTGGAGAAGGGAACGGCTACCCACTCCAGTATTCTGGCCTGGAGAATTCCATGGACTGTATAGTCAGTCTATGGAGTCACAAAGAGTTGGACATGACTGAGGGACTTTCACTTTTACTTCACTCACCGAGCTCTTACTACATACTGGACATTATACTAAATGTTCACATGGATTACCTGAGTAAATCCTAGAATAACCCTATTACATAGGTAACCTTAATTCTGAAATTTGTTAGATCATGAAACTGGGGCATGGAGAAAGTAAGTTACTTGCTTGAGGTTTTACAGCTCCCCGGTGGTGAACCAGGACTTGAACCCAGGAAGTCTGACATCAGAGCCCGACTCTATCACAACAGCATATGCCTCATTCTGTTTTTGCACCTAACTCCAAAATCAGACACTGAGGCACAAGACACACTGAGACCACAGGGAGTACCGGTGCGAAGGACACGCACGATGAGTGTGAACTGAGTCACCCCTCCGACAGGTGTTGTAGGCACTCAGGAGATAGCAACTGGCTGTGCTCTGAAGGAATGCTCAGAAGCCCACTGCGCCCATTAAAAAGACTTGAAAGTGAAAGTCATTTGATTCACCTGACCCTCATATTCAGTATGGCCTCTCTGTCCATGGGATTCTCCAGGCAAGAATCCTGGAGGGGGCTGCCATACCGTCCTCCAGGGGATCTTCCAGCCCAAGAAGCAAACCCAAGTCTCTTATGTCTCCTGCATCAGCAGGCCGATTCTTTATCATAAGCCCACCTGGGAAGCCCCTCAGTATGATTAGGATGTCTTAATTCAGTGAGTCCTATTTTTATGTAGAGCAGACAAATCAAACATGGAAAATACAGACAGAATTGCCAGTTCTTAAAATTTTGTTAAACAAGTTAAAAACAATCATTATCAACCACTGTCGATATCATTTTATAAAAAAGAAACACCATATAAATTTAAATTGGTGAAAAACTACCTACACTGTAGTTATTCTGTACTGTTTTTCACAGAATGGTGAAAATGGTATCAAAGAACATGCTGATTCACAAACTGGCGTTTGGAGACATTTTTCCTAGTTGAAAATAATAGCTGACATTAATTGAGCAACTATTTTAGGCCAGGAGCTTTGTAGATATTATCTTGAATCATTATATTAATAGTAACTCAACAAAGTAAATATCATTACCCCCATTTAAGAACAGAGGAGGCAATGGTGCCCCCTCCAGTACTCTTGCCTGGAAAAGCCCATGGATGGAGGAGCCTGGTGGGCTGCAGTCCATGGGGTCGCTAGGAGTCAGACACGACTGAGCGACTTCACGTTCACTTTTCACTCTCATGCACTGGAGAAGGAAATGGAAACCCACTCCAGTGTTCTTGCCTGGAGAATCCCAGGGACGGGGGAGCCTGGGGGCTGCCGTCTATGGGGTCGCCCAGAGTCGGACGTGACTGAAGCGACTGAGCAGCAGCGGCAGCAACCATTTAAGATTAGGGATTTGAGTTTCAGAGAACATAACTGTCAGGTCCAGAGTTACCCAGCTAGGAAGCATTGCTATGCAAATACAAGTCCTTCTAACTTCAAAGTTTGTAACAATTTTTTCTCTTGCATAGGCTGCCAATCCAAAATTTGCTTCTGTAGAGAGTTACTCCATATATTATCACAGGATTTATAATTTTCAAATAATGAAAACAAATTCATTGGGCATTGTCCTGAATTTTGGGTGAAAATTTCAAAAACAAAAGAAGATATTCAACATGCAACCTAGGCAATGACTACAGAGACCCAGGTCCTTTTCTGAAAAGCCATGGTACGGTCAAGCTACCAACATTCTCTGTTTAGTGATTACCAGCCAGTACCACACCCCCTGCCATCTTGCCCATGGACAGTGGCCCCAGGCAAGAATACTGGAGTGGGTTGCTATTTCCTCTTCCAGGGGATCTGCCTGACCCAGAGACTGAACTCACATCTCCTGCGTCTTCTTGCATCAGCAGGTGGATTCTTTACCACAGAACCACCTGGGAAGCCCTATTCAGGTGACCACAGTGCAGTAAATAGAGTTTCCTGTGCTATACAAGCTCACTACTTCTTATAGAGAATAAACCTGGGACCCAAAAGGGTCAGTGACATCCCAGATCTCCTAGCCAGTCAGAACAGTGGCAAGGCAAGAATCCATTCAAGGATTTTGTGCACAACCCCATGCTGGGAACACTTGTCCTTGTAGAGGGAAAGCACTGGGGAACATTTAGGTCCTATCAAAGAAAGGAATATTGTAAAGGACCAGCTTCCCAGAGCTTGGTAAGGAGATAACTGCTTAAATTATTGTAGTCATAACATAGTATCTAGCTCCAGAAAGCTACTCTTGGGAAAGAGAGTCCCTTTCAAGCTGCTAACATCTGAGGTTAAGTGTATAATACTTTAGACTAGAATATGTTTTCTGCATTTGAGGTCATTAAGAAACTGTCTTTTAAAGATGATACTATAAATATGAGAACTCTAATATAATTTAATTACTCTTTTTGATTTAGATTTTTAAGATCTCATCATTTAACTGAATCATTTAATGAGGTCACCATTAAAAACACAAGTTACAGACCTATGTAATGTGAGAAGGTCCTGGTTAATGAAGTTTGGCTAGTAATTGAATGTGTGCTCACAATAATCTGATTTCTTATGTGTTGTCTAGTCTTTAAAACAAAAGCACCTGCTGTAATGTCTGGCACACAGGAGATGTAATACATTTGGGATTCTCTCTTCCCTTGCATTTAGGTGCACACATGGCTATGACAAACCTAGACAGCGTATTAAAAAGCAGAGACAAGACATCACTGAGGATAAAGGTCCATATAGTCAAAGCTATGGTTTTTCCAGTAGTCACGTATGGGAGTGTGAGAGCTGGACTATAAAGAAGGCTGTTGTTTTTCAGTCACTCAATCATGTCAAACTCTTTGCGACCCCATGAACTGCAGCATGCCAGGATTCCCTGTCCTTCACCATCTTCCGGAGCTAAGCACCAAAGAATTGAATACTTTCAAACTGTGGTGTTGGAGAAGACTCTTAAGAGTCCCTTGGACAGTAAAGAAATTAAACCAGCCAATCCTAAAGGAAATCAACCCTGAATATTCATTGGAAGGACTGATACTGAAGCTGAAGCTCCAATACTTTGGCCACCTGATGCGAAGAACCGACTCACTGGAAAAGACCCTGACGCTGGGAAAGACTGAAGGCAGTAGGTAAAGGGGTAACATAGGATGAGATGTTTGGATGGCTTCACCAACTCAGTGGACATGAGGTTGAGCAAACTTATGAGACGGTGAAGGACAGGGGAGGCTGGCATGCTCCATTCCAGGAGGTCGCAAACTGTGGGACATGACGTAGTGACCGAACAACAACATGGCTCTCTGCGATGCGGGTGACAGTTGTTGCGCGTGTGTGTACGTGTGTGTATGCATGCACATCTGCTAACAGGGACTGCAGCAACCTCGTCAACGGTGGCAGTAGAATGGTACCCACAATTCCTACTAGATACTTTGTGACCTGCGCAGGGCTGTCTGAGTCTGTTACCTGCAGTAACGCATGTCTCTCCATCCATAGAGCAGTCCTGGTTCTGATACAGAAGGAGCCTGGAATCCATATTCTCCGACGATTCTTTTCACCTTGAGAGCAGTGACTCTGCTCCGCAGGGAAAGACCTGTTAGGCTCTTCTAGGCCAGGGCTTCTCAAACTTACCATGCATATCAGTTCCCTGAGGACCTTGTTAAAAGGTAGATTCTGATTCTTTAGGTCTGAGATAGGGCCCCAAATTCTGCATTTCTAACAGGTTTCTGTGTGTGTGCGCGCTAAGTCACTTCAGTCATGTCTGACTCTGTGCCACCCTATGGACTGTAGCCCACCAGGTTCCTCTGTCCATGGGATTGTCCAGGCAAGAATATTGGAGTGGGTTGCCACTTCCTTCTCCAGAGGGTCTTCCTGACCCAGGGATTGAACCCCATGTCCATTATGTCTCATGCATTGGCAAGCAGGTTCTTTATCTTTTGGGTTCTAAAAAGAAATAAATGAGATAACAAATGAAAGTATCTAGCATAAAGCTTAGTACATGGTAAAGACTCAATAAAGAGAAGCTAGTATTGCTTTTCTTTTTCTGAAAAAGAGTATCTTTTTTCAAAGTCTGATAAATAAAGGTGACAAAAATAATATGAACACTTTGTATTTATTATTATGAATTAGTCATTTAAAGGCTATATTTTAAAAGAAACAGAACAAATCTTTAACAGTCTCATGCATGACTTATTTCAAGCTCTCAGATTCAACCTGTGGTAGGTTGACTAGAGAACATCTTTGAACCCATCAAAATAGTATTTTAACTCTAGAAAATCTGGAGGAAACAGAAAGGAAGAAAAGTTAACATTAGCAGTCTTGGCTTTTACAGTCTCCTATAATTTAGGGTGAAAGATACAGTCTTCCTTTAATAGTTAAGAACACTAACAAGCCCCATGTCAAGCTGAATATATAGACACTGTAATTAGTTAAATATTATATTAATTGGGTACAGTCAATCCTGTGTCATTCCACTTAATTCCCAGCCACGCTATCTGAACATGAGGGCTACTCACTTTTAACTTCACAGAGAGTTTCTCTCTCACAGAAAAAGATTGACTTTTAGACCATCTGGATATCATCAGAAATGAAAATCAGAAAGAATAATTTACTGACTGAACAGACACTGAAACAGCCAGTGTGGTGGATGACAAGAAGCCCATGTTTTTGTTTTTTCAAAAAACATTTTTGTCATTTGGCTCACATGCATTTCACATTTTGCAATATTTTGGGACAAGCATTTAAACTGTGAGATTGAACTTCACCACTCCAGAGAAAGAAGCAGTCCTAATGGAAGCTAATGCCGAGTCACCAGACTGCTGACCCTTCCCCTAACCTTGCTGTCAATCTCAGAAAAACAGTTTAGGTCAGAAGATACACGGAGAATGAGACGAACCACAAGGCAAACTGGGAGGTCATCTCGCCTGATAGACTGTAAATGCTAAGCGATGAGGGCTGTCTGGTTCAGCTTCTATTCCCATGCTGCCTTGGGCAGACTCTTTCACCTCCCAAATCTTTCTCGGTCTTTTCTGCTGCCAAATGTAAAGAGAAACTCTTCTAGCTCTTAGATGGCTTACCAGGGAGGGCTAGTTAGAAGTATGAGGAAGGATATAATTAATGAACACTTGTCAACCACACATATAACCTGGGGCACAAATTACTCCCACCGGACCTGGTGATGTTGGTGGAGGAGCAAGGAGTTTTGAGAACTGAGCTGCCGTGAAGACAGCTGTTGGCCTGAAGGACCCAAGCACCCACCCTTCTCTCAGTAGCCAGCAAGTAGATCTGCAGAATAGAGTCCCTGGCTGCAGGGAAGAAGAAGCGAATGTCTTAAGCATCTAATGCAGACTGGTTCCAGGAAGGTCAAGTTACATTAGGTTATACACAAGCTGTTATGGAAACCGCTCCCTTTGGAGTGATGTCCAAGGCAGATCCGGGCTTGTCTGGGAAATAGCAGGCTTTTGAGTTTTCCAAGATTTTTCCTGCCTTCCTCCCCATATTTATGTTGTAGTTTGTGGCTGCCTCTGAACCTCAGCTTCCTTGACAAGGGAAAAGAAAGCAAGCTACACCCAACCATTAGTAAGTAAAACAAACATTCAAGGGCATCTGTACCTAGTGAGGGTTTTTCATCAAGGTCTTTCCAACGGAGAGCCCATACCCCAAGGCAATTCAAGGATGCTGTCTGGAGAGTTTGATGGGTGAAAACGGGGCCACAATAAATGATTAAGGTAATCTCTTGTTATGCACAGTAGTATATTTTCCTTCTAGTAAGCAGACCAAATACAAGGCATATAGAGAGAGAAAAACCTAATGGTTGTGACAGCTGTTCTCAACTCTACCTGCCTTACATCTTTGTGGTTCAGAAAATCTGGGATGGGCCCTCACTTTGTGTGTATGTGTGTGTGTGTTAGCTGTTCAGTCATGTCTGATTCTTTGTGACCCCTGGACTGTAGCCCACCAGGCTCCTCTGTCCATGGATTCTCCAGGCAAGAATACTGGAGTAGGTTGCCATTCCCTTCTCCAGGGGATCTTCCAGAACCAGAGATCGAACCCAGGTCTCCTGCATTGCAGGCAGATTCTTTACAGTCTGAACCAGCAGGGAAGCCCAGGCCCTCACATTAATGTTTGTTTGTTTTGTTTTAATCACCACACATAAAACTTACTGAGTTAAGCACTTGAATCTGGAATCAAAGCAACTTCTGTTCAGATCCTGACTCAATCGCCAACAAACTGACAACTCCTGCCACTCCAATACTACCCAAAGATGCACACGTTACTTCTGCTGCTGCTGCTGCTAAGTTGCTTCAGTCGTGTCTGACTCTGTGCGACCCCATAGACGGCAGCCCATCAGGCTGCCCCATCCCTGGGATTCTCCAGGCAAGAACACTGGAGTGGGTTGCCATTTCCTTCTCCAATGCAGGAGAGTGAAAAGTGAAAGTGAAGTCACTCAGTCATGTCTGACTCCTAGCGACCCCATGGACTGCAGCCCACCAGGCTCCTCCGTCCGTGGGATTTTCCAGGCAAGAGTACTGGAGTAGGTTGCCATTGCATTCTCTGGCACATGTTACTTAATTTCTTTAAAAATGGATAATGCATCTGTGTCAAAAGGTTATGGCAAAGATTAAGTGAATAAGCTTAGGGTTGGCACATCACACACGTTAAATAAACTATCAACTCATTTATCATAAATTTTTTCTTCTTATGACTAAAGTAGCTGCAGTTAAATTCTTCCAGAAGGTTGTCAGAAGACAGCACCACTGTTCTAGGATATTTGGGTTGTATCGAGATTTAATCTAGGCTCTTTTCAAGTTTATTTATTTATTTGGCCATGCCCTGTGGCATGTGGAACTTTCCAGACCAGGGATTGAACCTGCTTTGGGAGCACAGAGTTTAAACCACTGGGTCACCAGGGAAGTCCTAACTCTGAGTTCTTTGTTAAGAAAACAAGCTCTGACTCACTGTGTAAATAAAGTCCTACGATAGTGAGGTACTTTTCTAAATGTTGTATCAAGATGTGAACTATGCCTACCTACGACTTGATGCTTGCCAAATTACCTTCCAAAATACTGTACCAACAACCAACACATCCATTTTCTAACTGAGCACCTATTACGTGCTAGGCACTATGCTGTTTCTTACTTGATTCTCAATACAATTATACAAGTTTATATCTTCATCAACCATATGAGGAAAACAAAGCTTAGGTATGTCAGATAATGTGCTGAAATCAGACAGGTAGTTAGTGATAGAGGCAGATTTGTACCGGATCTAAATTTAAATGGGCCAGATGCTTTCCAACTGTACCATGGGAAAATATAACCCAGGATAAAAATTCATCTGAGGAGTTGAAATTAACTCATAAATCTGTCAGATTTATAACTGAATGCCATATAATCCCTGCATTTGTTTACATAAAATGAAGAGGTTCGACTCTAGTGTCTAAGATTGCTCTAACACAATAAGTTTGTGGGGGGTTCCCTTGTGGCTCAGCTGGTAAAGTATCACCCTGCAATGTGGGAGACCTGGGTTTGATCCCTGGGTCGGGAAAATCTCCTGGAGAAGGGAAAGGCTACCTAACCCAGTATTCTTGGACTTCCCTGGTGGTTCAGTTGGTAAAGAATCTGTCTGCAATGCAGGAGACCTGGGTTCAATCCTTGGGTTGGGAAGGTCCCCTGGAGAAGGAAACAGCTACCCACTCCAGTACTATGGCCTGGAGAATTCCATGGACTGAGGAGCCTGGCGGGCTACAGTCCATGGGGTCTCAATGAGTCGGACACGACTGAGTGACTTTTACTTTGTTCATTGCAACCTGGTGTCAGTAGATTGGCTATATTGCATTTGGGTGAGGGGACCCCCAAAAAGTTTGTGGACGAGGGGGATCTTTTTGGGAATTGGTACTCTTGGATAATGAGATGTCCGTACATATTAAGATGGTGACAACGTTAGTTTGTTCTCCATGTTCACAAAGTACCAAACAAGAAACAGATCCTAAGTAAAGCTGAAAGATTTTAAAGTTGAAAGATCAACTAAGATTATCTGATCAATGATAAACCCCAATGGATTTAATGGACATGAATCTGAGCACACTCCAGGAGACAGTGAAGGACAGGAAAGCCTGGCATGCTGCAGTCCATGGGGTCACAAAGAGTCAGACATGACTTAGAGACAGAACAAAAATAACAATGTTTGAAATCTGTCAGCCTAGTGCCTAGTCATTACAGGTTTAGAAACTGACACCAAGGTGTATATGAGGCTAACTCTGGGAAATACAGATTACGTTTGTGCATGCCTTCGTCAGTAAGGCCTCTATTGGATTTAACCTTGAAATAAGAAGTCATACAAACACAAAGATTAAAGGATCTTAAAAGACCTTTTGGTTAAGCTTTATGCTTCAGGCATATGTATGCCCAAATCATGTAGTGCTGTTGACAGTCTGTTTTGTTGCTAGAGACATTTCAGGACAGAGAGCCCACTGATATATTGTTGCTGTTCAGTCCTATCAATGCAGGGGACGTAGGTTTGATACCTGGTCAAGGTGTGAAGATCCCACATGCTGCAGGGCAACTAAGCATGTGTGCCCCAACTAGAGAAGTCCTTGGGCTGCAATCAAAGAAAGCCTGCATGCTGCAGCAAAGAGACAACACACTGCAACAAAAACCCAGCACAGCAAAAAAAGGAACATTCAGGCTGCAGCTTCAGCAGCTGTGTACTATTTCTTCAGATGGGAAAAGGTAGAGGAGAAAATGTAGTGATTCAGATAAATGACTCTCCATGGAAATACATGAACATGTGAAATGAATTTAACTGGCAGCCAGACACATCAGGCAAAAATATTACCTACTTCTCCAGTTCAGTTCACTCCAACTATTATTATTTAGAAAATATCATTTAACATGGCTCTTTGATCTAGGAACCAACGAATGCAAAGTCCCATAACAATTTTCTCCTCAAGTTTCCACTTTTACAGAATTCCATACTTAAAGCCAACAATTTTCCAACCTGAACCATACATTAAATCAAGCTGTTTACAGAATATGTCTGTAATGATACTTGGTCTGCTCTTTTCGTATATCTCTGATAAACTCTTTCAGGGAGGCCAAGATTGAATCAATTGACCACTGTATACTCATCACGAATATATCTTAAGCAGAAATATAGATATCCTTAATGGTGAAAGTCGCTTTAGTGTCAGAGGTCTCTTTGAATATAGATGTTCCTATACTTACTGTATGTGGGCTTCCCTTGCAGCTCAACAGTAAAGAATCTGCCTGCAGTACAGGAGCTGCAGAAGATGTAGGTTCAATCCCTGGGTTGGGAAGATCCCCTGGAGAAGGGAATGGCTACCCACTCCAGTATTCTTGCCTGGAGAATCCCATGGACAGAGGAGCCTGGAGGGCTATAGTCCATGAGGTCTCAAAGAGTCTGACATGACTGAAGCAATATAGTACATATGCATACTCACTGTACAGTATTTACTGAATTTTCAAATAAGTATTCTTAATAATCCAAAATTATAATCCAAGTCAATAAGACTTCCATCTGGTAGGACATAGAGTCATACTGGGTCAAAAAATATCTATTAGCATATAGAATTCACGGAGTTCTTACTTCATGCAATGTATTTAACTTCATATTTTTCAACAAACCTAGTGACCATTTGATGGTTAAGGAAAGACTAGCTGAGTGAGGCTGAGCTGATCAAGATCATACAGTTAGTAAGTGCTGGAGCTAGAGTTCACACCCAGGTCTACCTGGTAACTGAGTTCTCTAAACTTCTCTAAGATGCCTCTTGTGAACTCAACTAATGAATAAAAGCAGATTATATTTTCAGATTTAGAGAAAAAGTTTAATTATCCCCACCCTGCAACTGGGAAACAGGTTCTTCTCTATCATTCTTCCTTATATTAATAACATCTAAGAACTCTTTAGAACACATCATTTATCTCAGTACCTTCATGAGTAAAGCATGTAAAAAAAGATATCTTTGATTTATTTCAAGCTACTTGAAGAAAAGTCTATACAGGAGCATACCTTTAAAATAACAATTGGGACTTCCCTGGTGGTTCAATGGCTAAGATTGTGCTCCCAATGCAGGTTAGTGCCCCGGTCAGGAACCAGAACCCACATGCCACAAGTAAAGATTCTATATGTGCAACTAAAGATCAAAGATCTCAAATGCAAAAAAAAAAAAAAAAAAAAAAAGATCTCAAATGCTGCAGTTAAAACCTGGCATAGTCAAATAAATAAATAAATATTAATTAAAAAATACAAAACAATATTTAAATTGCCCCAAGCCAGAAACTACCCAACTGTTCATCAACAGTAGAATAGATAAAGAAATCTTAATGTTTTAACAACTGAGGACTGTATACCAATGAGAAGAAAATTAATATAACTGTTGGCAACAACACAGATGAATCTCACAGACATGATGCCAAGTGAAATAAGCCAGAGGCAAACGAGTACCTGCAGTGTGACTTCACACATCTAAAGTAAAGACAGGCACAGCTAATCTAGCACACTCGCTACTGGTTACCTTTGGGTGAGCAGTGACTGCGAGGGGGCAACCAGGGTGAGGGTCTGGGTGCTGTGAATACCCTATGCTGGTACACAGATACATTCACTCTGTGAAAATTCATCAAGCCTTATATTTACAGTTTTTGCATTGCTTATATATCTATGTATTGTTTCAATATAATTTCATAAAAAGTTTACTAAAAGAGAATTTTATGACTTTCAGGTTCAAGTGAGATCCTAGATAGAGTACTCAAGCCAAAAAAACATAGCAAAATGTTCCCTATCACTAAGCT
This sequence comes from Antilocapra americana, assembly GCA_007570785.1. Lineage (NCBI taxonomy): Eukaryota > Metazoa > Chordata > Mammalia > Artiodactyla > Antilocapridae > Antilocapra > Antilocapra americana. The sequence goes on along the minus strand of ML660770.1, from coordinate 10,493,636 downwards.
CAGACTTAAAATTTTAAAAAGACATATAATGAAAATGATTCACAAAAGCTTGGCTTTTTTTGAAACAAGCCAAATGCTAATAACAATAAGCAGTGGAAACTATTTTTCACAAAAGATGATTAATACATTTCAAAGACTGTCTCACTGAAGCATAGGACCACAGAGAGACTTCAACCATATGGAACCTTCAGGGACAATTCCCATCGTAATCATGGATAAGTTACTAAATTCTTCAGTTTTCATGTCACCAACATCTAAGAGCAGGATAATTCCTACCTTCCTCACAGGGGTGTTGTGCTGCTTAATTAATGTTTGTAAAGCACTTTCCGTTCCCTGGGTGAAAGATACCACAAAAGAGCAAAGCATAATTATGTTTTAATTGCAGGGTTGATTTTGAAGATGAAAAAAAAAAGTACTATGGATTGCAATTTAATCAGATCACTTCATTAGAATCACAGTCATGATTTATGCCTTCTGGTTTCTCCTATACTTAGGAAAATGGCCAAATGGCCTTTTTTACTTTTTAAGTCTTTCTGGCTCAGTTTCTCTGTCTGATAAATGGAATAACATACTTTTCATGATCTGCAGATAATTGCTTTTGCAAAGTCCTGCAGGGATCCTTAGATGAAGAGAAAGCACAGATTGCTATGGAAAGAAGAAATGCAACCTCCTGAGTGGAATGAATGGAATCGCTTTTCTCTGGAGGAAATCAGAGTGCACAGTGTCTTTCATAAAGGCCACCTAGGCACTGACCCCACAGAAGAGTCTGGGACCAACCAGCCTGCCAGAAGCCAGGATGCTAGATGAGAACTTTGGGAGTTTGTTGGCACTAAGGGTGGTTATATTCCATTCTCTCAAAGGGACATTGATTCTACCGTCTCCTTTGTTGAGGACATCTTCATTTCTACTCTTAATCAAAAGGTTTATTATACGGATACAACACCAGTCATTAGAAATCCATGGATAGGTATGTCTCAAACTAGGACCTTTCGTGTAGTATGAGATGACCTGTCAAGTTGCGCTGTATGATTTTGCCTTCTTGGGTATTTCAGGGATGTAGCCTTGGGGAGATCAAATAATTATGTCATTGTGAATTATGTGTTTTAGAAAAAAAGATCTCTAGAAAAAGTAGTTCTATATTTTTCATTTCTCCTTGTTAACAGGCTAAAACATAAAGAGACTCACAAAAAGATTTTTGATTCTTTGATGAAAATAAAAGAACTTCAAATTCCATAGTGTTTCCTGGCATTTATTTCCCCCAACATGTGGAACTTCATTTATCTGTGTCTTCTATGTCTTCTATTTAACTAATATTATAGAATTTTGCTCATACCCCTCCTTGATTAAAGCACATAAATGTCTGGTGAGACTGCATGACTCCCAGCTACTGGTTACATTCTTGGGCAAAATACTTCTGTTTCTGTATGAACAGTCAATAATTAACATTTTTCTCTCTACTAAGACAAATCATACAGATCTACTTAAAAAAAATTTTTTTAAGTATATATCTTGATCATAGTAGATGTGACTTCTCAGCAGCTAAAATTCCCCTGAAAGATTAAGAGGTCTGCTCGAAAACATCTGCACCATCTGCATCTTTCAGGGAACAATACTGATGCATTCCCTTAGGAAGAGATAAACCAGTCAAGTGCACTGACATAGTGATTAGAAGTCCTGAGAACTTTCTGAAATCATACTTGGGTTATTTGATGATCCAATTTTAAATGTTTAGCAAGCTATTCACTACCACTCTACAGATATACTTAGGGAACGCCTGTGTAGGTTTTATGGAATTGTAAAAGAATACACTAAATTGTCAACACATTCAAATCGTGCCATGTCCAAAAAGCACATATGCTGAAAATCACTTTGAGGGTGAGATGAGAAAAAGAGCAATGAAAGGCCAAAATCGTGGTTTCTTTTTTTTTTTTTTCCTTTCTGGAAGAAAACAAAAGCTTCTGCTGTGCTGTTAAGATGGGAATGTATTTTAGTGCTTTGGGTCAGAAGTCCTTTCAAAGCTTCCTAGGTTCAGTTGGCCAAAGGGCAACTGGACAAACAACCCACTTCCTCAAAGTTCACGTCCAAGCACATGGTCTCTGAGTCCATGGCTGTCAACATGACTGGTCATGTGAATTTTCACCCGTCATTTCTTTCTAAAGTTCAATGTAAGATGGGCTGATTTCAACTCCTTCTGTAGTACCAATAAATTAAGAGATTCTCCAGAGCAGGATTCTCCAATCTCCAGGACCTAATGCCCAACGATCTGAGGTGGAACTGATGTAATAATAATAACAGAAACAAAGCACATAATAAATGCAATGTGCTTGAATCATCCCAAAGTCATCACCCTCCACCCTGGCCTGTGGAAAAATTGTCTTCCAAAGAATAGGTGCCTGATGCCAAATAGGTTGGGAACCACTGATCTGAAGGTTAATGTCTTAGCTCTTGGTGCTATCTGCCAAACGTCTCCAACTCTCTGACTTCTGGGCATGGTAAGGTTGTGTGAAGCATGATCTTTGTAGTAGGTTGGCATGGCCATGAGACAGCTGGCCCATGAAATGTGAACGGAAAGAGCACGTGTTATTTCCAAGGGAGAGTGTGAAGATCCAGTGAGCAACCAGCCACGGTTCTCCTTCCCTCTAACAGTTGGCACCGTTGCTGGTGGTGTCTGCTTTGTCAGCTGAGATACTGGAGTGATGTTGGCACAATGCAGAACCTGTAGTTCACGCACAATGGACACGACGTGTGTGACACAATGGACACAGTGGTGCGAGGAAGAAATTAAAACTGCTGCCTTAGGATGCTGAGATTTAAGGGCCACTTGTTTGCATAGCATCACCAAGTCTCTATGGTTGACTCAGCACTTCACCAGGGTAAAGACCCCAGAACTCATGGGAGGTTGACAGAGGGAGGCGTGTAGTCCTCTTACAACTTCCCCACCCCTCAGTCTCACTCAGCCTGGGCCTGCGCTGTGATAACCTGTTTCCTTTTATCCCTTGGGAGACTCTCAGCACTACTTCCCCAATGTCCACAGGAGGGTCACCCCTTCAAGTCACAACAGGGGCAGGCAGGTGACCTAAACGAGTAAACACACCAGTGTGTTCATATCAAAGGTGCATGTCCTCACCTTTCTCTCAAGAAAACTCTTTTCTGGAAACACGAGGTGCTCGTGCCTGGCTTTCTATTCAAAGGAGCAATACATGTGGGTTGATGAATTGCAACCACAATGCTGGGAAATAACAGCGGCCGGTGGCAGCAACATCCCCTTAATTCATACCAGTGCTTGGTGTGTGCTAGAATGCATACACAACTGGAATACAGCATATTCAGGTTTTTTAGAAGCTAAAATTCTGGATTTTCCCCTAAATTTCCAATTTTCTTAAGACACAACCAAGGCCAAAGAAACACAAATGGCTTGCACACATGACTCAGGCCCACTGTCTGCATGCCCCAGGCATCTGCAGGGGAACCTTGTTCTGTGCTGATGGCTAGTCTCCACTTTCAAAAAAAAACCCCAGATTGTTGCCTGCAAACCCAGAGCAGGACCAAGCTCAGTTTAGGGGGAAGATGTTCAACTCTGCCACCTTCCTCATGGGAAGAAATTTTCTTATCTTGTCAGCAAAAATTATACTCATCAAATCTGAGTCCACACTGAGAATGCACTGATCATAGCAAACACACTCTTCCAACAGCACAAGAGACAACTCTACACATGGACATCACCAGACGGTCAATATGGGAAACAGATTTCGGTATTTTTTGTAGCTGAAGATGGAGAAGCTCTACACAGTCAACAAAAACCAGACTGGGAGCTAAGTGTGAGCTCCTGATTTCAAAATTCAGGCTTAAATTGAAGAAAGTAGGGAAAACCACTAGATCATTCAGGTATGACCTAAATACCTAGGATTATACAGTCATTCAGTCAGTTCAGTCGCTCAGTCATGTTTGACTCTTTGTGATCCCATGGACTGCAGCATGCCAGGCTTCCCTGTCCATCACCAACTCCCAGAGCTTGCTCAAACTCATGTCCATTGAGTTGGTGATGCCATCCAATCACCTCATCCTCTGTCTTCCCCTTCTAAGTGATGAATAGTTTCAAGAGATTAAATCTGGTAGACAGAGTATCTGAAGAACTATGAGTAGATGTTCGTAACATTGTACAGTAGGCAGTGATCAAAACCATCCCCAGGAAAAAGAACTGCAAGTAGGCAAAGTGATTATCTGAGGAGGGCTTACTAATTGCTGAGAAAAGAAGAGAAGCAAAAGGCAAAGGAGAAAGGGAAAGATATACTCAACTGAATGCAAAGAACAGAACAAAGAGTTACAAAGAACAGCAAGGAGAGATAAGAAACCTTCCTAAGTGAACAATGCAAAGAAATAGACAAAAACAATAGAAAGGAAAGACTAGAGATGTCTTCTAGAAAATTGGAGCTACCAAGGGAACATTTCATGTAGAGATGGGCATGATAAAGGACAGAAATGGCAAGGACCTAACAGAAGCAGAAGAGATTAAGAAGAGATGGCAAGAACATACAGAACTATTAAAAAAAAAAAGTCTTAATGACCTGGACAATCACAATGGTGTGGTCACTCACCTAGAGCCAGACAACCTGGAGCATGAAGTCAAGAGGTCCTTATGAAGCATTACTAGGAACAAAGCTAGTGGAAGTGACCTAATTCCAGCTGTGCTATTTAAAATCCTAAAAGATGACGCTGTTAAAGTGCCACACTCAGTATGGCAGAAAATTTGGAAGGGTCAGTAATGGTCACAGGACTAGAAAAGGTCAGTTTTCATCCCAAGCCCAAAGAAAGACAATGCCAAAGAAAGTCCAAACTACTGTACAATTGTACTCATTTCATATGCTAGCAAGGTTAATCTCAAAATCCTTCAAGCTACACTTCAGCAGTACATGAGCCAAGGACTTCCAGATGTACAAGCTAGATTTAGAAGAGGGAGAGGAACCAGAGATCAAATTTCCAAAATCATTATAGAAAAAGCAAGGGAATTCCAGAAAAACATCTACTTCTACTTCATTGACTATATGAAAGCCTTTTGACTTTGTGGATCACAATAAATTGTGGAAAATTCTTAAAGAGATGGGAATACCAGACCACCTTACCAGTTGCCTGAGAAGCCTGTATAGGGGTCTGGTTAGAATCAGACGTGGAACAATGGACTGGTTCAAAATTGAGAAAGGAGTACATCAAGGCTGTATATTGTCAGCGTGGTTATTTAACTTATATGCAGAGTATATCATGGGAAAAGCTGGGCTGGATAAAGCTCAAGCTGGAATCAAGATTGCCGGGAAAAATAACAATAATCTCAGATATGCAGATGATACAACTCTAATGGCAGAAAGCAAAGAGGAACTAAAGATCCTTTTGATGAAGGTGAGAGGAGAGTAAAAAGCTGGATTAAAACTCAACATTCAAAAAACTAAGATCATAGCATCTAGTCCCATCACTTCATGGCTTCTCTGGTGGCTCAGATGATAAAGAATCTGCCTGCAATGCAGGAGACCTGGGTTCGATTCCTGGGTCAGGAAGATCCCCTGGAGAAGGGAATGGCAACCCACTCCAGTATTCTTGCTTGGAGAATTCCATAGACAGAGGAGCCTGGAGGGCTACAATCCACAGGGTCACAAAGAGTGGAATACAGCTTGGGGACTGAATAACAACAATTAAACCTACCTGGTCTCTGATGTTTGTTATAGCAGATTTAACAAAATAACACAGGATTACTTTCATGTGCCATAGCTGAATGCTACAAGAAGTAACAGTATTTATAAATGGCTTATGCAGTGGTGGTAACAATAGTCATAGAAGTGGTATGAGGTTGGTATATGGGGCCGTACACTTTCCTTCTGCTGCCATCCTTCCTTAGGAGAGAAGTTAAGACAACCAGCTATTAAGAAAGTGGCCAGATTAATTCTTAAATAGTACAGTTGGTCTCATTGTCTTTCATTTACATTGTAGTTAACCTTCTTGGCTGCATTATTTAATTTATAATCTTACGTTTTCACTTTCCACCTCCATCATCGATATAAATGTTGCTTGAACTTTAGCCCTGATAAGATTAGCTATGAATGTTTGTAAAAAGAACATTTTCTTGACATGTGAAGAAACTGCATGTCCAATGATGGGTCACACAAGAATTACACAAGAATTTAAATCTCTGTGAACAATTCTAAACGGCAATTTGAATAAGGACCCAACTTAAATTAAACAATGGAGGAAACAATACCAGGGCATATCTTGAGCACTCAGTAAATGTTGTTTGTTGAAACAATCAATAAACGAGTAAATGAATAGATAGCTGAATGAATGAATGAATGATGTCTATATGAGGGGTCTTTTCTATAAAAGGCCAGATAGTAAATAGCTAAGGCTTTGTGGCTTACAGCATCTCTGTACATGTATGTGACATACAGTGTCTCTCACAACTACTTAACTCTTCCATGTAGGCCAAAGGCAGCTATAAACAATATATAAATGGGCATTGCTATGTTCTAAGAAAATATAACAGCCGGTCAGATTTAGACCACTGCCAGAAGTTTGCTGATCTCTGATTTAAAATATTCATTCTCCTATCAAAATTTTTTCTCATGCCCTATCCTACCAATTCCAGGACAAGCCATCCTGTTGGAATTCAATCTCCTCCACAGCATGAACCCCTCACCTCCTCTGCTGTACTGTACAAACAGTACTCTGATGTACATAATCTCCATTCTGAAAAATGAAGTATTATTTCTTCAGGTTTTCTCACTTCCTCATCTTGCTCATACAGTTTCCCTATCTAATAAAATTGCATGTATTCTTCAATGCCATTCTCAAATTCTGTGTTCTAAAAGCTTTCTGAAACAAGACACTAATTCCAAAAGATACATGAATCACAAGGCTTATGGCAACATTCTTTACAACAGCCAAGACATGGAAGCAACCTAAGTGTCCATCAACAGATGAATGGAGAAAGAAGATGTGGCATATGTAAACAGTGGACTATTATTTAGCCATTAAGAAGAACAAAATTCTGCCATTTGCAGCAACATGGATGGACGTAGACAATATTATGCTTAGTGAAATAAGTCAGACAGAGAAAGACAAATGCTGTATGATATCACTCATACGTGGAATCCAAAAAAATACAACAACCCAGTGAATATAACAGAAAAGAAGCAGACTCACAGATACAGAGAACAAGTTAGTATTACCAGTGGGCAGGGAGAAGGAGGCATGACATAGGGGTAGGGGAGTGAGAGGCACAAACTCCTGAGTTTAAGACCATCTATTCGTGTGTGCGTGCTCAGTCGCTTCAGTTGTGTCCAACTCTTTGCCACCGTATGGACCGCAACCTGCCAGGCCCCTCTGTCTGTGGGATTTTCCAGGCAAGAATACTGGAGTGGGTTGCTGTGTAGTCCTCCAGGGTATTTTCCCAACCCAGGGCTTGAACCCACATCTCCTGCATCTCCTGCACTGCAGGTGGATTCTTACCCACTGAACCACCTGGAAAGCCCTATGATGATGTATCATACAACAGAGGGCATGAGGCCAACATTTTGTAATAACTGTACATGGAAAGAAAACTTTATAATGAATCAAAATAAAAGCAGACAGAATCAACTCAATGAAAAATAAAAATAAAAGCTTTTTTGAATTAGTTCAGTTACATGGAAGCTTTCTCTCCTCTGAAGCCCGTAACTGGCATTTTCTCATATGCTAGTTGCAATTATTAAACTCAGGCTCACATTAGACTCATGTGAGCAACTTCTTATAAACTTCCACAAAGCTGCTAACTTCTAAGAGTAGAGGCTAAGTTCTCTTCATCCTTGCACATCCTGCTATACTCTGAACATACCATGGGCTCAATAAATCTTTGAAGAATATGCTGAAACGACACCATTTTGAATTTTCTGCCACAACAGTAAAAAAGAACTCTGGCCAGTCTCTGTTTTCAATGGATTTCAAACCTGGGTATCTCTGGACTGTCTGTACAGGCAGCTTCTCTGTGGGGTCATTAATCTGGCAGGAATTGAAATAACCTTATTTGCCATAGAACTTTAAAAATGCATTAGGGAACTAGAAGTCTCAGAGCCAACTGTCCTTTTAATTAACTTTGGTCTGGGAGCACAGAGCTAACACTAACAGTCTTCTCAATGGCTAAGCTTCTATAGAGGTTAACAGGAATTGAGATTTTTGCTGTTGTTCAGTCACTCAATCGTGTCTGACTCTTTATGACCTCATGGCCTGCAGCACACCAGGCTTTCCTGTCCTTCCCCATCTCCCAGAGTTAACCTGTTGTATTTCTATGGACCTGCTCACAGATTGTTTTCTGCAAGTGAAAAGTTTTGTTCGACTCAGACATTTCTCCAGTGTCTGCCTGCAATGCAGGGAGCACTTGGAGAAATGGAAAGATAAATAACACATGAGCTGTCTTGATATTTAGAAGTTAACAGTCTGGTCAGGGAGACAGACACAGATTAATGGCTTGAAACACAAAGCGAGCTATGATGACAGTTATAATAGAACATGATGAGACAATATTGCAAAGAGAGACATTTATTTTGATGGAGACAGAGTACAAAGAAGCCTCACGGAGTGGATGGGGTTTGAGCAGGAACTTGGTAGGAAAACAGCGATAAATATGTGGACATTGTGATATCTTGGTGTGTTAGAGCTGCGATGACCTCAGACCACCCTCTCCTCTTCAGAAAAATTATTGGCATATAGTTGATTTACAATGTCGGGTTAGTTTCTGCTAAATATATATAGCATAGGGAGGGCTTCCCTGGTAGCTCAGCTGGTAAAGAATCTGCCTGCAATGCAGGAGACCCTGGCTCAATTCCTGAGTCTGGAAGATTCCCTGGAGAAGAGATAGGCAACCTAATCCAATACTCCTGGGCTTCCCTGGCAGCTCAGATGGTAAAGAATCTGCCTGCAATGCGGGAGACCTGGGTTTGATCCCTCGGTCAGGAAGATCTCCTGGAGGAAGCCACGGGAACCCACACCAGTATCCTTGCCTGGAGAATCCCCATGGACAGAGGAGCCTGGCAGGCTACAGTCTATAGGGTCACATAGAGTTGGACATGAGTGAAGCAACTAAGCAGCAGCATCATAGCGCAGGGAACCCTACTCAATGCTCTGGGGTGACCTCAGTGCTCTGTGGTGACCTAAATGGGAAGGATATACATCCTCTCCTTGTTGGATTTCTTTCCCACTGAGGTCACCACAGAGCACAGGGTAGACTGCCCTGTGCTCTACAGTTGGTTGTCATTAGTTATCTGTTTATACATAACAGGGTATATATGTCAATCCCAACCTCCCAGTTCACACCACCTTTCCCTCATACAGGGACTGGTATCTATGCATTTGTTCTTATATCCGTGTCTCTATTTCTGCTCTGCAAATAAGTATATCTGTACCACTTTTCTAGATCCCACATATAAGTTATAATAATAAAAAAAAAGGAATGCAAATTGGAAAAGACAACTCTCTCTTCTTTATCAGATGAGGAAGTTGAGACCCAGAGAAGAACTGTGGCCTCAGGCAACCTACTTGTTCCCCTTTAGAACCATCTATGTGCAAACTTCAAATTCACAGGAGGGGTAGAAAAAGGAATCTTAGACTAAAATATCTTCATTCCTAAGCATCTGACAAACGTCAGAGGAAGCAGTTAGTAGTCCGACCACACAACAAGCAGCAGGCCAGAACAGCCTCTGTTGGAAGCCACTGCCTTTGGTTGTTATCAAGGGACCAGATTTAGCTGCTGGCAAAATCGCACCCGGGTCTTGTAACTGATGGCCATAGAGCCCTGGCAAGGGAATAAAGCTTGCAGTGAACTGGGGAAAGATCAGAGGGAGCTTTAAACTCTGGGTAGGAAATCTTGTGGAAGAGTCCAACTTTGGTTCAAAAGAACAAGTCTCAAAAGTAACCAAAGAAATGATGATTTTGCCCTAGAAATTACAGGGTACATTAGATGACAGGGCCAGGCAGGGGTTTGCCTTCTCAGAGGGTGTGTGTCCCCCTGATTGAATCTGGGTAGATCAGTGCAGGTGTCCCAAGTCCCCCTCTCGCCTGGCACCCCACTACTTTCCCACCTGTTAAGTTCAGCTGCTGTCAAGGGCAACATGACCATCATCATGGGGTTGATGCCAAACCAGAAAGTGGACATCCCAGGATGAGTCGGAGAAGCAGCTATAGCCCAGAAAAATGCCCTGTGACAGTTTAATTTAAATAGACTATTCAGTTCCCTTCACTTTCATGACTAACAGGGAGCATGTAACTGAATAATTAAACAACAAATCTTTATTTATTTATTTTAGATTCACAGGAGCAGCTGTGCCTTTTTTCCTCTCTAAAGGAAACCCAGATTTAATAGGGCCCATGTTGTTCTACCTAGTTCTCTCTTCTCTATATTTTTTCAACTCTACATACCAGCCTTGTTCCCCAGGCTCACCATGGAAATATGATGGGCCCATATTAGCCTATTGACAAACATCATTTTCCATGAAATTAAAATATACTGCCCCTGGATAGCAGTAAAATGGTCTGATTAAACACTGAAACTTTATCTCTTTTGAAAAAAGTTAAGACTTATTTTATATCCACAAAACACCCAAGTTAAAAGAGACATGAGAGTAACATCACACAAATAATCCATTCAAGTAGATTTATTTTCCAATAATGGAAAAGGGTGTGTTTTTGAATAGCAAGCAAAGTATCATTTACTACTACTATCACTGTAATACACTATACATCAGTTTACTGTATTTTGAGTGTATAGAAGGTACCACTTTTTCCTAATGGAAGTTACAGAAGATTTGATAACAGAATGCCAGAGCTCCCTGCATAGCTCAGTTGGTAAAGCATCTTCCCGCAATGTGGGAGACCTGGGTTCAATTCCTGGGTCAGGGAGTTCTCCTGGAGAAGGAAATGGCAATCCACTCTAATCTTCTTGCCTGGAGAATCTCACGGACATTGGAACCTGGCAGGCTATAATTCATGGGTCCACAAGATTCAGACATGACATAGCGCTATCTTTCTTTTTTCTTTCTGCCAGAGCTAGGGTGAAGGGCAGGAATGACAGCAGTCCCTAGCCCAACCATTCATTTTACAGATGGGAAAACCAAGGCACAGAAAAACCAAAGGATTTGCCCAAAGTTAGACAATGGGGACAAAGCCTGCCAGCAGGTTAGGGAAGTTAAAGAATAGAAATTCTCTGTTCATCGTCTCTTTTCACTGCTCCACTATATCCTGTGTCTATTTTTTAATAGTAGCCTCTGGGAGATATATTTATATACATGAAACATACATGATATTTTATATATCAGTTCAGTTGCTCAGTGTGTCTGACTATATAATATAAATAAATGTGTATGCTCAGTTATAGTGAACTCTTTGCAACCCCAGACTGTAGCCAATCAGGCTCCTCTGTCCATGGAATTTTCCAGGCAATATGGGCTTTTCCAGGCAAGAATACTGGAGTGAGTTGCCATTTCTACTCCAGGGGATCTTCCTCACCCAGGGACTGAACCTGCATCTCTTGTCTCTTCCAGCATTGCCAGGTGGATTGCCAATGCAGGAGACATAAGAGACATGGGGTCAATCTCTGGGTTGGGAAGATCCCCTGGAAAGGACACAGCAACCCACTCTAGTATTCTTGCCTGGAGAATCCCATGAACAGAGGAGCCTTGCAGGCTACAGTCCACAGGGTCGCAACAACTGAATTGACTTAGCATCATCATTCTTTACCACTGAGCCATCTGGGAAGCATATAAATAAATAAATACATACCATTTATAAAATATCATTGTGTATATATATATATATGTAAATATATATATATATAATATCATACATATATAATACCATGTTCAACTCTATATACAGATATATAGAGAGAGATAGATAGGTATCAGGGAAGATACTGAAAAGAATCTGGTATTGAGCAGTCTCAGTAACATATGATACTAATTCACCAAGGAGCTCTTGTCCCAGCACTGCCCAAATACCAAACCAAATGGCACCCTACTGGGAGTGTTACTTAGCATTCTATCAAGGTCTCCATCGAGACAAACAGCCAGACTCTGTCAACACGGAGAAGATGTCTTATGCAGGAACTAGCACAGGGCATACAGTAGCTTTTCAGGTAATGCTTGTCCACTTGCTGTGGAAAACCTGGAATACACTTTTAGAACACAATATACAATAATTTCCGAAGTAGGAAGTCCATATAGACAATCTCATAAAGTGAGGAGAATGCAGGAGCCAGCTGATTGGATAGACGGGAGGAGTATGCGGACGAAGAAGAAGAAAGAGATCTCAGCTTCTCTTTGGCCCCAGACACTGGAAGGTCACTAGTCACATTCCATATTCTTTTTTTTCTTTTTCGTTTTAGATCAAAGAGTCTGCATCTGAAAGCCATTGATTACAGCTATAGATCTTCCCCCACTTACGATGGGATCACAACACGTCACCCTAAGTTAAAAATTTCCCTAAGTTGTAACTGTATTTTTTTTTAAATTTTCTTTACTTTATTGTGTTGGTTTTGCCATACAATGACATGAAACCGCCATGGGTTTACATATGCTCCCCCTCCAGAACCCCCCTCCCTCCTCCCTCCCGATTCCCTCCCCCTGGGAAATCTTGGTACACCAGCCCCGAGCATCAACCCTGGGCTGGCGATTAATTTCACATATGATAATTAACATGTTTCAATGCCATTCTCCCATATCATCCCACTCCTGCCCTCTTCCACAGAGTCCAAGAGACTGTTCTATACATCTGCGTTTCTTTTGCTGTCTCGCATGCAGGGTTCTCATTACCATCTTTCTAAATTCCATATATATGCGTTAGTATACTGTATTGTTGTTTTTCCTTCTGGCCTACTTCACTCTGGATAATAGGCTCCAGTTCCGTCCACCTGAGTAGAACTGATTCAAATGAATTTTTTTTTAATGCTGAGTAATATTCCATTGTGTATATACTACCAAAAGAGTCCCTTGGACAGCAAGGAGATGAAACCAGTCAATCCTGAAAGAAATCAACCCTGAATATTCATTGGAAGGACGATGCTGAAGCTGAAGCTCCAATATTTTGGCCACCTGATGCAAAGAGCTGACTTACTGGAAAGGATCCTAATTCTGGGAAAGATTGAAGGCAGGGGGAGAAGGGGGTGACACAGGATGAGATGGTTGGATGGCACTCCAACTCAATGGACATGAGTTTGAGCAAGCTCCAGGAGACAGTCAAGGAAAGGGAAGCCTGGCGTGCTGCAGTCTATGGAGTTGCAAAGAGTCGGACACGACTGAGTGACCGAACAGCCACAACAACAAAGCTACCAAACGTCATAGCTTCACCAAGCCAACCTTAAACGTGCTCAGAATACTTAACGTTAGCCTACACTGGGGCAAAATCGTCTAATAAAAATCCTATTTTATAAAAGTGTGTTGGTCATTGACCCTTGAGGCCATATGCCTGACTGGGAGCTGTGGCTCACTGCTGTTGTCCAGCATCGTGACTGCATGTCCTCCTGCTTAGCCTCAGGCTGGGAAAAGAGCCTCAAAGTTTGAGGTATGGTAGCTGCTGAATGCGTATCACTTTCACTCTGCAAAGTTAAAAAGTCGTAAATCAAACCATTGTTAAATCAGGAACTGTCTTTATTAGCTCAAGGTTTCAGGCACTCAACAAAGATTTGGAACAAAGGATTTAAAAACTCCTATTACCATTTTGCTTTGTTGTCTCTCTCAAGAGACTCAGATAAATTAAAAAGCCATTTAAAAATCTCAGTCTGGGGCTTCCCTGGTGGCTCAAAAGGTAAAAAACATCCACCTGCCAATGCAGGAGACACAGGTTTGGTCCCTGATCCAGGAAGATCTCACATGCCATGGAGCACCTAAGCCTGCGTGCCAAAACTATTGAGCTGGTGCTGCAGAGCTTGGGAGCCACAACTCCAGAGCCCACGTTCCGAAAACACTGAAGCCCAAGTACCCTAGAGCCTGTGATAGGCAACAAGAGAAACCACCAAAATGAGAAGCCCATGCACCGGAACTAGAAAGTAGCCCCCACACACCACAACTAAAGAAAGCCCATGCGCAGCAACGAAGATGCAGCACAGCCAAAAGTAAATAAATATAATTATTAATAATTCCGATCTTCTATGACCATGAAAGACACCTAATGTAGCCTCCTCACCATTATTCACCAAAAACTGAAATATGGTTATAGAATATTACCCTTATATTTCTCATTATGAAAATGAGAAAAACTTTAACATGAAAATATAGTTATTCTAAATATGTGTGTGTGTTTGTTATTCGGTTGTGTTTGACTCTGTGACCCCATGGACTGTAGCCTGCCAGGCTCCTCTGTCCATGGAATTCTCCAGGCAAGAGTACTGGAGGAGGCTGCCATTTCCTTCTCTAGGGAATCTTCCTGACCCAAGGATCAAACTCAGGTCTTGATCTGCTGTGCAGATCTGCAGTATGGGAGATTCTTTATCATCTGAGCTACAGGGAAGTCCCAATCAGTCTAAATATGGTTACATAATATTCCCCTTATAAAATATTAATCATTATTGAAATGAGGAAAGCTCCAGAACATGAGAATATAATTATTCTATGAGCCACCAATTATACTGAAATCTGCTCAGGACATCCTTATATTCAAAGGCCTATGTTATTAGTGACTTGTTCAAATGCCCACATTACTAAAATAGCAGTCATGTAGTTCTAATGGTGCATTCAGAAGCTGGGCTAGTCAGCCGAAGTCGGAGAAATACAAGTTTTCATAATATACTTTTCTTCAAGGATGCTGAAAAACTTTACAAATCTTAACAAATGAAAGTCTTGTTATTAAAAAATTATAGTCTCTATCTGTCCCTTGTTGCGGCTTTAAGAAATGTCATCTCCAAGCAAAGCAGAAATCTGGATAAAGTAGTTTAGTGTTATTGTTCTTATAACAGAGAACCCCACCCATCAACAGTGGAAATACTATTTTAATAAAATTCATAATGATAATAATAGTTCCTCCTCTCTGCCATTTATTTGATAGCTTCTCTCATCGTGAGAGTTGGACAATAAAGAAAGCTGAGTGCCGAAGAATTGATGCTTTTGAACTCTGGCGTTGGAGAAGACTCTTGAGAGTCCCTTGGACTGCAAGGAGATCCAACCAGTCCATCCTAAAGGAGATCAGTTCTGAGTGTTCACTGGAAGGACTGATGTTGAAACTGAAACTCCAATACTTTGGCCACCTGATGTGAAGAGCTGACTCATTGGGAAAGATTCTGATGCTGGGAAAGATTGAGAGCAGGAGGAGAAAGGGACAACAGAGGATGAGATGGTTGGATGGCATCACTGACTCAATGGACATGAGTTTGGGTAAACTCCAGGAGTTAGTAATGGACAGGGAGGCCTGGTGTGGTGCAGTTCATGGGCTTGCAGAGTCGGACACAACTGAGCAACTGAACTGAACTGAACTCATCGAATCAACTTAGTGACTATACACAAACCAGAAAAATTCCTGCTTTGTAACCAGCCTTGACCTCTGTGTTCCTCCATCACCAGAAATGCTTTCAGAGAATTGCTTGGTTGCCTGTGAATTCAAGGAGCCAATTCTGTGTCAACTGAATTGCCAGTCCTCTTGCTGCCAGCTTCAAAACCAAATCATCTTTTATTCTTCCTTGCTTTATCAGTGATCATGTCCATTTCATTACTAAGACTTCCACATTTTTCTTTTGATATTTCCTTTATTGGGGTCTTCTCTCCATTCTTCCATTCACATTTAAGTCCAGCGTATCATACATTGGCTGGTGGTGTTGTTTAGTTGCTCAGTCATATTTAGACTCTTTGGCGGCCCCATGGACTGTGGCCCACTAGGTTCCTCTGTCCAAGGGATTTTCCAGGCAAGAATACTGAAATAGGTTGCCATTTCCTTCTCCAGGGGATCTTCCCAGTTCAGAGATTGCATCCGAGTCTCCTTCATCAGTAGGATGCACTTAGCCACGAGGGAAGCCCCAAACATTGGCTATCACAACATTATTTAGCCAACCTTTATAAATCTATTTCTCTCCATTCCAATTCAACCAATATACCTATAACAGGCATCATTTTTAATACTCATATTCCTGCTTGTTGCTGCTGCTGCTGCTAAGTCACTTAAGTCATGTCCGATTCTGTGTGACCCCCATAGACGGCAGCTCACCAGGCCTCCCCGCCCCTGGGATTCTCCAGGCAAGTATACTGGAGTGGGTTGCCATTTTCTTCTCCAATGCATGAAAGTGAAAAGTGAAAGTGAAGTCGCTTAATCGTGTCTGACTCCTAATGACCCCATGGACTGCAGCCTACCAGGCTCCTCCATCCATGGGATTTTCCAGACAAGGGTACTGGAATGGGTTGCCACTGCCTTCTCCAATATTCCTGCTTAAAACTTTTCAAAAGAAAAAAATCAAAGGCATCTAATTCAATTCTTAAGTCTCTATTCTACCTACAAAATAATATTCTCTCCAAATCACTTTGTAGAATCCTCTAACCCAAGCAGGCAAACCTCCTCACTGAGTCATGAACGATGTCCGTGTGTTTAGTCACTCTGCTGTGTCTGAGTTTTTGTGACCCCAGTGAGCTGTAACCCGCCAGGCTCCACTGTCCATAGGATTTTCCAGGTAAGATACTGCAGTGGGTTGCTATTCATGCCCTTACTCATGGGGTTCTGCTTGACAAGATGCTTATTTAAAATTTCTAAGCCTCAATTTTGTCTTTTTTAAAAAACATGAACCATTTTAAAGTTTTTATTGAATTTGTTATAACATTGCTTCTGTTTTTATGTTTTAGTTCTTTGGCCCTGAGGCATATGGGATCTTAGCTTCCTGACCAGGGATCTAACTCACAGCCCCTGCATTGGAAGGTGAAGTCTTAACCACTGGACCACCAGGGAAGTCCTGAGTTTCAGTATCTTTACATGAAGATGAGGACTATAATACTAGACAGGGTTTTGGTGAAGTTCAAACAAGAATAATTTATTAATCTTGGTCTGCATTCATACTTGTATCCTAACATTTGGCACCTACCCATCACACACTGAATGTATTCCATTATCGGTGCAACAAGTTTCTCTACAAAACCTGAATGTAATCTGTTTGAAAGCAGTACTTCATTTAGTTACTAATCAACTTGAGCTTCTTTCCTAAACAGAAGGATCTGATGGGATGAGATTTGCCAAGCCAGCCTTCATGGTTCTTTTCAAGGCCTGGCACAAAGTAGACAACAATACTCACTCGTCAATTGCTTTAGTTAGCGCTGAAAATGAATAAGGGAGAGGAGCAGAATCTCATCTCATCAGGCCAACTTTCCTACCAAATAACAGCAACAAAAATACACAGTGATTGGTGAGAAAATATCTGTGAAGTGCCAGAAATTATTTGAGAAGCATTTGCCACAAATAGCAAATTCCTACTCTGGGGCTTTGAAATGATTTTCCAAACAGTGATTGGAAATTCAGCCCTTGCATTCTGCATTGTATACAATGCAAAAGGCAGACAGCTAGAGAAGCCACCAAATGTCATGAAAGACAAGGACATTGAGTGGGTCACAATGAGTGTTCAGTATGCGTGTATGCTCAGTCATGTCCAATTCTTTGTGATTCTATGGACTGTAAACCTGCTAGACTCCTCTGTCCATGGGATTTCCCGGGCAAGAATACTGGAGTGGGTTGCCATTGCCTCCTCCAGGGAATATTGCTGACCCAAGAATTGAATCTTTGTCCGCTGTGTCTCCTGCTTCGGCACGCAGATTCTTTACTGCTTGAACAGGCTTAAAGGAAGCCTGTTCAGCGCATACTAATTTGAAGGTAGTCCAGACTCCCA
Organism: Antilocapra americana; assembly: GCA_007570785.1. NCBI lineage: Eukaryota > Metazoa > Chordata > Mammalia > Artiodactyla > Antilocapridae > Antilocapra > Antilocapra americana. Next base: position 10,475,782 of record ML660770.1, on the reverse strand, counting down.
AGGGTTTTGCTGTGTCATTCCCTCCTTTCCCATCTCCTGCCTTTACCTAGAGAATTATGTGTGCAATATTATTTTAACCTGAAAAAAGAAAAGCAAGCTCTTAGTTACACTCTGTAACAGTCCTTTGGTCATAGAACTATGATTTATGGTTAGCAAATTTCAGTGAGCTCATTTTCCCCCAGATTACCCAACTTACCCTAATCAAACATCTTCTTTCCTTTCCTTTCTCCCTGGGGCCTCCAGGTGCCATCTCTCTTACATGGAGTCATTCCTCCTACACAAAGATGACACAGCCCACATTATTTATAACTACCCATTTTTGAAGCACAACTGTGCACCTTGTAAATGGGAATAATGTTCAGGGTGGCCAAGAATTATAGGACTATCAGAACATTTAAAGTAATATGAAACAGACTTTTAGCCCAGTTCAAACCTTTATAGACAGATGAACTCCTGGTCTATCTAGAGGTTTCCTGAAGAAGTGAAGACACACTGCAAAAATTCTAGAGTCACTGATCACCTAACAAATTAGGCAAGGGTTAATTTTTTAGTTGTCAACACTCATTCTTAGAAAAGATGTGAACAAAATGGCCACTTTCATACATTACAGAAGAGAGTGTAAATTAGAAAAACTCTTTTAGAAACAATTAGCAATACATATCAAGAACCTCAAACTGTTCTCATCCTTTGATTCAGTAATTCCAGAGCAGGCTTAAGGATACAAAGCTGAAATACTGAAAAATGCTTCATGTGAAAGTTGCTCAGTCGTGTGCAACTCTTTGTAACACCATGGAATATTTCATGGGATTCTCCAGGCCAGAATACTAGAGTGGGTAGCCTTTCCTTCCCCAGGGAATCTTCCCAACCCAGGCATCGAACCCATGTCTCCAGCATTACAGGCAGATTCTTTACCAGCTGAGCCACAAGGGAAGCCCAAGAATACTGGAGTGGGTAGCCTATCCCTTTTCCAGCAGATCTTCCAGGTCTAGGAATCAAACCCGGGATTCCTGCATTGCAGGTGGATTCTTTATCAACTGATTTATCAGGGAATATAATTACTATAATATAAAAAAGGAAGACTTAAATGCCCAACATCATGGGATTCAGTATATAAATTAAGATAGCACATCAAACAAGTGAAAATTGCAATCATATCTCTCATTGTGAAAGAGGGAGAAATGTCAGTTACAAAATAAATTTACTATCATAGCTGACCAGAAATCCCAAAGGAAATTCAACTGTTTTGTTTGTTTGTTTCTGGGTCTAATGATATAGAGATTTGGTGGGATGAGATATGTCTCATTTCCCTTGTCTCTTCTCAAGCCCTATTATAAAGCAGACAACAAATACAAGTTTTCTCATTGCTTTAGTTGGTTACCTAAAACGAAAAAAAGCAGATAAGCAGAATCTCACTAGAGAAAGTCTACTGTTAAGGGTGAAAAAAAAAAAACACATGATAAGAGATAAAGCCTACACTGACTGGTAGGGAGTCAAGATGAGCACCCATGACCTATTCATTTAACCCAAGGCTTCATTCCTACAAGAACTTTACTCTAGACCCTGTGGCACCACAGTGAAAAATATTACATCTTATTAAAACACTGTGAAGGATAACTTCTGCTAGCATTATTTTTTACTTTCATTATATTAAAGGATTGCCCTTCCCTTTGAAGTATTAATTGACATTATGGCAGGCTCCCCTCTCTTCAGTTTAGTCTAAGACTCTCAAGATTCTAGGAATGGAGACATGGAGGTGGAGGGGAACCTCCCACTATAGATGATTAAGTAATCCTTAAACTAAAAGGTGGAAAGGCAAGATAAAATGATAAACAGGAACATGTATGACTTTCTACCACTTTTGGTTTCTACTTTTCATTATGTTCCCCACATTTTCTACAAGAAGTAAGTGATGTTTTACAATCTAAAACTTTGAAGAATTTTAAAGTTGAGATTTTTTTATGAATAATATCATTCTTAGCAGTAAAAGTTTAAACCAGGGGGCCATCCTTGTTTCAACAAACTGTTAAGTGCTACTTCTGCCAGTAGTGTGCTGGATGAGGATGTCATGGCCCATGTTCTCAAAGATGTCCACGCATCTGAAGGACAAAGAGAGTAACAAGCAGTCAATGCTGGTCATGGGGGTAAATCTTGCAACCTGAGAATGTGGGGAGCGCAGAAGGTGCATGAAGGGGTTATGAGTTCTGTCGGGCTTCACAGGAAAAGAAACACTCGGCTGAGCTTAGAAGAAAGTTTCCCTTCCCAATTTAGGGGTGAATGATGGAAGAAAATTCCAAACAGAGAGAAGAAGATGAGGGAATATGATCAGGCTGGGAACCCATGGAGTTATGCAATAATCAAGAAAAAGATGATGAAATGTAAGCCAAAGACAGCTCCAGAGAGAATGGCAGGCAGGGAGGATGAAATGATCAAGCCAGAGGTAAGTCAGGATTTAGGGATGGATTGGCTGTGGGAGGGAAAGGATAAGGACTGGAAAGTGAGTCCAAGTTCTGTAGTTCATGAAAGACTAACTAAACCTAGTCCTAGAGTGAGTTAAGGGCCATTAACTAAGTGAGGCCATTAACTAAGTTAAGAAAATAGGAGAGGGACATCCCTGGTGATGCAGTGGTTAGGAATCTGCCTTCCAATGCAGGGGATATGGGTTTGATCCCTGGTCAGGGAACTAAGATCCCACCCACATGGTGGAGGCCACTAAGCCCATGCACTTCAACTAGAAAGACTGAGTGCCCTAATTACTGAGCCCATGAGCCAAAACTAGAGAATCTCCCATATGGGCAACTAGAGAAAGTTCACGAGCCACAATGAAGAAAGCCGTGAACCACAACAAAGACCCAGCGCAGCCAAGGTCTTTTAAATGAAAAGAAAAGAAAGGATTGGTTTGGCAGAAAGGGGGAACAGAATATAGAAATTTACTCTGAACATTTGGAGTTTGAGCTGCCTCCACAACTGACATCCATGTCTAACACAGGAAAAGAAATGCGATGCTGGAGCCCAGGACAAAAATCAGGGGTTAAAGAATGACATTTGGGCGTAGAGGTTATTATTAAGGTGACAGGTAAAGCCAGGAGAGGAGAAGCAGTCTCCTGATCATTCTCCCTAGTTTCAGATCCGCCTTCTCCACTCTCGTTCTAACCTGTTCTCCATACCGTAGCCCCAGTGAGCTTCCAAAGTAGGAATCTTACTATTTAACCCTCCAGCTTAGAACTTTCAATGCACCCAATCTCAACAGCAATCAGAGAAATGTCGACTGAAAGGACAATGAGATTCTATTTTTTGCCTGGTGGACTGGAAAAAAAATTAAAGATTGATAACATCCATTGCTGGTAAGCACATAGGGAAATGAGCGCTCATCTATTTCTGGTAGGAGTGCAAATTGCTATGATATTTTGGGACATCTATTACCATTTTAAAATCTCATGACTTTTGATCCAGAATTCTCTTTTAAGAATCTTTCAGAAACAAAAGCAAAAATACAGAAGGATAGATGTTCAAAAGTCTTTGTTACTGCCTTGTTTGTAAGAGTTAAAAACTTAGAAACAACCAAATGCCTACTACGAATGCAATTGTTCAAACAAATAAATGGCAATTCATATTAAATAGGAGTATGCGGCTGTTAAAAATTTATAACAATCTCTATATATGTTTGAATCTGGATCTAGAACGAGACTTGTGATAGATTAAGTGGTGAAAAAAGACACTACTATGTATAAAAAAGATAACTAATAAGGAACTACTATATAGTACTGGGAACTCTACTGAATACTCTGTAATGACCTATATGGGGAAAGAATCTTAAAAAGAGTGGGTATGTGTATATTCATTCTGCTACATAGCAGAAACTAACACAACACTGTAAATCAACTATATTCCAATAAAAAAATTTTAAATGAGCTACTAAACTCCATATGATGATTCGATTTAAGAGAAAACAAAGAAAATGAGTGAAGTGACACCTCATATTAGCTAATATGAATATAGGTTTTACTTTTTTACCAGGTTTTATTTTAAGGGTATTACATGCTTATTCATTTCATACAATAATCGCCTGAGGAATGTAAAACATTGCTATCACTCCCATTTTACAAACAAGGAAGCCAAGGCCAAAACAGATTTACGTGTGCAGGTCACATAGCTAGCAAGTGGTAGGCAGGCTTTACACCTGGGTGTCTGACTGAGAGTCCACGCTTTTGACTCTGCACTATTCTATGATACAAGTTATTAGAGAAGGAGAGGATTGGAGATTATTAATTTTTAAAATACCACCGTATTGTTGGACTTATTAAGAAATATGTTATTTCTATCATTTAAAAAAAGTTCAGTAGACACATACGGGGAAAGACACTCTGAAAGCTTCCATTACAGCAAAAGTTCAAAGTTCAGCCTCTTCTTACCAGCAGTATCCTAAAGATGCATTTCTTAAAACACTGGGTAAGTATGTAAGTTCCCTACATACGAATGAGCTCTGTTCTGAGAGCACATTCCTAAATCCAATTTGTTGATAAGGCCAACAAAATTTGCCTAGGTACTTAACTCACACAATTAACTATATGGCACTGTACTGTGGTAGGTTTATAATACTTCCCACACAAATAATAACATAAACACAAAAAACTAGAGAAAACATTTTTGATTCTACAGTACGGGGACCTTGAAAAGCACAGTAGTCCAGTACACCAGCTGGCATTGAGTCTGGCATCAAGTGAACTGGCAAGAAGAGTTACTGACTGGAGGAGGAAGGGGAGGCAGGAGATGGTAGAGCTGAAGGACTGTCAGCAATAGGAGATGGAGGGCAAGCTGCAATTCCACTCATGCCTGGCACTGATGGAATGCACGTTTGCATCTTGGAAAGTTCGCATCTTGAAGGTTCATATGTAGGGGACTTACTGTACAGGCCAAGGTCTAGCCAGCTGACGATCAAAATGCTTGCATGCCTTGGACATTCATTTCATACAAGGCAAT
>ML660770.1:10407184-10470705 GCA_007570785.1 Antilocapra americana | reverse complement strand
CCAGCCCCGAGCATCAATCCTGGGCTGGCGATTGATTAGACATATGAAAATTAACATGCTTCAATGCCCTTCTCCCATATCATCCCACCCTTACCCTCATCCACAAAGTCCATGAGTCTATTCTATACATCTGCATTCCTTTTGCTGTCTCGTATGTTGGGTTCTCGTTACCGTCTTTCTAAATTCCATATATATGCGTTAATATACTGTATTGTTGTTTTTGCTTCTGGCTTACTTCACTCTGGATAATGGGCTCCAGTTTCGTCCATCTGAGTAGAATTGCTTCAAATGAATTTTTTTTTAATGCTGAGTAATATTCCATTGTGTATATGTACCACAGCTTTCTTATCCATTCGTCAGTTGATGGGCATCTAGGTTGCTTCCATGTCCTGGCTATTGTAAACAATGCAGCGATGAACATTGGGGTACACGTGGCTCTTTCAATTCTGGTTTCCTCTGCTGGGCATATACACCAACTCACGGTTTACACTTCAGAACTGGATGGCGCCTCAGAAAGCAGATCCATCATTAGCGAGCACAAAGTGGCTGCATTGTCCGGCTGACAGGGAGCAGACTGAGTGCAACACGCTCTGGTGCCTTATTTATGTGGCAGCTCCCGGCTGCTGAGGATGCGTCTCCTGTTCCCTGGGAGCCCGCTGGCCCCTCAGGAGGTCATTCCCAGGCCCTCAGTCCCGCTGGGCTGTGGTCACCTGCAACCAGGGATGCAGGGATGGGACCCGACACAAAGACCCAGAATGCTCTTCCTCAGAGACCACCGGACTAGCTGCCTCCTGGCAGTCAGGGCCAGCCTCAGCTCCACCTTCTCAGGAGATTTCCACCAACAGAAAAAGCAGCCGCTCCCTGTCCTCTCCCCTCCCCCTCACTTGGCATCATTTGTCATCAGAGCTCTTAGCCCACCCAGACCCATAGACTCCTTAGCTTCCCTCACCAGTGCCACCTTCCCCTAGGGCCTCCATGTAGCCTCTGTAAATGGCATCCACTTGAGTCACGTAAATGGGGCAGCTGGGCCCCTTTAGGAAAACAGAGGTCCATTCAGACGGGAGCTTGCTTTGCTCCAAGGCACAAAGGAGGAGTGCAATGCCTCCCCATTAAAGGGAAGAAAGTGCTGACTTCTCCCATCATGTCTCTGCGAAACCCCAGCAGAAGTCTCTCCTAGTTTTCTTGCTCTCCAGTTCTGGCTTTCTCAGTTTGGGATATCTATATCTATATGGAAAGAGTTCATTACAACAAATTTTTATTTTTCACTAACAATTCCTAATAATCAATAACTGAAATGATAATACCACTCTCACTCACAGGCACTGCAATCTGGTTCACTTGAATGAGCAAGGGGTAGAATTGTATAATGTTCATAAAATACAAATACACACAATTTAAAAACATATACATTTACCGAGAATCTTTAGTCAAGTTGTTTTTTTTTTTTTCCTGTAGAGAGGCAAAGACACTTTAAAAATTTAAAGACTTGTAGCTTAAAAAGAGAAGGCAGAATAATGCTAAATCCCTTTCAAGAAAACATGGGTATCTCCCAGAGGTGACTCTCTTAGCAACAGCTATCCTGGCTACACAGAGACAAGAAGGAATAGCCCTTCAGGCAATTCCTATTAGAGAGAAAGAGAGGCATGTCCTGGGGCACCTGCCATCCTCCAGAAATTCGCAGCCCTAGGTTTCCTTCAGAGTGAATTTCCACCGCTTACTGTACTGGCTCCTTAATATATTGGTTTCTTTCTCTTTGGAATTTTCCATCCATTTTCTGACTAGTAAGGTCCCTGGGGCCCCGAGTTCTGGTGTGGAGCAGCACTGCCCACCACCTTGCGCCACAGAAAGACAGACAGAGGCTTTGGGAGATTACGGGGAATGACTTCCTCCATGGAGGCAGCATCAACCTAATGCCAAGACCTCTGGCTTGAAACTACTCATCACCTGAGATCCTCGTGAAACCGATTCCCTGACAGGCATTCATCGGAAGTCAGAAAACGGGGACATGCTCTGATCTGGGGTTGGAGAGGGTGTACGTGCGGCCCTGAAAGTACATCCTTGCCTGAAGACTGACCTGCAGTGTCCGTGGACCACAGCTGCAGGGGGGCAGCCCCTTTTGTCGAACAGGGATCAGAGAACTGCACAGGCATGCAGCCGATTTATCTGCCTCACCATGGAGAATATTCCATCCTTTCTAGAAGTAGATTGATGGAATAGATGAGCTAGGAAACATTATTTTTACAGGCTCATAAAAATGTCAGCGGCATCACTTCTCTTTTGATAGCGTGCTGCTGGGTCAGCCCCTTTGGTGGGCACGCAATGCCAGGGGGACCAAGGCCCTGCCTCTGAGGTCTGTGTAGGCTGATCAGTTCTGCGGACATAAACTCTACCAATGATGCTGGTCAATGGTGTCATAAATGCTGAGGGAAAGACTAGGGATACATGGTTTTAAATCCATTACTGCTACCATAAGATTAGAATGATAGACAGGTCTCAGTTTGGTTCAGTTCAGTCCTGTTTGGCTCTTTGCAACCCCATGGATTCTAGCACGTGAGGCTTCCCTGTCCATCATCAGATAGATGTATATATGTTTACATCTATAAATGTTTATATCTGTATATAGCTATATGTTTACATCTAGATAAATCTATATATGTTTATATCTATAATATATATGTGTATGTGTATATATATACATACGTATACATATATGTGTGTGTGTGTATCGGAGAAGGCAGTGGCAACCCACTCCAGTACTCTTGCCTGGAGAGCCCCATGGACAGAGGAGCCTGGCGGGCTACGGGGTGGCAAAGAGCCGGACATGACCGAGCGACTGAGCACACGTGTGCACGTGTCTCAGAGCCTGACCTCCTAGCGAGGAAAGTCAGGTCTATCATCTTTATGCATGAAGACCGCTGCTGCATAACTTCCGAGGACTGGGCTATCTGGCGACTCTGGATAGCAACAGCTCAAAACAAAGTCAAATTTTCAGGTATTATTAAAAATGTTTCGTTTCCTGCTATGTGTGTCTTTTCATTTGTTTCTTGGTTTCTGTTTCCTTCTTCAGATCCAGCTCAGTTTCTCTAGGCTCAGATTTCTCTCCTGAATTCCAGAACCATAAGCCACAGGCTCATTGAACCTCTCCATCTGCAGATCCCAAAGACTCCTCGGTTCTCTCAAATAAACTGTCCCAGCCCACACTCCTTCCCGGCCTCCCCAGTCTGCTCATCCTCCGTGCTTCCCACCACAGTGAGGCCATCATGGGGAGTGGTTTCTAAACCAGAAAGCCAGTATTAACCTTGGGCCCTCCCTTCAATGCACTTCTTACATTCAGTCGTCAAGAATAGTGAAGCACAGAGTGGAGGTTAAGAGTTCAAAACCTGCCCCTACCACTTGCTAGCTGTGACTCCATGCTTCAGTTTCTGCATCTGAAAAACACCAGCAGCATCATCATATCAACCACTTAGGGTTGTTGTAAAGATTCAAGGAAATAATGAATGCATTGTGCTGAGAACAGGGCCTGACAAATGATGAGTGCTCAATAAACATAAGTTATTTATAAACTCTTGATTACATCCCTTATACGCAGCACGTCTTTCACACACAGCTTCTTCTCTGTAACCTCACTACCACCCTCCACAGCCCCCACTCCCCCCAAACCAGTCGTGTTTTCTTTAACTGGGCTCTGCTGCTGTTCTCACATTGCTGCCACAGTGATATTTTTAAGGCTCATCTGTGGCTGGGAAAATTAACTATTGCTTAGGCCCACACTTAAGGAATGGAATGAGCTTAAAAGTGAGCCACAGGACTTTCCTGGACGTAGAGTGGATGAGAATCTGTCTGTCAGTGCAGGGATCTTGGTTTGATCCCTGGTCCAGGAAGATTCCACAGGCAGCTAAGCCCATGCACAACCCCCACTGAGCCTGTTCTCTAGAGCCTGTGAGCCACAACTGCTGAGTCTGCATGCTGCAGCTGGAAAGCCCGAGTGTTCTGAAGCCTGTGCTCTGCAACAAGAGAAGTCACCACAATGAGAGGCCCTCACACTGCAACTAGAGGGTAACCCCTGCTCATCACAACTAGAGTTAGCCCACGTGCAGCAAGCAAGACTTGGAGCAGCCAAAAATAAATACATGAATTTTAGAAAATAACTATTTCTCTAAAAAAACAGTGAGTCCCAAAAGCTTCATCTTTCTCCTTTCTTTCCTGAATACCATTAAAATTCAATTTTGACAACCCTATCTTAAACTGTATCCCAAGGGGTCCACAGAATACAACCAACAGCACAGCCTTCCTTCAAGCATTTGCACCCAGTGCAGCCCTTATACTGGGAGACTTTCCCACACCCCCCACTCTTCTAGGGGGGCTTCCAGGTACTAAATCATGAACTAGTCGAGAGCAGAGTCTAAATCATTTATTTTTGTACTCCCCCAGTACCAGGGTCCAGTCCCAGTGGGTCCAGGGGTCTTGAGGGATGAGTGGCATCAGCGAAGTACTGAGCTGAGTCCATGTGTTGATGAAGCAGTCTCTCACTTTATTGTTGTTGGTTTACAGTTTCATACCCAGAAAACATCCCCATTACATCACATATCATTCTATACAATCTTTTGTTTTCTATCTTCCATAGTAACCTTATCGTTGAGCTTACTCCCCAATCTATCATCGAAACATTCCCCTTGCAGAAGTCAGATTTCTGTGTAATCAGATTTAACAATAGTATGTTTATTATTTTATTGTCTTCAGCATACTTCATTCAATCATGATATGTACATCAATCTAAGCAGAAAGGTTACATTTTTCTCTTATCAGGTGCAGCTGGGTAGAGGCTAGAGGGAAAGGCTAAGCTTGAAACTGTTTTTATTCTAGTAACCTCAGCCACTACCTGTCTCATTCTGTTCTGACACTCCGGTTCTTATGAGGAAAGAGGACAATGAGACAGTCTAGCAGCACTGCTTTAGCAATAAAACTCTATTAACCTTATATAACTACTATAATGAATTTCTATGTCTACATTATCCTAAAGCAATCAATGTCTCCAACTACGCTGGCCACAGTTATGAGCATTCCTAAGTCCCATCCCCCCTGGTCTCTTCAAGGAAGGGAGCTTCCACCGTGGAGTGGTCGGGGGAGTGGGATATGGAAAGGTGACCCAAGTACGAACCCGTCTGGTGGTGGCTTTGTCATCACCCCCAGGACAAATTCTTTCTAACTGGAACTGACCTACTGAGATGAGCTAATGTTCCAAGCATGAACAGAACCTCCCAAGAAAAATACCAGGAGGAGCCTTGCCCCGGGATGCCCCATAAGGGAAATCCACTTTGCAGTTTCCTTCTTAGTCTCGTGACCTTGTCATCTGAGCAAGGGGGTATCCTGACGGCTCCCGGCACCCCAGCATAGCTTAATGTCTGGCCACAGCAGGTCTTCAAAAAGTACTTGTAAAAGTGTTAGTCAAGTCCTCCCTGACTCTTCGCTACCCATGGACTATAGCCCACCAAGCTCCTCTGTCCGTGGAGTTCTCCAGGCAAGAATACTGGAATGGGCAGACATTCCCTTCCCCAGGGAATCTTCCTGACCCAGGGATCGAACCTGGGTCTCCTGCATTGCAGGCAGATTATTCGCCACCTGAGCTACCAGCGAAACCTACACTACTGTGTAGGTCCAGGCCAACTCACCATTATTTGACAACAGAGTAAGTCAGGCCTCTAGGACAAAGGTGAAAGGACACTAATAATGGTATCTGCCTTGTAAGTAATAGGTCATACTACCTGCCCCTTCCGTCAGTGTTACAACATCCTAACCAGGAAGGTTAGAGGAGGGTTTGCTACAGGCCAGCAGTGAAAAGCTTCTGAAAGCTGAGGAAAGCTGCCGATGCATTTACCTATCTAGCGATGATTTGTCAAGCACCTAAGATGTGCCTGGCATCATGCTCATGCTCACGGGGCCCAGGACTTGCACACTATACAACTCACTCCCTGGGTGCACTTTATGCCCCAAGGGAAGGTACGGATTAAGGCCCAGTATTTGGAAACTCTGATTCTTCTTGATAAAGAAATCCGTTTTCTTTTTTTTTTTTTTTAGAAATCCATTTTCTTTGAAGACAATTTTTCATGGTTATTTCTTCTGACAGTTTGTTGATGATAATATGTCCCTTTCAGCCCATGTAGTGTTTCATATCTGAACAGTCTGACTTTTCTCTTTTAGTCCCACAAAGACACACTCGAATCTTTGTGAGCACCACAACTAGGTGATTAAGAAAAACGTAGTATCAGACACCACAGAAAACGATTCCACCTTGGGGAGAAACCAGCTTGCTCTCTGTCCTGGAAAATCAGGTGTTCAAGTCAATAAAGCTCCAGTTTCTGTTCTAGGTCCTCAGCTATCATTGACTCATGTGAACTTTGGTGGGTTGAGTGTCTTCTCCCAGCCTCAAGTCCCTTCTTTTTAACAGGTCATTGATATTCCCACCCCACGGCTATGATAAGACTCAGGTTCAATCCCTAGGTGAGGAAGATCCCCTGGAGAAGGAAATGGCAACCCACTCCAGTATTCTTGCCTGGAAAATCTCATGGACAGAGGAGCCTTGTGGGCTCTAGTCCACGGGGTCACAAAGAATTGGATGCAACTTAGCAACTAAACCACCACATCTGCTCTTTTACGACTGATCACCAGCAGCAGAGAGAAGATTCGGGCCTCAGTGTAGAAATGCCTAGGAGTTTGAATGGACCTAAAGATTGTAGAAGAAAAAAATGGCTTTTTTTCCTTTCTTTTTTAATTACTTTGTATTGGAGTATAGTTGGTTTACAATGTTGTGTTAATTTCTGCTATACAGCAGAGTGAATCAGTTATATATATACATATATCCACTCTTTTTAAGATTCTTTTCCCATATAGGTCATTACAGAGTATCAGGTTGAGTTTCCTGTGCTATAAGTGCATGCTCAGTAGCTTAGTCATATCCGACCCTTTGCCACCCTGTGGACTGTGGATCTCCAGGCTTCTCTGTCCACAAGATTCTCTAGACAAGAATAATGGAGTGGGTTGCCATCTTCTCCTCCAGGGGATCTTCCTGACCCAGGGATCGACACACATCTTCTGTGGCTCCTGCACTGGCAGGTGGATTCTTTACCATCAAGCCATCTGGGAAACCCCTCCTGTGCTATGCAGTAGATCCTTATTAGTTATCTGTTTTCTACATAGTAGTGTGTGTGTCAATCACAAACACAGTAAAAACCAAAAATGGTTTTTCTTTAAAGATCTCTTGGTTTTCTATAGAAAAGGAAAGATTCTCCTCTTCTGTTCTTGTATACATCTTTCTTGTCCCAAATTTTAAGTATTTCATCTGAAACACTGAGAGTAACCCCCGCCCCCCGCCAACACCCACATACATCCAATTACTAGTCATTCACTGCCTCAAGTATTTTGCCACGGAATGGCAGCATTCATGGAACTCCTATACTCCACAGAGGTTCACTGGCTATCTCACGGCAGTTTTGAAGAGTTGTCACACTTGACGATGAGTTTCATAGTCCTCTTTTATAATAATACAAGTGTTCACATTTTCTGATGTTTTCTATAATACAAGAGATTTTGAACCCTGGTAGGTATCTAGAAGATACTTTTTCAAAACAATAAATTTACTAATTAACTTTCCAAAGATTTCTCTTTTTCTTTTCAATCTGCCCCTCCATGAGAGAGGAGTATTTTAGCAATGAATTTAAAAGTTGCATTTTTAAAAATGAGAACATTTTGAAAACAGGTATCTAGAAATATTTTCACAATTGCATGGTTTTGTTGTCTGAAAACACTATGTCCCACTTACAATATTCTTTTATCTGCTCTCTTTAAAGACTTGCATCTACTTTCAAATCTTCCCAATAAAGACATTTAGTAGGGTTTGAAACTATTTGTTAGGTGAATGTGAGATGAACCTATTTGTTAAAAGTTTAGAAACTTGACATCATCTGATTAGTTTAGAAGAGCAACTGATTGACAAGGTTAAGGTGGAAATGTTATTACCTGAATGATATTAAAAACTCATTTGTTCTAGATTCATCTTAGAGCCTATTGTACAAAGTGAAGTAAGTCAGAAAGACAAATATCGTACACTAATGCACATATATACATTTATATATATATATATATAAAAATATATATATATGTGAGATTGTACTGACGAACCTTTCTATACGGCAGCAATGGAAACGCAGACTTAGAGACAGGCTTTTGGACATAATGGGGGAGGAAAAAGTAGGATGATTTGGGAGAGTAGCATGGAAACATATACACTGCCATATGCAAAATAGACAGCCAGCGGGAATTTGCTGTGTGACACAGGGAACCCAAAGTCGGTGCTCTGTGACAATCTAGAAGGGCAGGATGGGGAAGGAGGTAGGAGGGAGGTTTAAGAGGGAAGGGACACATGTATACTTATGGCTAATTCATGCTGATGTATGGAAGAAGCCATCACAATGTTGTAAAGAAAGTATCTGCCAATTAAAACTAAACATTTTAAAAAATCATTTGTAAAATTAGTAAATGGGGTTGGATAATAAGAGAATGTCCTGATTTAGTAAGCACAGTCAAGGATGTATTTCTTTCTTTTGGATTTGCATATTCTTGTGAGGTATTTTTTTCAGCTACAGTAGCCTTAGAATAATGGTTATATCGAAATAAACTCAACTTTGAACCAGATCTTAACAGTGTATTAACAAAGATCTTTAACAAAGTGTTGAAGCCAAAATTTTTATTTTATTTAATTAATTAATTAATCTTTTCTTTACATTATCGTGTTGGTTTTTGCCATACACTGACATGAGTCCTCCATGGGTACACATGTGTTCCCCTTCCAGAACCCCCCTCCCACCTCCCTCCCGATTCCATCCCTCTGGGTCATCCCGGTGCACCAGCCCTGAGCACCCTGTATCATGCATCAAACCTGGACTGGTGATTGATTTCACATATGATAATTTACATGTTTCAATGTTGTTCTCCCATATCATCCCACCCTTGTCCTCTCCCATAGAGTCTAAAAGACTGTTCTATACATCTGCTTCTCTTTTGCTGTCTCGCATACAGGGTTATCATTATCATCTTTCTAAATTCCATATATATGCGTTAGTATACTGTATTGTTGTTTTTCCTTCTGGTAAAGCCAAAATTTTAAACTAAGGAAGCACATTCAATCACATTGCCCTCACTAAAATATAATTCTTTAAAATATAATAATTCAATAAAATATACTAGTAGAAATAAAAGACTTTTATATAATTAATAATAGAAAATTAATTATATAATTTATTTCCTTTCTTAAGTTTATTTTTACTTTTTATTTTGTGTGCCACATAATGTATATAATATTGGCATAGTATTATGTGCAAATATTTATAAGTAAACATATTTTATATATGTTTTGCTGATTGGTATAAAAACAAAAAATTTAGAGAAGGTTGCTTGTATTAGTTTTCTGTGGCTTTCTAACAAATTACCCCAGCTTGGTGACATAAACATCAGAAACTTATTCTTATTCTCCTGGAGGCCAGAAATCCAAAGGCATCACCGACTGAAATTAGGGTACCAACTGGGATTTTATGGGACATCAAACTGAAGAAACACCATTCTTATGGATGAATCAAAGAAAGTACAATTCTAGAAAAGGGTCTCTATGTATCTTACTTAAACATGAGTTACTAAAAGTGAGAACAAATTAAACACAAGAACCGTTTCATTGAGAACAGGGAACACTGAAGTACCCACTATATGTATATGTGTATATATGTACACACACACACATATATATACACACACAGAGAAGTATAATGGGTTGTTGTTGTTGTTTAGTCACTAAACAACTCGTTTACAACTCTCTTGCAACCCCATGGACTGTAGCCCATATGTATGTATATATATACACATGTATGTATGTGTGTATATATACATGTATGTATATATATACAATTATAGTGAGTTCTTGTTGTTGTTTAGTCACTGTTACGTTCAACTCTTTTGTGACCCCATGGACTACAGCCCGCCAGGCTCCTCTCTCCATGGGATTTTCCAGGCAACATATGTGATTGCTTGAAAAAACAAATAAACAAATACTCACCATAGTTATATAGTCAATAAAATAGAGTGATGTAAGAGGGGTGTAGTGGGAACTCCTCGGGTCTGACCCATAAACAGCTCCAGTGCATAATACTAACCCTCCTGTCAACACCATCAGAATGGACAAGTCACTGAAGTTCTAGAAGAAGGCGGAGCTACAAGATGGAAGGACCCTGAGGTTCTGGATGGAGCGTGTCCCCACCCCTCCCATCTGAATAAGAAACACACATTTTTGTTTTGTTAAGCTACTGAAATGTGGGAGTCATTTTGTACAGCAGCAAGCCTGCTCTGACTAGTGAGTGTTACTATTTACAAGGTGAAAGTTTTAGAGAAGTAAGGGATGTGAGCCAAATTACATGTATTAATAGGTGTTTAAGTTTCATACTGATAAAAATGAGACACCTGGAGATAGCAATAGAATAATGTCTGTTGGCCTGGAAAATCAAGCATGGTCTTATCTGTACTGATGCTTCAACAGAAATAAGCACTGGTTGCTAGGACAAGTGAGAGGAGAGAAACTCGAATCTGAGGCTTCAGGGTGACATGAAATTAACATATGGCATGCTAAATACAATTTTTAGAAGAATCATAGTATATTGGAAAAGCATCTTAAACACTGACTCACTTAACCACTGGGGCTTCCCTGATGGCTCAGTGGTAACGAATCTGCCTGCAATCCAGGAGATGCAGGAGACGTGGGTTTGTTCCCTGGGTCAGGGAGATCCCTCAAGCAGGACATGGCAACCCACGCCATTATTCTTGCCTGAAAAATCCCACGGAAAGAGAAGCCTGGTGGGATACAGTCCATGGGGGCCGCAAAAAGTCAGACGATACTGAGTGACTGAGCACACTTGACCAAACCTGAAAGAAATTTAGCTCTTCGGACCATAAAAATCATAATTCAGAAGCAATTATTCACTTGATCATTGACTGTGATTACAGAACCACCAGACATTGGAGGAAAGACAGCAGCTTCTACACTTCTAGCCAAGAAAATCACAGAGGCTCTCTTTGACTCATGCAGTCCCACCTTCTCTTGCATGAGAAAACAGAGAACTCAGTACCTCGTGGTGCCAGGTCCCTGTGGCAAATACAGACCAAAGCTGAGTGCGCTCACACGGGTGGAGGAGCAATCTGTAGCTGACATCTCAGCAGTATCACAAAGCATGAGGCACTGTCATGACCCTGATGCTATGTGATCACAGCTGCATTTCAGGGGACAGGGATGGGGGGCGAGGGGGGAGCAGGGACAATCAGTGGTCAAGCCCTCATCCATGATTAGCCCTCCTAGTTCCTTCCTCCTGTAAAAATCACTTGCTGATGAAACATCCAGAGCCAAATACCCAGGTCTATATTTCCAGAAATGAAAATCAATATACCCCTGTCAATGAGTTTATTCTTTTTCCAGGGCTGGTGAACAGGTATTCCTGATTCTTCTCACAGCTTCATCGCCCCTTGCCTTCCCAACCCCCACACAACTGTTTCTCTTTGTCTCTATCCGATACAAAGAGAAAGAAGCTACTTCTTAAATTTCAGCCGCTATTATGTGAACATCTGTGAGCAAATAAACTGTGAATGTGGTTTCCATTTCATTCCCTGCTCGGGACCCCACATTTCACTGCCAGCCCATTGAGGCCCAGTGCACCTGGCTGAGATGAGTCGGTGCTCAGCGGGGTGGCTTTAAATCCATAAATGATTCAAAGGCAATAAACAAAACAAGGATTTCAACTCTTTGACGGAGACAGGAGACTGTATGGAGGAGATGATCACCTTAGGCCACAATTTAGGAAATTATTTTTCAATCTCAAAAGAGCTGATAACACAGGGATGAAATAAATTTTTCCTTAGAACAATCCCTGTCATTTTCTCTTTTGAGTCCATGTTACTTACCATTAATAGTGCTACAGGAACTACACCAACATGCCACACTGAAAATTCTGCTAAGCATTGTAAGTATAAGCAAATATAAAGATTAAAATACAATAGCGTCTTTGTGGAAGGAAATGCATTTCAAATAATCTGAATAAGTTGGATGTTTAGGGGAAGTTATTTTCCATGATAGCTCCCAGGGCTTTGCTCCACAAACTAAGGAAAAACAGAGGGACAGGGGACACCATGGGCTGTTGGGATCATGCCATCTTTCCTTTGTGTAAAATGTGGGGATCATCAGGCTGAACCAAAAAATAAGTCATCCTAGATGCTTATAGAGTTAGTGAAACTCACTCCCTTGTATTTCAGGATGCTAAAACAGGCCTAAAGAGAGACATATGGTGGGACTTCCCCGGTGGCCCAGTGATTAAGAATCTGCCTTCCAATGCAGGGAACTCAGATTTGATCTCTAGTTAGGGAACTAGGACCCCACCTGCCACGGAGCAACTAAGCCAGAACACTGCAACTAAGACTCAACACAGACAAAAATGAATTCAAAAATTATTTTTTTAAAAAAAAGAGAGACATAGGGCTTCGGATCAGGCAGTGCAAATAACCTGTTTGGTCAGCATCAGGTAGAGCAGCCTTTGGGGTCAGATCCCAACTGATCAATTTCTTTCCCATGTGGTGCAGTGGTAAAGAATCCACCTGCCAATGCAGGAGATGCAAGAGACATGGGTTTGATCCCTGGGTCATGAAGATCCCCTGGAGAAGGAAATGGCAACCCACTCCAGTATTCTTGCCTGGGAAATCTCATGGACAGAGGAATCTGGTGGGCTACAATCCACAGGGGGTCACAAAGAGTCAGACACGACTGAGTGACTAAGCACACATTTATTTTAAAGCTTCTTATAAAAGTACTTTATCTCCCAAAATCAAGAGTGAACCTCCCAATTCATTCTTCTTTGTATGTAGAGCATCCAAAGGTTGTCCGGCCATCTTGGACTTGGAAGGAAACAGGCTTCAGCAGGAGAAGGTAAGCAGCTGAGAAGCACTGGGACTTTTGAACACCAACTCTGCTTTCAGGCAGCACTCTCCTAGTAAGAGGTACCTTTCTTCTGGTTCCCTGTGAATGGTCTGTTCACAAATATGAGAGGTCACAGTCTCCACCTGAGTACACACAGAAGTTACAAACCCTTGGTAGACTCTTTACACGTAATTCCTACTGGGTAATGACTGTATTGTTCATCAGTTCAGTTGTTCATTTGTTCTTTCAAGCATTCATTTATCAATCACAGAGACATTCCACTCCACACCAAGACTATTCCTTGTGCTGAAGATACATCTGTGAACAGATGCCAACCTTGTTCTCATGAGGCCTGCATTCTAATAAGAGAAACAGAGAACGCAAAATGAGCCAACAGGATGGATACCACAGCAGGAAGGCAGAGGGGTAACTTGGGAGATTGGAACTGACATTCATACACTACTATGCATAAAACAGATAACTAATGAGACCCAACTGTATAGCACAGGGAACTCTACTTAGTGCTCTGTGGAGACCTAAACGGGAAGGAAATCCAAGGCAGAACGGATACATGCATATGTGTGACTGGCTGACTTTGCTGTACAGCAGAAACTAACACAACACGGTAAAGCAACTACACTGCAAAAAAAAAAAAAAAAAAAAGAAGCCCATACATACCCCCAACACCCTCGAAATGAGGCAATGAAGTAACTGCTGATGGTGCATTTACTATAAAGACATTAAACAGAGTGCAGAGATAAAAAGCAACAGGGAAGACATATCAGATGGAGCATTCAGGGAAAGGTCTCTCTGACATTTAAGGTGACATTTAAGCATTTAAGACTTGAGGCAAGAGAAGGAGCCAACTCCGCAAAAGCCAGGAGAAGAGCATTCCAGACAGACAGAAAACTCAGCATGCTCCAAGGCCCTGAGGCAGCAGAGCACTGAGCAAAAGCCAGCAGGCCTGGAGCAAAACTAGAGAAGTGACGAGAGCCCGGACCTGCAGGGGGCAAGGAGCCCCAGTCAGGCACACACATCCTATTTTAAGGCCATGGGGAGACTGAAAAGTTTTAAGCGAGAAAATGACACAATGTGATTTATGTTTTCAAAAGCTCTCTCTGGCTGCTGTGTGGAAAATGGACTGGACAGGGTAAGAGTGGAAGGATGTTAGGCTAAGATGCAAAGAAAGCTAAGACGGGGTCTGTGTGGCCAAAGAGTGCACATCTGATGAAAGTCGAAGGCAGGAGAGTGAATGACCGCCATGTGGTACATGTGCCCAAGGCACCGAGGAGGAAAGGCTGGTTTGATGCTGTCACCTATCGAGTTGGGCCATGTTAAAATAGAGTCAGATGGACGTAGAGGACATCGTGTGTGTGTGTGTGTGTGTGTGTGTGTGTTCAGTCACTTCAATCATGTCGGACTCTTTGCAACCCCAAGGACTGTAGCCCCTCTGTCCATGGAATTTTCCTGGCAAGAACACTGGAGTGGGCTGCCATGTCCTCCTCCAGGGAATCTTCCCAACCCAGGGATCAAACTCGAGTCTCCTGTGTCTCTTTCATTGCAGGTGGATTCTTTACCTGCTAAGCCAATGGGGACGCCTCTAGATGACATTACTTTGTAGAATTAAGACACTGAATTCATGCAAAAACCACTGAGCATGTTATTAGAAACTACTCTATGTACAGAGGAATAGGAGATTTGGCCAGTGATCCCCAACTCGGAAAAAGAGGTTGCTTCCAGTTTCTTTGGAAATCTTTGATTTGGAACGGGTGCTCTTCTGAAAAACTGAACCATCAAGTTTTTTTCTGGGTTTACCAAACTTTCAGCCAAATCCCTCTATGGGCGATGACTACCGAAATACTGCTTCCAAAAGACACGAGAGGATTCACCTCTCAGGTGTGTGTCGGACCCAGGAGTTCAGTAAAGATGACTGAAGTCATTTTCTCTTTTTTCCACCCTGGAGTGTGCTCTTTTATCTTTGCTAAAGTAGGGCGGGGCGGGGGGAGGTGGTTTTGGTGTTGTTGTGTAAGACAAGGCACCAGGCAGCTGCACAGCACTGGCCACTGAGCAGGCACGAAGGTGCCTGGAGTGGCAGACGGAGCAACAGTGACCTAGAGGTCATCCCACGATGGAGGCAAAAATCTAAAGTCACTTCTACCTTAAGGAGTCAACAGCAGTGTAGCTTCTGGTTGGTCCAAGTGAGCAGTGATGCTCTGCGTGGGATGAGACCAGAGTTGCGAGATGGGGAGGGGGCTGTGGGAACTGGGAGAAAGGGACAAAATGAGGAATTAGGAAGCAAGGATGCCTACTTTCTTCCCCTCCCTCTTCCCCTCTCCCTAATTTAGCAAGGAGACTGACTCTGGATGCAGCAAAAGGACCTAGCAGCGAACAGGGGTGGGCAAGGTGGCAGGATGAGGCTTCCCCTTCCTTCCCAATCCTTACTACCTGGCACAGGACACGTGGTGACAAGCAGGAGTGTGCCCAGCGTGGAAGTCCCATTCCGGGCGTCACCGCCTATGCACAAAGCCAGTGTGGCTACTTACTCACTGGAGAGGCTCCAGTTAGCAACCTCTCTGATCTCTAGCTGCCTCACCATTAAGTGAAGACAGCATACCTTCTTTGGATGGTTTTGAAGATCAAACAGGAGATGAGCTGACTCTACATTTACTCTCTCTTATCTTCCTCACCCCACTTGAGAATCTGTACTGGTCTCTCTAGGGCCTGGAAATCAATCCTCATGACACAGGGGTAAAAAAAAAAACTCGGTTGGAAATGGAAAGGCTGTGTGCTGCCTGCTGGGTGGACAGCAGTTACAGAGAAAGGAGAACCGGGTTTAATTAGACGTTCTTAAGTCGAACGTTACTCATTGTGCTTGAAAAGCACATATATGCCCCCAGCTCTCCGATCATTGTTCTGACATTTGGATCTGTTGATTCAGTTCCTCCCAAAGTAATTTCTGTGACCTAGTTATCTCACCTCTGGTAAAGGATGAACAGATATTCATACCTTTGCAGATACCTTTCACTTTGCAGTGACATTTTTAAAACTCTTCACTATTAGAAGTTTTTATAATGGGCATCAATATAAATCCTACTTGAAGAACTCTCTTCCTACAAGTTCACTGGATTAACCACCACTCTTTTCATATTCATTATGCCAGTGACTGCTGTAAGTTACAAAGAAACACGGCACATGATTGGAATCCATAGCTGGAAAAGAATTTTTCTACCTATATTGCAATTAGAGACATATCTTTCAGAGGTTTCCAGGGACCTCAAAGTATTTCCATGGCTCTTTATCTTCAGTTCTCCTGGGATGCATAATCCTCAATTAACTGTTCAATCTCACTGAAGTCATGTTCTAAACTTGGAAATGCTTATTCCCTTTCCTCTGTTTGCAAGGCAGCCTATTGCAGCAGTTAAGAGGGTGAAGAGGGTGGGGTTGCAAGTTGGACTGTAGAAGTTTGAGTTTTGATGCCACCATTTAAAATGACCCTGGGCAGGTTACTAGCTCTATAAAATAAAGACTAAATTTAAGAATAAAAAAATGAACACATGGAAAATGTTTAGAATGATGCCTTGACACCTAATAAGCTCCCAATAAATGCTAGCTATTATTACTGGAAGGACTGATGCTGAAGCTGAAGCTCCAATACTTTGGCCACCTGATGCAAAGAGCTGACTCACTGGAAAAGAGCCTGATGTTGGGAAAGATGCAAGGACAAAGAAGAAGAAGATGACAGAGGTTGAGATGGATAGAGAGCATCACCAAATCAATGGACATGAATTTGAGCAAACTCTGGGAGATAGTGAAGGACAGGGAAGCTGGGCATGCTGCAGTCCACCGGGTTGCAAAGAGTCAGACATGATTTAGGGACTGACCAACAATTATTAGACCATAAGGTGAAAAGCTGTGCCTCTCCCTCCAAGTAACGGACAGCTGCACAAAGCACAAGAAAACATTGTCCATGGCCCTCTGCCAAAAATCTCAACTAATAAATGGTGCTTATTTTGCATGCTTGATTCAAAATGAAATGTAAACGTCTTTTTGTAAGTATCCCAGACAAGAATCTGAGCAAGGTGGGCTTTGGACAGCAGGACGGCCCAGCTCTTGTCTCTCACCTTCTGCCCTGGCTACAAGTTCAAGAATGGCAGGCCACGGTGTGCTGGGAGCCCGGCCTCCCTGAGTGACAGCTGGTGCTGTCAAAAGTCGTTACCGCTGGTGTGCACAGACCTTCTGGCAAAGCAGGGCAGAACAGAAGAGCTGCAGTCTCCCTGCCCACCTGTCAGCCTGGGCCCGGAACAGCGGCGAAATTTGCTCTTTTCTTCCTTCAAAGGCTTCCAGCGAGCCCCAGCGCCTTCATTAATGCCCGTCTCTTCAATCCCAGCCGGCCCCCTCGCCCTCCCCGAACACACACCCCGCAACCTATTCTTCCAAGAAGGGGATTAGCCCAATTAATCTCTGGACAAATGTCAAGGAGTCTGGGGGAGGGGCCGCCTTTCAAGTGCCGCCTCCCCGCGCGCAAATGAGACCAGACGCGCGGGCGCACGGCGGAGGCCGAGCAGCTGCCAGCACAATGGCCCCGGGTCGCTTCATCTCGGGCCGAGCCGCCCTGGGGCTCGCTTTCTCGCCAGCCCGTGTCCTCGCAGACCACAGCCTTCCTTCCACCATCTGGGATGTGAGCTGTGACGGGAAGGAGCTGCGGGATGAGAAGCCGTTTGTGAGGCTGGCGCTGCCGCCCTCTCCTCTCCGGAGCCCCCACCGCCCCGCATCCCAGGCTGCCCTCCAATACCCTACCCCCAGCTCCGCACTCACCTCCAAAGCGAGGTTGGAAATTCAAAGTCCTAGGTTCAAAGGAAGGACATGGAGAAGGTACAAAAGCCACTGGGGCGGGGGCGGGTAGAGGGGAGCTGGCAGGATGGGAGCAAGTTCTCATCATACAGATAGAGATATGCATATAGATACAGATGGGCTCTCTGGTGGCTCAGACCATTAACAGTCTGCCTGTAATGCAGGAGACCTGGGTTCAGTCGTTGGGTGGGGAAGATCCCCTGGAGGAGGAAATGGCAACCCTTTCCAGTATTCTTTTTTTTTTTTTTAATTTTTTTTTTTTATTTTTATTTTTTTTGCCATACATTGTCATATCACCATGGGTTTACATATGCTTCCCCTCCGGGCCCCCCCTCCCCCCCCCCCCCCCCCCCCGGGAAATCTCGCTGCACCCGTCCCGAGGATCAATCCTGGGCTGGCGATTGATTAGACACATGACAATTAACATGCTTCTATGCCCTTCTCCCATATCATCCCACCCTTACCCTCATCCACAAAGTCCACGAGTCTATTCTATACATCTGTGTTCCTTTTGTTGTCTCCCATGTTGGGTTCTCATTACTGTCTTTCTAAATTCCATATATATGTGTTAATATACTGTATTGTTGTTTTTGCTTCTGGCTTACTTCACTCTGGATAATGGGCTCCAGTTTCGTCCATCTGAGTAGAATTGCTTCAAATGAATTTTTTTTTAATGCTGAGTAATATTCCATTGTGTATATGTACCACAGCTTTCTTATCCATTCATCAGTTGATGGGCATCTAGGTTGTAAGAGCCACGTGCACCCCAATGTTCATCGCTGCATTGTTTACAATAGCTAAGACATGGAAACAACCTTTCCAGTATTCTTGCCGGAAAAATCCCATGGAAGAAAGAACCTGGCAGGCCACGGTCCATTGGGTCTCAAAGAGTCAGACACGACTGAGTATTAACACATGAACACTTCATGGATCTTCCCAACCCAGGGATCGAACCTCGGTCTCCTGCATTGGGAGAAGGATTCTTTACTACTGAGCCACCTGGAAAGCCCCTAATATACATATACATATACATATATATATACACACACACACATATATGTCATTGTTAATTCCCCTCCAAACCATAGGCTTCATTGGCCTAATCCACAGAATCTGGGGGGAAAGTCTTGAGAAAGAAAAGAATTGTTTTTGCTCTAATTTCCAGAAAGACCTCATGAATCCATCCAGGGAAGTTACTGTTCTTGTAAGAATTCTCTGGAATAGAGGTTTGCCAATCACTCCATAAAGGCATTCCAACATTTTAATCTATAAAGTATTCTCTAGTCAGGAATCATCCCCCATTCTCTCTCTCTCCCCCGCTTCCCTCCCTCTCTGTCCGAAGCAAGCAAAAGCTGGCTTACCCAGCAGGCTATTAAACAGCACTTCCCCACGCTCCAGTCCAATGATTCGGTAATTAATTTTCATAATGATGATCTGGAAGGATTTCTAGAGTCCCCTGGAAGATCCCAGAATTATCTCTACCCTACTGGTTTTGCATATGCTTTGGATGGAAGAGACAGTCTTTGTGTCCAGTTGTGGTGGTGCCACTTACTAGCCATGTGACCTTGGCAAGTTACTTAACCTCTCTGACTGTCACTGCTAACTCTTGGGGATGCAAAGTTTATAAAGAAAGGTAATAGCTGACACTCTAGTTATGGAATGTGTCTTGTAAGCCAGATACTGTGCCAAATGACTTACCTGAATTATCTTATTTAATCCTCACAACAACTGCTGGGGTGGTATCAAGTTTATTTCACTATAGTCTAATTTATTCAACATGCACATATGGCACCTATATTGACTATTAACTATATCTGGTGAATAGAAATACTTCATTTCTGGACTGTTAGATGGCAGAGCCAGTCTACTTCAGTGTGACAATTATTATCCAAAACTCTTCTGTTAAAATGTGCTTCTAAAAATTAGAATTTTTTCTGTGTGTGTGGACTTTTAGAAAGACAAGATGACTCATATAACAAAGATAATATACTGGTTTGGGACATCTGGTAATTAAACATGTTAAAATTTCTGTAATAAAACATGAACATTCTCCCTAAGAGGACAATGAAGAGCTTCACAGCATCTCAAAACAGACTTTTGTTACCAAAGTAGGTCAAGACAGGGGAAGTTCTGCCACCAAATAAGTTAAGGATAAAAATAGACTCCTGTTGTTTTCATTTGGATTTCAGCATTTTAGACAAGGGATAGTGAACTTTACTACACAAAAACACAAGGTAAAGAAGCAAAATTCTAGTCCTATTTCTGACAGTAAACATTGTGTGATCTTGGGCAAATCACCAAACCTTTCTGGTTTCAGATTCTTCATCTACAGAATGAGGGCCTGCTACTGCTTCCCAGCTTCCCTTGTGGCTCAGCTGGTAAAGAATCCGCCTGCAATGAGGGAGACTTGGGTTATGCAGAAATAGCTGTGAAGTTCAAATGAAACAGGATTCATCAAAGCATGTTGAGTAAGTGAAGTGTTTAGCAAACTCAAGCTGTTTACTATCTTTGAAAATTTATTCTAAAGAATATTACAGTCTTAATTATGCACTAGTGAAGGACAGGGATGAGCTTCCCTGGTGGTTGTTGTGGTAAAGAACCTGCCTGCCAGTGCATGAGAGATCAGAGATGAGGGTTCGATCCCTGAGTCAGAGAGATCCCCTGGAGGAGGACTTGGCAACCCACTCCAGTATTCTTGCCTGGAGAATCCCGTGGACAGAGGAGCCTGGTGGAGGAGCCTACAGTCCGTAGGGCTGCAAAGAGTCAGACAGGACTGAAACAGCTTAGCACACATATGCACGAAAGACAGGGAAGCCTGACCTGCTACAGTCCACGAGGTCTCAAAGAATTGCACACGACTTAGCCACTGAACGACAACAACAACTAATGCACTACTGCTTCCTGATTGAAGGGCACAGTGTTCCTTCTACAGGAAGAGAAACCACTCACATCGCTTTCTTGCGTGCATCATGGTTGCTGTTTCCCATACATCAGTAAAGATCAGTGTATGCATGATGACTGTCCCACTGCAATATTTTTCTTACTTAATCTCTAAGAAACCACCTCCAGGAAACAATGGCAAGCTGCCGTTCACTGCAGTCACTGAACACCCCAATGACCTTCTGTGCTTTGAAGAAGCAAGAGTCAGGTCGTTCCTAACCCGATTGCACAACTTCTTAAAACTCTGTCTTTCTCTGGGATCTATGAAGAGTCACACCATCCAGTTAATAGTCCCAGCCTGGCCTCAAACCTTCTGTGTGATCTAAGACGCCGCACAGCACCTCTCGGATGTGCCGTCAGTCAGGTGAGCCTAGATAGGCCTTGACAGAAAGAGAGGGCTCACTGATGGTTTTCCTGTTCTCATGGGTTCAAACGCTGGTCGGCCCTGCCACACACCCTCTTTGCACTGATGTCAATCACGTGTTGCAGATGTCAGTCCAGCTGCAACAGCTGAGTCCAACACCACCCACGGTGAGTCACAGTCGCCTGCTTTCTCCTGGCTGTGAGTCTCCTCTGAATCCCAGGGCAGAGCCCATGATCTGCTCCCCCCTTTACATCTCTTTATGCCTTTTCAGCTTGAAGAGTCTCCATAGCTGAGCGATTTGTCCCATTAGTCAGGGCTGTACGAAATTAACCGTGAATGTTCTCCAGTGTCCATGGCAACCTTTCTGCCAGGGGGCAATGATGACTATAAGCCATCCTCTTGTGATGTTAACTTTTGGAAACAGAGCCTCTCCATCCACTAAAATGCAGTGGGGTGGGTGTCTGAAAAGAAAGAAAATGTCCTAAGTATTACCTTACATATAGAAAGAGGACACACTGAGTAACCCTGACTATAATAAAGCTAGTAATTTATTCTCAATGACTGGCATTCTGTGGTTTAAAACTCCCAGGTCTCTGGCATGTATGAAAATCACAGTGTAGAACAGAGAAAAAAAAGCACTGGATTTAGAAATGGAACTTTCTCTATCCTCAAGGAAGCTGCATCCTAACAGAGGAGATGGATAGATAAAACAGATTATTATCTTGTATTACTACATAAAACTATGGAGGGCTTCCCCAGGGGCTCAGACAGTAAAACATCTGCCTGCAATGCAAGAGGCTTGGATTCGATCCCTGGGTCAGGAAGATCCCCTGGAGAAGGGAATGGCTATCCACTCCACCATTCTTGCCTAGAGAATCCCATGGACAGAGGAGCCTGGTGTGCTAAGTCCATGGGGTCACAAAGAGTCAGACATGACTGAAGCAACTAACATTTTCACTACATAAAATAATATGTAGGAGCTATGATAAACATAGCCATATGTTTCTTGGGAGATATAACAGTGCTTACCCCATCCTGAAGGTTCAAGGAAGGCTTCTTGGAGGAGGCAACACATTAATGTCACCTAAACTCTCGAGACCAAAGTTTTCTCATTTTAGTGAGAAACTAAGTCCATTTACCTACATTGATGTTGAAAACTTCAACACGTAGATTCAAGTTGCCACAACATTCCTGGCTCAAGAAATAATAGCTACTGGTCTCTCATACTGATATTGAAGCTATTGAATGTTCTTTTTTTTAATTTAATTTTGTATTGGAGTATAGTTGATTTACAATGTGGTGTTAGCTTCAGATGTACAGCAAAGTTATTCAGTTCAGTTAAACATTTACACATATCCATTCTTTTTCAGATACTTTTCCCATATAGGTTATTATAGACTATTGAGTAGAATTCCCTGTGCTATACAGTAGGTCCGTGGCTAATGAATGTTCTTAAAGCAAGAAATACTTTTAACCCAAAAGTCCCACCAAGAATTGGCTCATGTCCTTCCCTACTGTTTTATTATTTTAAGACATCCTGGAGTCTGAAGATAGACTGATAATTGTCCTGAGCAGCTTTTGGTTTTCAATAACTTCTGGCAAACAAGTTCTCCCAGGTCAAAGAACAAGCTGTGTTTCTACATGCATTTTCCTTTCTTCCTCCCTCCACCCTTACTACCATATCTGGCGCTCTTTATGCCCTGGAAGAAATATTTGCATGTTCAGAACTTGTACTGGGTGATGGCTGCCCAACAGCTCAGGAAGAAGCAATACGTAGCTAAGCCAATCGGGTGGCTAGGAGCTAAGGCAGACTGGGGCAAAATTTTCACACTGAACCAACTGCTGAACAAGTATTCACTCTAGACAGGTGTTGTGAAGGATGTGGCAAGAAATAGTGTTTCCCTCAAGGAGTCTGTGGGATACTTGAAAGATAAGACTAAAGCAATTGGAAAATGAAAGGATAATAAAATGCAATCTATAGTGAAGTACAAAAAACCATTAAATATGCGATATTTGTTTTTCTCTTTCTGATTTACTTCTTTCTGTATGATGGTCTCTAGGTCCATTCAAGTCTCTGCAAATGACCCAATTTTGTTCCTTATAATGCCTGAGTAATATTCCATTGTGTATATGTATCACACCTTCTTTATCCACTCATCTGTTGATGGATATGAACATGTAGGCTGCTTCCATGCCATGGCTATTGTAATCAGTGTGCAATGAATATTCACTCATCTGTGGAATCTAGACGAATGGCACAGATGAACTTATCTGCATGGCAGGAACAGAGATGCAGACATAGAAAAGATGCTGATATGGAAGGGTGGGAGGAACTGAGAGACTGGGGTTGACATGTATACACTACCACATGTGAAACATACAGCCAGGGAGAAGCTGCTGGATCACACAGGGAGCTCGGTGCTCTGTGATGACTAGATGGGTGGGATGGGTTGGGGGGTGGGATACGGGGGTGGGAGGGAAGTCCAAGAAGGTGCGGATATGTGTATACACAGAGCAGATTCATTTCACTGTACAACGAAAACTGACACAAAACTGTAAAACAACTATACCCCAATTTAAAAAAAATGAAATACATACACTGTGATAGGTTAAAGGAAAGCAAATGATTGTGGTGGGCCCCAGGCAGCAGGAGGCCTTAGGTTCTGAGGATGGAGTATCTGATAGTGAGGAGCGGGTCCTGCAGGTGAGGGGAGCAGCAGAAGCAAGGACAGAGATGCAGAAGCATGACCTGCCTGCAGGCAGCACACAGACCTCCCAGACTAGAGGGCAGGGCTCCACTAGGTAGGAGAACCACCCGGCAAGGCCTACTTCTGGTCCAGGCAAAAGTGAGGTGGGTGGGTGATTATCTCATCCATTGTCTAACTCTGCACAAAATTCTTATTCCAGAGATAGTTAGATTTTCCAGAGATCTAAAACTATTGTCAAGCCCCTTAGTTTTTAGTCACTCTCTGTGTGATGATATGCAAGGCACCCCATTTACTTTACATCCATGATCTCAGCATGTGGTCAGGAGTACCGATGACTTCAGAATCTCCATATTGCTCTCTTTCTGTCTCACATACGGCAATGCAGCTGTGCTGAGGCTACTTGGTGGGTTTCTCTGTCCTCATTGAAGAAGAATGACTATCAACCAGTTTCTGGTTGTAATACGAAAGTCTTGGAACAAGACACAAAGTTATTTGAGTTGGATATTATATGAAAAAGTCTTCCCTGGTAACTCAGCTGGTAAAGAATTCACCTGCAATGCAGGAGACCTTGGTTCGATCCCTGGGTTGGGAAGATCCCACAGAGACGGGATAGGCCACCCACTCTAGTATTCTTGTCTGAAGAATCGCAATGGACAGAGGAGCCTGGTGGGCTACAGTCCATGGGGTCACAAAGAGTCAGACATGACTGAACAACAAAACAGAGCACGTTATATGAGAAAAGACAGAGTCACAAAGACGCCAAACTTCAGAATAATCCTTAAGTTTTCTCTCCCCTCTTTACCTCTTACCCCATCAATGATCAAATCTGATCAATTCTGCCTCCATGTCATCTCATGCATCCACCTGCAGCTTCTATTCCAAAGTCATTCAATTCAAGTCTTCATCTTTCTTCTTAACTACGACACAGTATTATATAGTATTGGCTATGTATACAATCTATAGTAGTATTGTAATAGTACCTTTAATCCAGACATTCTTCCTCATCTGTAAGTTTAACAAACACACTTTTACATATTTCTCTAAACACACAGTCAAACCACTCAATTGCTTGCATTGATGGTTTACACTGTACCCCTGTCCCTCTACACATACATGCCCGTGCGGGCACACACACACACACACACACACACACGAACCAGTACTTGGTCCTTTCTATCTGTTCTTACTATTAAACAGAAGGAAAGAATTCAGAGGCTATTTTTCTACTGCTGGTTTAGCAATTTACTTGTCATTTTTAGAATGCCAACTTCTTCATATGAAGAGTCTCTATACGTAAATCAGTGGTATCCTAGGAGTCCTTCAGTGTTCTCGGACCACAGACATTTTAGCCTATGATTTTTTCCTATAAAAGGAGTCTAAAAATTATGCCTAAAATTATGGTAAAGTCCAAAGTCTTTGATCTTATGTGGGACTTAACACTAATTTGAGTATTCCTATCCTGACTCCATAAATCCAGGAATGAAGATCTCAATTTTCTATTTGAATTGAAGCAAAGGGAATCCATCACCTGGCCTGGAAGAGTTGCCAGAACTTGGTGGCTCCACAGATCTGTGGATAATTTCATCCAAACGGGCATCTTTTCTGATCTGCTGCATGGAAGTCAAATCATTCTATCTCTGGAGAGATGGAAGATGCTGACCGTCAAATTCATCCTGAAATAAGTCATCAATCCAACTGAGCGAGAGTGGGATTGCAGCAAAACCCCTCAAATACTAATGGTCCTAGAGGGAGACACAACTGAGCGAGTCCCATTCTTTGTGACCCCATGGACTGTAGCCCACCAGGCTCTTCTGTCCATGGGATTCTCCAGGCAAGAGTACTGGAGTGGGTTGCCATGTCCTCCTCCAGGGCATCTTCTTGACCCAGGGATCAAACCCAGGTCTTTTGCATTGCAGGTAGATTCTTTACCATCTGAGCCACCAGGAAAGCCCAGAGCGGGGCTTTCCCCTATAGAAAAAGGTTTCCATTTTCTATAAAGTCATGAAGCTATCACAGTTAGACGAAGTGTACATGAATTTAGTAGGGCAAAGTCTAATTAGTAGATTTGTGATAAGGGGTTTAATATAGTGACATGTAGCCTGTATAGTCTTCAGTTTCCTCATATATTGAAAACAAGCAAAACAAGTATAATCATACTGAAATCTAGCAGTTAGGGCCTAAATAAAAAAAATTACTTCAATTATTTTTAATAGAAGGAGTTTAATGCAGGAACTGGTTATA
The DNA here is from genome assembly GCA_007570785.1 of Antilocapra americana. Classification (NCBI taxonomy): domain Eukaryota; kingdom Metazoa; phylum Chordata; class Mammalia; order Artiodactyla; family Antilocapridae; genus Antilocapra; species Antilocapra americana. The sequence goes on along the minus strand of ML660770.1, from coordinate 10,444,607 downwards.
CAGGTACTGGAGACTATACACCAAAGATCAGACAATGGGGAAATCCAGGGATGAACAAGAGCAGAAAGGTCTACCTACCCATTGTTGGAGAGACCAACGGATGAGAGAATGTTTATTAGAGCCTAGGGGTGGATCCACCAAGTAGAAGCTAGGGCTATCATCTGTCAGACCCATGGGAGCTGGTGCCATACAGAAGATGCAGCCCAAGGCAGAGAAACATGCGAGAGATATGACTTCTTTATCCACCCTAACCTAGACTTCCACCAGTGCCTCTCAGTGCTCAAACCCAGCAAGGAACTTGTGGACAGAAGAGGCTAGGAATTGTAGCTAAAGGATACAGGCCCCCTCAATGCAGAGCAGGGTAGAGGAAAGGCAATGCAGGCTTGGAGACTCCATATAATTACTGTAAGGATTAAATGAGGCATCATATAAAAGAATCCATCATAAGGTCTCACACACAGGGAGTTTTCAATAAAAGTTTGTTTGTTCAATGACATACCACTGTGCACACAGAGCACATGATGACTCACAATGCTACCAAATCTATAGGTACAAAGTAACGCCACTTGTTATTTTTATTTTTCAGAAATAGTCACCAAAAAAAAAAAAAAATCAGCGAAAATACATTACCACCTTCCAAAGGAGAAGCTGCAGATGGTATTTGTCACTTTCACAGAAGCATCTCAGTGAAATTAACTTGTCTGTTAAATTCTTAGGCATTCAGCTCTTTTTGCTAAAGTGATCACCTCATGGAGAAATCAACAAGTCAATTAAATCAGAACAAATGACTAGCTGATCTCTAAGGTTGTTTCTGGCTCTGCCATCCTGATTGCTCAATTGCATGAGTTGATAAAATGATGAAAGGACCTGAGGTACATTCTTCCCTTAGTCAGTTCTGAGTATCACCTGAATCATTAACAAGAATATGTTTTTTTCCCTCAAATTTCAAATACACATGGAGCAAAGTACAAATCATTTAATTCTCTCAATTCTGAAAGAGGATTTTTCCAAGATAATTGACTTGAGGAACACATTTTTCCATACCATAAGGGGATGGTAAAGAGACTTGCAGCTTGTTTTAAATTTGTTTGTTTGTGATCTACATATCTGTGTGTTCTGTATATAATCCAGGGTGGATTTCTTATGTATAAACTGATTGGATAATACCAGGAGAATAATGATGTCCTCTGCAATATAGAGTGATAATAATAGGTCGTCTTATTATGTGATGCTTGTACTCAGTGTCTGGCATTGTTCTAAACACTTTACAGATATAAAGTTGTTAGTTTTCCTAACAACTTTATGAGGTAGGCACTAGTCACCACTTTACAGATTTAAAACCTGAGGCACAGAGAGGTTAGGCAGCATGTTTACAGTCACTGAGTTTGTCAGTGGGAGAAGCAGGGATTCAACCCTGGCCGTCCGGCTCCAGAAGCCATGCTCTTAAACTCGGCGCTATGCTGAGGGGAAAAAAGACATGTCAGACTCCTCTTGCCTGTATGCGGATGTCTTTCCTGACTAGCTCCCATCTTCTCTCCAGCCTTCATTGGTCCAGCAGTCCCTCTCACTCCACTCCAACCAGAGATGACTTCCACTCACCCCCGTGCTCACCAAGCTCCCTGCCACGGGGCCCTTGCATGCGCTATTCCCTCTGCCTGGTACGCACTCTTGTCCCCTCTCCCTGGTGAAGCTCTTCCATCTCTCAGATCTCCAAACAAGCCTACCCTGGCTATGAAGCTTGGATTACAGGCTTTCCTGGTATAGAACACCTCCCTTACTTAGCCTTCATCAGAGTTACCACTTGACATCTCTTTACATGATTTGTGTCTGCTTAGCTTCCTTGGATATCCTCAGTGTCTGGAACACAATGCATGTTCAATAAATACTTATCGACTGACCTACTGGTTGATTCATATTTGTCTGATCCCTGGACTGTGTGCTTCATGAAGGAGGAAACCATGTGTGTTTATACTTATGCTGCATCCTCAACACTTAGTTAACTGCCTGACACAAAACTGATACCTACTGAGCATAAACCAGAGCATAGGTTTTTAAAACTTTTTTTTTTATTTTACATTAAAGTATAGCTGATTAACAATGTTGTGATAGTTTTAGGTGGACAGCAAAGGGACTTGGCCATACATATACCTGCATCCATTCTCCCCCAAATTCCCTCCCATCCAGACTGCCACATCACATTGAGCAGAGTCCCCTGTGCTATACAACAGGACCTGGTTGATTATCCATTTTAAATATAGCGGTGTGTTCCTGTCCATCCCCAACTCCCTAACTGTCCTTTCCCCCTTCTTTCCCAGAGCACAATTTTATTATCTCTATAACAATTATGGAAATTTCCTGTGATCCTTTTTAAAAAGTAAGCCTCTGATCCTGCTAATTTCCAAAGAAAAGCTTCAATATGCCTGGAAGATAGGGCTTTCAGCACTCTTGCCCATGTGGCCCTCAGATCTCATGGAGTAGACAGAAGCTAGATTTCAGAAGCAGCCTGTAGGGCTCGCCTGTCTCCTCCGAGGGTGGCCTGCCTTCCTGAACAGGAGCTTGGGGACCAGATCAATGCAGGTCAGTTTGCATCCTCCGACTTGCAGTCCTATGACCCCTCATCTCTCCAATGTCCACCTTAGATCATCCACATATTGCCAACAACTGTAACTCTAGAAAGAAGAAAAGCAATGATCAAAAAGGCAATCATTTCCTCAGACAACTTTGGACAACTGACTTTTCTTCAAGTGGAAGAAATGGTAAAGAAGCTCCCTCCTTCTTTGATGGCCTTTGGGACTCAACACTTTTGTCACAGCTTCTCCTGAAAGTTACAACCACCTGCTGTCACCAGGCTCAACCTTTCCTCTGCAACTGAAAGAAATCAAAGCTGTCTCTCCACCTCAATTTGCAGGAAAGCAACCTGTCTTCCCCACAGCATCAGGAGGCAGAACTTACTCACTCGGGGTTTGAAACTATCCCTGACTTTTGACCCAAAGGAAGCGCAGAGCTTGGAACTCTGGCATTCCAACTCGGAAAGGTTGCTGACCTCTGGCTCGGAAAGCATGCAGTCACCTCAATCCATTGCCAGAGTCAGTGATTAGGCAGATTCTTGTCATCCTCCTCTCTTCTTTGAACAAAGACTGTTATCAAAATAACTAGACAGATATAGGGATTGCTAGTAAAAACTAGAATGCAATCTTTTTTAACAGGGGGGAGCTTTAAATAAGCCATACACAAAAGGGCAGACACTGTAGGATTCCACTTACATGATGTATCTAGAGAGGTCACATTCATAGAGACAGGAAGTAGAATGGTGGTTGCTGGTGATTAGAGAAAGGGGAGCTGTTGTTAATGGGTAAAGGGCTTCAGTTTGTGATGATGAAAAAGTTCTGGAGGTGAAGGGTGGTGATGGTTACGCAATAGTGTGAATGTACTAATATTCAACGTCACAGAACAGTACATGTAAAAATGGCTAAAATGGCAAAATTTACAACAGCTTTTTTAAAAAAGCAGAGACTTTATAGGTCTTGGTCTTGGCATCTTTTCAATCTTTTCCTACACTTGCTGGCCAGCAGTTCCAAAAGTTAAAACAAGCAAACAAACAAATTTCCAAGCCTTTCCTCTAAAGCAATCTCCCTTATCATATTTCTACTACCCCTCAATATGGGAGCTTTGATATGATGCTTTTCTTGTCAGTCAGACTATGCTGTCAATCCAAAGAACCCCAGAACTCAGCAGTTTCAAATAACAAAAAAGCATTTCTTGTTCTCTCTACGTGTCCACAGTGAGTCTATGAGAAGATTGCTTTTCAATTCCATCCTGTCCTTGACCACAGAAGTTATAGGATCACACAACATCAAAAGGCGTGTTGTTACATGCTTTATTTGGGGAGATAAAAAAAATCTGGTCATGTTCTCAGAGGAGCAAAGCCTTTAAAAAGGGAATAAGCTGATCTTTGAGATTACTTATTCTAGGCTATCTTGCCTCAGAAGACGCTGACAAGTTGCAACAGATTTTAAAGGAGACTCCATAAATCCACATGCCCCGCCTTCACCCACAGACAGTGTGAGTTCAAGTGCAGAGCCCCAGGCAAGACCTCCTGACTGTTTTATAACGGCCAGATAAACATCCCCGTCAGAGAAGAGCCATCCCGTTCAGGCCCTCAAAAGGACTAGGCAAGCTCAGACAGTAGGAAGCCCAAGCCATTCACACCATACAAAAATGACAAGGCTTCCCAGAGGCTGGGCTTCACACTCGATGTGCAGGATGGGAGCTAGTAGAAGACCTGGACCTGGAGACTCCTTAACATACACACATTCGAGCACAGATTAACAACACCTTCAAATGCCATCCTCCTGTCCTTCCTGTTTACTCTGTAGCAATACAGTCAATATCAGAAAAGCTCAGGTACCATCACCCCTTGTAGATTCACCCAGTACACCCACACGCAAGTAGGCAGAGAAATGCCGGCTGGCCCGGCCTTGCATTACATTCTAATGATAGTTCGGGGAAGATTTTCAAGTATCTCCGGCAGATTGAGCAGACTGTTATAACAATCACGAGCTAAAACAGAAAAGGAACGGTATAAAGTACAAAATCCAGTTTTCAGTGCTGGCAAAATAGCAGCACCAGTGATATGACTCAGCACAGGAGCATATTCAGCCACTCTCTCCATTTTTATTGCCGTCGCCTCCTTCTTGTGATTAATCCGACTGCATGAAGAAACATCTCAATCCCCAGTTATAAAGATAGCTATTGCTTGAAGCTCACATACGTGTTGGCAAATTTCTTCTAGAAAGACTAAATTTTAAAGATATCAATCAATCACCAAAACATTCCACATGATTACAATGACTTGGATTCAGATTTTAGGAAGGGGTAAAGCAAGAGACTGAAAAACAAGCAAAAGCAAATGGTTTTTTCCCTGGAAGTCTATAAACCAGGGGCAGCAGTTTGGTGATAAAACTTGGGATTTTTAAAGTCACAGATACAGATTAAACCATTGCTGTATAGTTAGGGGTTCTGACATCAACATGTGTATGCTGCTATTATTTAAAATGGGTAACCAACAAGGTCCTACTGTACAGCACAGGGAACTCTGCTCAATGTTATGTGGCAGTCTGGATGGGAGAGAGTTTGGGAGAGGATGGACACATGTATACATATGGCTGAGTCCCTTTGCTGTCCACCCGAAACTATCATAACATTGTTAACTGGCTATACTCCAGTACAAAATGAAAACTTAGAAAAATACACCATTCCTCAATCATCTACTAGCTGTAAGACAATGACCATACCACAAAACCATAGTAAGTCTCAATTTCTCCACCTGTAAAATGAGGAAAACAACATCTACTGCCAGTGGAGGTTGTGACAATGAAATGAGACAATCCAGATAAATCCCTTAGCAGAATGCGTAGTGTATACACAGCAGTGATATTATCTGATAGAACCGTATAAGGGAAGAGAATCCCTTGACTAAAGTCAAGTCATATCTGCAAAACTGCCTGGGAATCCAATTGCAGAGAGACCTTGTGAATCTGACTGATATTCTCTTGTCCAAACTCTCAGTGGCATAATTTTCCGGCTGCACAGTTGAACTCACCCGGAGATCAGGGGTGACAGACCTAAACAACCTGGCTTTGGTGCCTATCTTGATCGCACTGAAAACAGGGAGGTTTGTTTGGGGTGATTATTCTGTGGTTTCACTCCAGGGAGGACTAGCAGACACCTTGCTAATGAAGGTGTACCTTTGGCCTGATCATCTCTGAGTGTTTAAGAGGAGACAGTAACACACCCTGATGCCGAGGGATTGGTGACAAGCATGCGACTTGGAAGAAATCAAGTGTTTTCTGTGGCCTCCCCTATAGACGCAGAGCTGTTGGCGCTGCTGTTGTGTCAACAGAAAGGCCCTCATTTAGATGTTCACTTCCAATGTCTTTTCCTCCTTTTGACTAATGGTGCCACTATAATATGTCCTTTCATCTGGCCCAGTAGTCTAAGGAGTCCTCCTAGGTTTCTCATCAAGAAGTAACTCTACACCTTTAGTACTTATTAGCCTTGTCTGCAAATGAGAATAATCTGAAGGACTTTTAAAAGTCCTGATCCACAGGCTACACCCAGACCAACTGAATCTGACCCTCCCACACATCCAGGTATTTTAAAGCTCCCCAGACAATGGCTTCCCAGGTGGCACTATTGGTAAAAGAACCTGCCTGCCAATGCAGGAGATAGAAAAGATGTGAGTTTGATCTCCTGGGTCAGAAAGACCCCTGGAGGAGGGCATGGCAGCTCACTCCAGTATTCTTGCCTGGGAAACCCCCATGGACAGAGGAGCCTGGTGGGCTACAGTCCATAGGGTCACACAGAGTGGGACATGACTGAAAGGACTTAACACTCAGATAATGGCAATGTACAGCCAATGTTGAGAGCTGCTGTTGGACTAAATAATGTAGATACCCCTGAGACTAACAAAATACACTGAGAAAACAAGTAAGCTGAAATAGTGGTCTGTGATCAGTTAATCCTGAAGACTTACCTGATAAATTGACCAGACAGATGTTGCCGGCAATCAAGTTGATATTCACACACACACACACACACACACACACACACACACACACACTCCCCTGCCTGCCCCAGTTTGCTATGATTTCCAGCTGAGATGGGTCTTTCTGCCGCTTTCTTCTCTCAGGAAGTTTGCTGTTTACACCCATCTCATTCCCTCTACATGATGCTTCAGGAGATTAACTCCTCAAGAAAAGAGACAGTAAACTTTGAGATACACTTCCATCCTCCCCCCCCCCCACAAAAGAGATTTTCTACTTAGGGAGGGGATTTTCTACTTAGCAGCAGACCAAGGGCAGTGTGGCCAGGGACTCGGTGTCCCCAAAGTCACACCAGAGCAGAGAGGAGATCAGAAAGAAAGAGAATCCTTCCATACTTGCTATGTGACGCCGTCAGATAAGCAACATCAGACAGCTTACAAAATGGGTGAAGAAGAGAGATGATAATCTAAACTTACGTGTTGGGGACTCCAGTGTGATGACGTTCCTTATGCTGGTTCTGCTTTTCAGTTCTTGGGTTCCACATGGATACTCCAAGCCATGGGTTCCCTACATTTCTACTTCTGAGCCACAATCACACGGATCCCCTAGTCTTCTCCCTCTGCTCTAGCTCAGAAGCTAAGACTCTGAGTTTGCCTCTCACCTCCCTTCCAACCAGTTTGTTTGCATATTTTTGTCTGGTTGAAAAATATCCTTGTGTTTTCACAGTCTAGTTCTTGGCAACAGTGTCTCTTGTGGCTGGAGCAGAGACTCCCGAGGCAGAGAGAGAGCCCTTGAACACGGACCATTTGAGTGTCTATCCTCACGGAGCACTAAAGACTTTGGGATGGGGAGCCTGGGAGGGGGCCGCGCAAGTGCAGAGACCGGGACAGACTTCAGCGAGGAATGGCCTGGAACCCTGGGTAGGCTGGCTGATTCAGCTCAGATTCGCATAAGTGAAAAACAGATATTCATAGAAGACAGGGTTGCACTCTGAATATATGTGATGGGGGTGGGTGAATTTTCCTCTAAGGACTCCACAAAAGACGCGAGGGTTGTCCGCATTGAGAGCCAAAGCCCTGAGGGCTTGCAGGCCAAGGCAGATGACCATCCCGGTCCATCCCAGTCCACAGCAGGGCTGTGCCTTCTCCTGTGCCCCCCACCCCGCCCCCGCGTCTGCGGTCTCTTCCGCTTCTCTTCCACTTCCTTTTAGTCTCAGTGCTTTTTCAAGGCTTGGGCTCATTAGGCTGACTGGAGGAAACAGACCAAATATGTTTTGTTTTCAAGATTTAGAGATTATCCTCTGGCTGTCAAGTTCCTTTAAAAAGTAAACGTTGGTCTAATGTTACAGGCTTTAGACCTATTTCTTACTTTTCTTATTTTTTTTTAATTTATTCTAATTGGAGGATGTTTGCTTTACAATGCTGTGTTTGTTTCCACCGTACCAGAATGTGAATCAGCGGAGCCTGTTCCGTCGTTTCAGTCAGGTCCGCTTCTTTGTGACCCTGTGGGCCGTAGCCCACCAGGCTCTTCTGCCCATGTGATTCTCCAGACAAGAATACTGCAGTGGGTTGCCATGCTCTCCTCCAGGGGATCTTCCCGATCCAGGGATTGCACGCCAGTCTCCTATGGCTCCTGCATTGCAGGGGGATTCTTGACCACTGAGCCAACAGGAAGCCCTGGTTCTACCACACTTACTCTATTTTGACTTTCAAACGCACCCCCCTTCTCAATGTTAAAGTAGATGTCACTGTTAATGATTTCACTGCTTTTCTAGATATGGGAAAATGTTAGCATTTGGGTCCATAAAATCTAAGTATACATACATCTGGGCTTGCACCGTGGTATAGAATCCGCCTGCCAGCGCAGGAGATGCAAGAGATCCTGAGTCAGGAGAACGCCCTGGAGAATGAAATGGCAACCCACGCCAGTATTCTTGCCTGGAGAATCCCAAGGACAGAGGAGCCTGGCGGGCTACAGTTCACCAGGTCACAAAGAGTCTGACACGACTAAGTGAGCACACGGTCATGCATACATACCCCCTCCGTCTTGAACTTCCCTCCCACCCCCCCATCCATCCCATCAGGTTGTCCCAGAACACTGGGTTGAGCTCTCTGTGTTACACAGCGCCTTCCCAACCAGCTATTTTACACGTGGTGATGTGTATGTTTCAATGCTGCTCTCTCAGTTCGTCCACATCCTTATAAAAGTTGTTCCTCCAGTCTCAGTTCTTATCCATTTCTCCCATCTGTCAGCTCCCAGTCACTGTAAGCAGCAGCTTGTTTTAACAATGGCAGGACTGTATTTTCTTACTCTACTGGGTGCTAGGTGCTCTTTTTTCTTTAATCAGTTCCCTCTCCGTGATTCAGCTTCCTCATCTGTATAAATGGGTAAGAAAAGTGTCACCTTAGAGGACTATTGTGAGGATAGGCAATTTATGTAAAACACTTAGAATGGGGTCAACAAGGTTAATTGTTGTTATATATAATATGTTGTTGGCTTGGAAATAGAAAAAGGGTTAAAAAATAGAGGGGGTGGAGTAAAGGGAGACCACAGCAAAACTTCAAATTTCTCCTTTATAAGTACAGTCATCCCTTAGTATCTGAGGGGACGGAATGTTCAAGCCCTTTATATGAAATGGCATCGTATTTTCATATAACCTATACATAGTCTCTTATATTCTTTAAATTATCTCTAGATTACTTATATACCTAATGCAATGTAAATACTATGCAAATATCTGCAAATAATGATACAATGTAAATGCTATATAAATAGTTGCCAGCGTGTTGCAAATTCAAGTTAGACTTCTTGGAACTTTCTGGAAGTTTCCAAAAAAAAAAATATTTTCCATCCGTGGTTGGTTGAATCTGCGGATGAGAACCACATCCAGCTGTCTAATCCATAATTTTGCTGGATGAGAAATCCAAATTCCAAGACATGTATTTTGGATTACTTCCCCATAAAGATATTAATCACATGGTTATTTGTCCAAAGTTTAGTAGTTTTCAATCTCCTGCATTTAAGCCGGAGAGTTGTGCCTTGTAATTTAGACCCCCGAGCTTAGTGATTCATTTGGAGGTGCTCGACACGGCACCAGCATTGAAGTAAGTTTCTCCACCTCTTGAATGCTGTGCGTGTCTACTGACCCACCAACATCGGAAGGGTCAGCTGACACTGGAGGTGGATGTCTGACTCTACTCATTAAAGAGACCTTTTATTAGTCCCTAGAACCTTCTAAAATGTGCTCCTTTAATCCCTTTCCATCCACATAGTTTACGGTCTGTCCATAGCCTCCCCTACACTGTGTGCTTTCCTGTCCCTTCTCTTGGGCTAAGGCTTCATTTTTCAGAAGACTTTTTTCCCATCTACTCTGAGACCAGCTGCCCTCTGCCAGCTGGCCCTGGAGGGCTGTTATGCGAACACCTGGCTGTTTTGATCTGCACACATTTTTTCTAGGGCTTGTAATAAAGCATTTCAAAAAACAGTGGTCAGATGTTCCTTTTCATTTTCTCTTCTCATGGCTAAGTGAACTGCCCCTTTTTTGTGTCCTTTGGGAAAATCAAACCCACAAAGAACCATCCTCAACCTCAAAGAAGACTAGACTAGTGATCAGACTGGAGGTATCCAACTTTCTGGATTTTTTCCCCATCTGAATTTAAGTGAACTTATTCTCCGGCCTATAGTCTTCTATTAAGTGAACATCATGTTTTCTCAGAAGCCAAATGTGCCATCAACCCTGCATGCTATGTCTATAAGGAGTTTCTCCCATGTTCCAAGCATGAGGCTAGGAGCAGGGTATAAGCCAGACATAGACTCTGCTCACCTAGAGCTTGGCCTCCAGATAATTTTGAAAGAAGAAAAACAGAGAAGTTGTTTTCTATTTTTAATGTCAAGGACATGTGGCTTTAAATCTTAGTTCTGCCACTTACTATTTGACTTTGGTAGCTTCTTTAACTTCTCTGATGCTTTGTTTTAAAAATGTTCTCTCAAAACAAATATCATATATTAACACATATGTGTGGAATCTAGAAAAATGGTATAGATGATCTTATTTGCAAAGCAAATATAGAGACATACAGAACAAACATACAGATACCAAGGAGGAAGAGGAGGATGAATTGGGAGATTGAAATTGACATATATACATCACTGATACTATATATGAAGTAGGTAACTACTGAGAACCTACTGTATGGCGGGGGAACTAATCAATGCTCTGCGGTGACCTACATGGGGAGGAAATCCAAAAGAGAGTGGATATATGTAAACATATAGCTAACTCCCTTTGCTGTACAGCAGAAACTAACATAACATTGTAAAGCAATTAAACTCCAATAAAAGTTAACTAAAAATTAAAAGTACAATAGGCAATAAAAATGTCCTCTCTCTCTAAAAGACGTGGTATCATCTACCTCACAGGGTTGTTATAAATATCTGATATTAATGTATTCAGATGTAGTGTATTGGCAATAAGCAATAAATAAATGGTGGGTGATAACTGACAGTATTTTGAAAACCAGAGACATCATTTTGCCAACAAAAATCCTTACAGTCAAGGCTAGGGTCTTCCCAGTGGTCACATATGGTTGTGAGAGGTGGACCATAAAGAAGGCAGAGCACCAATGAATTGATGCCTTTGAACTGTGGTGCTGTGAGAGTTCCTTAGACAGCAAGGAGATCAAATCAGTCAATCCTAAAGGAAATCAACCCTGAATACTCACTGGAAGGACTGATGCTGAAGCTGAAGATCCAATACTTTGGCTACCTGATGCGAACAGCTGACTCATAGGGAAAGTCCTTGATGCTGGCAAAGATTCAGGGCAGAAGGAGAAGAGGGCATCAGAGGATAAGATGGCTGAATGACATCACTGATGTAAAGGACTTGAACTTGGGCAAACTCTGGGAGATGGTGAGGGACAGGGAGGCCTGGTGTGGGTCCCAAAGAGTTGGATACAACTGGATGACTGAACAACAACAATAACTGTTGTCTTCATTACAATGTGTGGTAACGTGTAATCATAAAAAGACAGGGATACTAGACCACACTACATGCCTCCTGAGAAATCTACGTGCAGGTCAGGAAGCAACAGTTAAAACTGGACATGGAGCAACAAACTGGTTCCAAATTGTGAAAGGAGTTCGTCAAGGCTGTGTACTGTCACCCTGTTTATTTAATTTATATGCAGAGTACATCATGTGAAATGCCGGGCTGGATGAAGCACAAGCGGAAATCAAGATTGCTGGGGGAAATATCAGTAATCTCAGATATGCAGATGACACCACCTTATGACAGAGAGTGAAGAGGAACTAAAGAGTTTCTTGATGAAAGTGAAAGAGGAGAGTGAAAAAGCTGACTTAAAACTCAACATTCAAAAAATGAAGATCATGGCATCCAGTCCCATCACTTCATGGCAAATAGACAGGGAGACAATGGAAACAGTGACAGACTTTATTTTGGGGGGCTCCAAAATCACTGCAGATGATGATTGCAACCTTGAAATTAAAAAAATGCTTGCTCCTGGAAGAAAAACTATGACCAACCTAGTAAAAGGGAAAGTCACTCAGTCCTGTCTGACGCTTTGCGACCCCATGGACTATACAGTCCATGGAATTCTCCAGGTCACAATACTGGAGTGGGTAGCCTTTCCCTTCTCCAGGGGATCTTCTCAACCCAGGGATAGAACCCAGGTCTCCTGCATTGCAGGTGGATTCTTTACCAGCTGAGCCACAAGGGAAGCCCAACCTAAACAGAATATTAAAAAGCAGAGACATTACTTTGCCAACAAAGGTCCATCTAGTCAAAGCTATGGTTTTTCCACTAGTCATGTATGGATGTGAGAGTTGGACTATAAAGAAAGTTGAGCACCAAAGAATTGATGCTTTTGAACTGTGGTGTTGGAGAAGACTCTTGAAAGTCCCTTGCACTGCAAGATCAAACCATTCAATCCTAAAGGACATCAGTCCTGAATATTCATTGGAAGAACTGATGCTGAAGCGGAAGCTCCAATATCTTGGCCACCTGATGTGAAGAACTGACTCCTTAGAAAAGACTCTGATGCTGGGAAAGATCGAAGGCAGGAAGAGAAGGGGATGACAGAGGATGAGATGGCTGGATGGCATCACCGACTCAATGGACATGAGTTTGAGCAAGCTCCAGGATTTGGTGATGGACAGGGAGGCCTGGCGTGCTGCAGAACATGGGGTCTCAAAGAGTTGGACATGACTGAGCGACTGAACTGAGCTGAATGCGTAACCTTAATGAAAAGTATACCTGAATCCCACACACTCTGAGAGTCGTGTATAGGAGCAATTTACTTAACTAGTGAAGAAACTTAGTTACCAGCCTATCAGCACTGCTGAGTTGCTACTTCTCTATAGTGACTCTTAAAGTGGCAAAATCTTTGTTTATTTATTAAGGAATAAATGTTTCTCACATGATAAAGATAAATACATGTGTCTTTCAGTGAAAACATAATTTGGGAGAAAGCCAATGAGCTGTTTAAACATTTCTATATTTGTAATTTCAGGGAATATTTGCAGATCTTAAACATATTCTCTGTAGATACCAATGTTTTGTGGTACTCTATAAATCATACATTATTATTTTTACAATCCTTGTAACCAAGAGAATAGCTTTTGCTTAGTCAAAGTGAGACATAATTTCCAGCCGAAGGAAGTGATAAGACCCGGAATCAGTCAGCAAATGAGAGAAACAGTGGCTGCCACTCCCTCATCTTTCTGGGGGTTTCATGGTTAGTGGGTGCACTGAGGACTTCACAAGCCTACAAGCATTAAAACTCAGGAAGATGAGTCACAATTCCAGGAAAGAGAAGTAAGAGTTTTAACCCTCTAGCTGCTAAAAAAACCCTTCAGGGCCTTTGTGAATTGCCAGCTTTGGTAGCACAATGGTTTCTGGTTGATCTGCAGAAGATCAGCTGAGATATTTCCAGGAATACTTGCTGTAGCTGCCATGGAAATGTGCACTCAAATGCTCACCAGGGCTTCCAGCTCCAAGGCCATGCTTCCCTGCAGCCAATCATTGAGCATGGTAAAGGGGACAGCAGGGACGGCCAGCTCATTGCTGCCCAGGGTAGGGCTCTTCTGAGAGACACCTTGGCTCAGGAAACCCATTATCCTGGCTGAGACTTTCTTAGAATTGTGCTACAGTCAGAAAAGCCCTACCTACCCAACACTTCCTCCCCTCTGTCTTCCCTCTTTCATAGGTGTCAAACCTACACTGTGGTCTGAAGACCCTCCCTTTCTACAACAGCTCCCTTTCTCCCTTTTTCTTTATCTTCGTGGGTATTTCCCCCAGGAAAGCTCTTATAGGTCTTGGCTGCTTCTCAGAGGATCTGAAATGACACACAGTTCTGTCCACCAGATGTGATTCACAAAACAACTGGAAATATTAGCTTCTGGCTGACAAATCAATTAGTGACTGCCTGGATCATCCCCGCATGAGGGTTTTCTGACACCAATCCTGAGCCCCACAGAAGGCGTGCGACGCTCGATGATCAGTGTCTGCAGTGGCACAGAGAAGGATGGGAATGCACACATGTCATGTTTTTGTGTGTAATGAGTAGAGGGGTTAATTCCGGCTACCCTACACAGATGATACAATGCCGTAAAATTGAAAAAGATAAAAAAGTGCAGTTTCATTGGGCCCTCTGAACTTGACATAGTCTCCTCTGAATGGCAAACTAAAAGAGAAGCAAGATACCTATTTTTAAGCCTTGGCGTCTTGATTTATAAAATAGGACTTAAATATCTCCTGCCCCTGAAATGATTATGAAGTTTAAATGCGAATATACTAGGAAATTTTACAGGATAATATAGGGCATTACGTGGGCTCCCAGGTGGCTCTAGCAGTAAAGAACCTTCCTGATAATGCAGGAGATGTAAGAGACCTGAGTTCAATCCCTGGCTTGGGAAGAGCCCTTGGAGAATGGTGTGACAACCCACTCTAGTATTCTTGCCTGGAGAATCCCAAGAACAGAGGAGCATGGCAGGCTATGGTTCACAGGGTCGCAGAGTCAGACACGACTGAAGCAACTTAGCACAGCACACCTGGCATTATGTAAGAATTCAATAAATGTTAACGAGCCACATGGGACACAAAACCATAACTTTAAGGTGCATATCTTTTTACTTTTATACTGATTACTGGTTTATTCAAGGCAGCACAGCATGGCTTGCTCATGCATTTAACTAAGGGATATGATAAACTCAACCAAAGTAATAACATGGTTGAATTCTCCCCTTTCCTCTTGTAACGTGGGAGGCTGACATGGGTCACATTGTTATTAAATGTTCAGGTCATTTATATAGTATGTAAATACCTAGATGGTGAGACAAATAGCATTCTTTGAATTATGGAAGGACACTCCTTTAAAGATACTTTTTCCTCAGTGATAGTCTCTCAAGTATAATATCATAAATCAGTAATGACCTTATGGCACTCCCTATGTACTCTATAAAAAGTTCTCACCTAAATCAATAAACTCTCAGAATTCATAAAGGGCACAAACCTTAAATTGATGGGACTTCCTTCTCTAAGAAAAGAATACTGTGTTTCTGGTCAGCTCCCTCTCTCAGGTCTTACAGGACTACTTGGCATCTTTATTCCTCCTCATGAGCACACCCCGAAGTCTGCCCAAACCAGCCCCTACACACACACACACACACACACACACACACACATTCACAAACAGGAATGTCTAACTTGTCCCCTATTCCCCTGAGAAAATTAAGCTATCAAAACTTCAACTCTCTGAAAGTTCCTCCCCACCCCTATAAACATGCCTACATCCACACCCATCTTCGCTCCTTTCCAGGTCCTCTTCCACTTCAAGATTAATTCTCCTCCATGAAGTTTTATCCCTTCCTGGAAGCCTAAATTGGGTTCAGTTATCATTCTTCCTCGATTGCTTTAGACTCCTCATCCTACCAGGCTCCGACTCCTCCAACTCATCCCCTCTTATTCTGAAGAGCCTTCCTTGTACGCCATGCCTCCTTCCATGCCTTCTATCCTAGGCCAGTTCCTCATAGTTTCAGGCCCTACTTTTATCTATCAACTGTTCTTCACACATTGCGATCTGATTTCTACTAAGACAGTTCACAGGGTACCACTAACCTGATTATTAAATCCTGTGAATGGTTTTGGGCTTACCTGGTGGCTCAGACAATAAAGAACCTGCCTGCAATGCAGGAGACCTGGATTTGATCCCTGGGTCAGGAAGATCCCCTGGAGAAGGGCATGGCAACCCACTCCGGTATTCTTGCCTGGGAAATCCCAGGGACGGAGAAGCCTGGCAGGCTACAGTCCATGGGGTGCAAAGAGTCAGACACGACTAAGCCACTAACATGCACACACGAACGTTTTCAGTCTTCATCTTACATGATTGCTTAGAAGCTTCTGACACTACTGATTACTCGTTCCTAGAGCATTCTTCTTGGTTTCCTTCAATCACTCCTTCCTTTTACTCCTTCCACTTCTAATATGATGCTTTCATAGTCCCCCTTGACAACTCTTCCTAGGACCATTCTTTCATACTTCAGCCAACAACTAGTTATTAAGAACCTGCTGTGTGTCAGGTACACTGCCAGGGACTGGTGTGAAATGTTGAACAAGACACAGACCTTATCATCAGGACCTAAGCATAAAAGAGAGAAGTAAAGAGTCCATTTTACTTAATGTGGTTACTCCAGGAAAGCACATATAAGGGGCACTTTTCCTGGGGTGAGGATTACTTTGGAGGTGGGTCTTGAGGGATCAGGGGGCTTCCCAGGTGGCACTACTGGTAAAGAACCCACAAGGTGAAAAGGCAGCCTTCAGAATGGGAAAAAATAATAGCAAACAAAGCAACGGACAAATAATTAATCTCAAAAATATACAAGCAACTCCTGCAGCTCAAAACCAGAAAAATAAATGACCCAATCAAAAAGAGGGCCAAAGAACTAAACAGACAATTCTCCAAAGACATACAGATGGCTAACAAACACATGAAAAGATGCTCAACATCACTCATTATCAGAGAAATGCAAATCAAAACCACAATGAGGTACCACTTTACACCGGTCAGAATGGCTGCCATCCAAAAGTCTACAAGCAATAAATGCTGGAGAGGGTGCAGAGAAAAGGGAACCCTCTTACACTGTTGGTGGGAATGCAAACTAGTACAGCCACTATGGAGAAGAGTGTGGAGATTCCTTAAAAAACTGCAAATAGAACTGCCATTTGACCCAGCAATCCCACTGCTGGGCATATACACCAAGGAAACCAGAATTGAAAGAGACACATGTACCCCAAAGTTCATCGCCGCATTGTTTACAATAGCCAGGACATGGAAGCAACCTAGATGTCCATCAGCAGACGAATGGATAAGAAAGCTGTGGTACATACACACAAGGGAATATTACTCAGCCATTAAAAAAATTCATTCGAATCAGTTCTAATGAGGTGGATGAAACTGGAACCTAACATACAGAGTGAAATAAGCCAAAAGGAAAAACACCAATACAGTATACTAACACATATATATGGAATTTAGAAAGATGGTAATGATAACCCTGTATGCGAGACAGCAAAAGAGACACAGATGTATAGAACAGTCTTTTGGACTCTATGGGAGAGGGCGAGGGTGGGATATTATGGGAGAACGGCACTGAAACATGTAAATTATTGTATGTGAAATGAATTGCCAGCCCATGTTTGATGCATGAGACAGGGTGCTCAGGGCTGGTGCACTGGGATGACCCAGAGGGATGGAATCGGGAGGGAAGAGGGAGGGGTGTTCTGGAAGGGGAACACATGTATACCCATGGCAGATTCATGTCAATGTATGACAAAACCAACACAATATTGTAAAGAAAAAAGTCTTTCTTGAATTTGTTACAATAAAAAAAATAAAAGAAAAGAATTCACCTGCAAAACAAAAAAAAAAAGAACCCACCTGCCAATGCAGGAGACATAGACACGTGGGTTTGATCCCTGGGGTGGGAAGATCCCCTTGAGAAGAAAACAGCAACCCACTCCAGTATTCTTGCCCAGAGAATTCCATGGACAGAGGAGCCTGGCAGGCTACAGTCCATGGGGTCACCATAGTCAGACATGACTGAGCACACACGCTTGCGTGCATGCCTGCGCGCACACACACGCACGCACGCACACACACACACACACACACACACACACACACACACATTTGAGGGACCAATAAGAGTTTGCTAAATGTGGAGAGTTGAGCAACAGAATGAGGCCAGGGACATTCCTGACAGTGGGAACAGCATGTACTTTAAGAGAGCATGTGTGTTCAGAGAACGTTGCTCGGTTTAATTTGACTGGTACATAGATTGCGGAGAGCAAGTGGTGTGAGAAAAGATCAGAGAAATAAACAGTGTCGTGATAATAAAGGCCCCCTAAAACATGTGCTGTTACCCAAATTTCTGTCCTTGGGTCTCTTTTCACTTCCATTCATTCCTGCTGCTACAGCTATGCTGTGATGTTCATGACCCCTAAACCCATCGCATTGGTCAGAACCTCACTTCTCGGCACTGGGGCCTCGTGTCCAAAACCAACAGCACACCTTCATTGGGATGTCTTACAGGTACTTCTAACATACTGAAAACAAAACCCGTTATTGTTTAGCCCTTTCACTCTCAGAACAAACAAATGAAAAACCCCAAATAAAGTAAAAAGCCCAATACTCTTCCTTTACTCCCATCTCAATACATAGCAGCATCCTACCAATATAGCAGGAAACCTGGGGGTCACTCCTGAATTATCCCTTTTCCTAACGCAGCACCCAGGTGGTGACTGAGGTTCCATAAGCAAACTTAATTAATATTTCTATTGGTTGTCTCCTCTTCTTGTTTTCTCCATTCTGCCATCATTCCTCACCTGAGCAATGGCTCTTCAGGCATTCACCTCTTTGTTTCTAAATGGAGTGCATAAAGTGACCTATCTAAAACAGTGCTGCTCCACACAGATGTTACCAAAATATTCATCTAGAGAGTTTACCAGAACACGAAGTGCTGACTCCGATCCAGTAGCTTTGGGTGGGGCCTGAAAATGGACATCGCTAACAAAGCCCCTGGGTGATGGACATGCCACAAGGACACAGCCCACCTAGGGAGCTGGACTTTTCCAAAATGAATCTGATATGGTTACTCCACTGCCAACACCCCTCAATGCCTCCGCCTTACTTACAGATGCTCCCCTTTGGCATTTAGGATCCCCGTGATCTAGCCACTGCCATCCTCAGCCACCTTGTTTCTCATCCTATCTCCCCTCCCGACTCCCACCTCCGCTTGCCATATCCTGCTATTCTGAGCTACTTTCAGCTTCCTAGATTTACTCTGCCTTTGTTCGTTCTCATAAACTAGCCTGGAATCCCTCTCACCAGCTTCCCTGGCCTCACTGCCCTCTCCCTAGCAAACATAAAATCATCTTTTAAAACTCACCTCTAGCGTAGCATCCACTATGGATCCTCTGGAAGTCCCCTTCCTCCTTGCTTCAAAAGAACTGACAACCCTCTCTTCTATGACTCCATTCTTTCTATGTATTTATCAATAATACATAAGCACTTCACTTATACATGCATGTTACTGCCTGTTACTTAGCTAAGCTAGGTTCTTCCAGGATGGAGACTGTGACTCATTCATATTTATATCCACACATACAACACAGGACCCATTGCCTCGCAGTTGCTTAATAAATGTTTGCGGAATAACCAAAAATTATAACAAGTATGATTTATTAGGTTTTTTATTAGGCTCTATTTGAAAATCACATATAGTAAGTGCTAAGCACCACACACACACGGATTGATTTAATCCTCACAAGTTTACGAGACAGTTATAATCCCCATGTTTCAGAGACGGGAACCAAGGCTTATAGAACTTAAGTAGTTTCCTGAGGTCACAGTTTCAGATGTGTAGTAAGTGATTGAACCAGAAACTGAAACCATGTTCCAGCCTCCAACCACTTTACTCCTGTGCCTTCCTGAAATGTAATTAAGTCATCAAATCAGCATGTTGCCAACGATTCCATTGCAACATTATTCTATAGTTAAGAACCTTAAACATTAAATTAAGAAAGACTAACCTAAATACGAAAGACTCCACTAAATAAACCCACAAAACACTCCACGTGGCTTATAAATGTTTTTGTTGCTTTTTTTCCCAGTGCATTTTCACTTTAAATTTTAAAATAAGAAATTAAGAATACCACCAATAAATAGCTAAGCCTTCACCGTCTACTTTTTAAAAGAAAACAGAAAGTCCTCTCTAACAATAATAATAATTATTATTATGGCATTATTCTACCCTAGCATTTCTCAGAGAAGATTAGCTCTTGGACTTGCTCCAGGAAAAATAAATGGTCAAATAAATTTAGAAACTCTGCACCACAGACTGCCTCCTGAAGATTCATAATGAATGCATGTTAAGAACTTTTAGAAATCCTGCAGTTAAGGTTTAAAAACAATTAAATATATTCCTGAGTGTCCCACACATATCTGAACATAGAATCCTTTAAGAAGTAAGTGGAAAACACTGCAGGGAACATTGATTCTAGCCATGCCTTTATGACTTAAATGACACGAAGCTGCGTGGCAGACATTCTTTGCAACGTCCATATGCTTTGCACTGAGCCAGGCCCACTCACTCGTGGGCTCCTTTGAGTGGGCTCGTTGCTTTTATTTTCTTTGAGCGTCAGAACTAAAGTTTTCCTACTTTACTTGCAAACTCTTGTGATTGCATACCCTTTCTTCAAATTAGAGAGAAATTTTATGTAATCACATAAAATCACATTTCTCTTTTTTATACAAATTTTGCTGTTATGTCACCAACACAAGGATGCTGAATTCTTGAAGGAGATGGTACCTAAGGTAAAACGGAAGGGAATATAATAAAGCTAAGAGTAAATAAGCTTCATGCTTTTTACAGCTATGTCCCAAACTTAGCTCTAACTTTCTAATGGCTAAAGCAAAGAATGAAAAACGTGTTACAAGATGAATCGTATCTTTAAGAGGAAAGCAAACTAACCACCTGGGAGTAGCATGGCTTTTCCTGGTAGTAAGACCTGAGGGCCATGTTGCCTGTGGGATCTCATGTAGGGGGCATTGCAGGGTGTGGCTAGGAAGACCCTCAAATGTATTAATATCTCACAGTAAAATCATCACCTATTGCTGACAAAAGCCAGCACTGCAGGCCAAGAGCAATTCAAATTCTTTTTTCAAACCATTTTTTAAGTTCAAATATAGTTAAAATATGTATATTCTGTTTCAGATTCTTCTTCCATTAGAGGATATTTAGCTACTGAATAGAGCTCCCTGTGTTACACAGTAGATCCTTGTTACTATTTTAAATATAGTAGTGCATATATATTAATCCCAAACTCTAGTCTAGCTCTCCCCTGGCTCCCCCACCTGGCACTGTTCCCTTTGGTAACCATAATTTTGTTTTCTATGTCTATGATTCTGTTTCTGTTTGTACTTAAGTTCACTCATATCAATTTTTTTTGGATTCCACATACAAGGGCTATCATATGATATTTGTCTTTGACTTATTCCACTTAATATGATAATCTCTAGGACAATCCATGTTGCTGAAAATGGCATTATTTCATTCTTTTTAAGGCTGCGTGAAAGACACTTGCTCTTTGGAAGGAAAGCTATAACAAACCTAGTCAGTATATTAAAAAGCAAAGATATCACTTTGCTGACAAAAGTCCTTAGAGTCAAAGCTATATTTCCAGTAGTCATGTACAAATGTGAGAGTTGGACCATAAAGAAGGCTGAGCACTGAACAACTGATGCTTCTGAACTGTGGTGGTGGAGAAGACTCTTGAGAGCCCCTTGCACTGCAAGGAGATCAGACCAGTCAACCCTAAAAGAAATCAACCCTGGATATTCACTGGAAGGACTGATGCTGAAGCTGAAGCTCCAATATCTTGGCCACCTGATGCAAAGAACTGACTCACTGGGAAAGGTCCTAGGAAAGACTGAAGGCAAAAGGAAAAGAGGGTGGCAGAGGATGAAATGCTTAGATAGCATTACCGACTCAATGGACATGAATTTGACCAAACTCTGGGAGAGGGTGAAGGCCGGGGGAGCCAGGCACGTTGTAGTCCATGGGGTTGCAGAGTCGGACACAACTTAGCAACTGAACAACAAGAAATATTCCACTGTATATCTTATTTTCTCCATCCATCTTTCAATGGACATTTACATTGGCTCCCTGCTCTGACTATTGTGAATAGTACTGCTTTGAACATAGGGGTGCATGTATCGTTTTGAATTCGAGTTTTTTTCTAGATATACGTTCATGAATGGGATTACAGGATCATATGCCAACTCTATTTTTAGTTTTTTAAGGAATCCCCATACCGTCCTCCATAGTGGCTGCATCAATTTACATTCCCACCAAGAGTGTAAGAGTGTTCCCTTTTCTCCACATCCTCTCCAGGATTTATTATTTGTAGATTTTTTAATAATTGCCATTCTATCAGGTGTGAGGTGATACCTAATTACAGTTTCGATTTGCATTTCTCTAATAATTGGTGATATTGAACATCTTTTCAAGTGCCTGTTGGTCATTTATTTGTATGTCTTCTTTGGAGAACTGTCTGTTGAGGTCTTCTGCCTATTTTTTTTTTTTGGTTGGGATTTTTTAATATTAAGCTGTATGAGCTGTTTTTATTGTTGGTAGCATCATTTGCAAATATTTTCTACCGGTCCATTGATTGTTTTTTCATTTTGTTTATGGTTTCCTTTGCTGTGCAAAACAGAGAAGTTCAAAGTCCGAAGCACAATCCAACTAAAGCACTTCAATAAGGAATGATTATAGGATGGAGGTGGACAGTTCTTTGCTGGTCTTCTTCAGCCAAGAAAAAAGCTTTTTATATCTGGAGCAGTGGGTGGATTGTAACATCTGCAAATGCTCCTTTATAATTACAATTTCTTGCAACCAAGCTTTTGTCAGGAACTGGTCCAGAAAAAGACCAGGTACTCAAAGTTAGACGATCTGTGTTGTTGGTTTATAGCAGATTTATATGCTTTGACATTGAACAGCGGCCTGGGGTGGGATAAGAATAACAGGCAGCTTCAGGAAATACTGGTAGGGGTATAAGGATGAGTCTCTGAAAAAATTCAAGACCCCCATATACCTGGGGCAAGTGGAGGGAAGGAAGCTCCACTTGGCTTGCAGAATCCGCGCTGGGTGGACCTGTCCCTTCAGCAGCCCATGAGTCGGCGGACCAGTCCTGCCTGCCGTGCGCCCCTCATTTCTGGCGCTGTCCAATGGCATTTCGGTGGCTCTCCAGTCTTCCTTCTGCCCACACTGTCTGAAGAAAGTCTTTGATCCAGACCAGCACAGTTAAGTTTCTGACAGCAGCAGCATTGACAATGTATAACATGAAACCATGCAGAAGAAAACAAGAGCAGGTTATTCTCTGGCCCTCTAAAGTTAAGCTAGAGAAATGCAGCTTTCATTGCTCCCTGGCCATCTCAGTGCCTCACCAACTGACAGAAGCCTTGCTCAGGTAAGTCTGCTTTGGCTTTTTCTCTGCAGCAGTTTAAGAAACAGCCCTGAAGATATAAGCTACATCATAAGTAATTTGGAATGTTCCTAATGAACAATTTATAGGGCACAGCTTAGGGACCTGATATGCCTAAGAAGGGCTTCCCAGGTGGTACTAGTGCTAAAGAACCTGCCTGCCAATGTAGGAGACGTAAGAGATGTGGGCTTGATCCCCAGGTTGGGAAGATCCCCTGGAGGAGGGCATGGCAATCCACTCCAGTATTCCTGCCTGGATAATCCCATGGAAAGAGGAAGCTGGCGGGCTACCATCCAAAGGGTCACAAAGAGTTGGACACAACTGAAGCAACTTAGCATGCATGCCTGCTTAAAAAATCACTTAAAAGTGAGAAAACTAAATTGTAGGAAGTAATTTAAAAAGATACATGCACTCCAATGTTCACTGCGGCACTACTGACAAGACATGGAAACAACCTAAATGTCCATCAACAGGTGAGTGGATAAAAAGATGTAGTACATATATACAATGGAATATTACTCAGCTATAAAACAGAATGAAATAACGCCTTTTGCAGCAACAAGGATGGGCCCAGGGATTATCATATTAAGGGAAGCAAGTCAAACAGAGAAAGACAAATATATGATATCATTTACATGTGGAATCTTTAAAAATGATATAAATGAACTTATTTACAAAATAGAAATAGACTCACAGACATAGAAAACAAACTTATGTATATCAAAAGGGATAGTAGACAGGGAAGAGATAAATTAGGAGTTTTGCATTAACATATACACATTATTGTATGTAAAATAAATTAACAAGTACCTACTGTATAGCACAGGGAACTATATTCAATATCTTATAATAATCTACAATGGAAAAGAATCTGAAAAAGAACATATGTATGTTATGTATGTAATTATGTATATTTAATGGCTTTCCTGGTGGTTCAGTAGTATAGAATCCACCTGAAATGCAGGAGATGTGGGTTCAATCCCTGGGTCGAGAAAATCCCCTAGAGAAGGAAATGGCAACCCACTCCAGTATTCTTGCCTGGAAAATTCCAAGGACAGAGAAGTCTGGTAGACTACAGTCCATAGGGTTGCAAAGAGTCGGACATGATTGAACACACACACACACATTTAAATATAATATATATATATATATATATATATATAATATACATATATAACTGAATCATTTTGCTGTATACCTGAAACTAACACAATATTGTAAATTAACTATACTTCAATAAAAACAATTTAAAAAGTCACACCAAAAAATTTAAAAAGCGAGAGGGTTGAGTCCTAGAAACGGAATCAATCAGCCTCCTAGACAGATTTCTTAACCTAAACAAGTATTTTTCAAGTTGTCTACCTCTTTTCTCTGTCTCCATCAACTTTGTTCTCAAGATAAGCAAACAGAAAACAGTGTAAAACATAAAGGCTAACTCTGAGCTAGCTCGGTAATTGCAGTTCACTAAGTGAATTTTAGAGCGATTTGGAATTCTCCATGACAACCATCCTTCAGGATCTCAATTCGTTCCAGCCATCAATCCTGCTTTTAGTGGCTTTGGTGCTTGTAGAATTGGGATGTGGGGCCTCCTACTTGCCTCTCTCATGTGCTAAAAGGAAAACTCTCCATTGGTATTGATAAAATATTTATGAGGAATTTGAATATAAAGCTTTGATGAACTGAAAATAGATCCTATAGCATGTGTGAAAAGGTTAATGAAAGGCCGGCTGCATCAGCAAACAGAAGTTTACTATGTCACTAGGAATGTCTTAATGTCACATTTTCATTAAATAAATAATCATGAGTGTATCATGACTCATTTGCAATTTGGTGGCATTGAGGGAGAATTCATTATTTAGAGCAGCAATCACATACTGGGTTGTTCTTTTTCCAGCTCCTAGGGATTTATTTGACATTAGAAATGGAAAAACCAGACTGTCCATTCCCTTTATTTAAATAAGCATGCACAAAAATAAATAAGCAAGCAAATACCCTTTCCTAAGGGGAAAAAAAATCTCTCATAATTAATCATCATTAAGACTATCTTCTGCAACTCCAGGCCTGACTAGTCACTTCTCACGGATATTTCACTTTGTTTTATTTGTTATGGTAAATTGTGATAAAAATGAACCTCTGCCCCCTTTTTTCACCTTCAATGACTTTTAACCACACTTTACTTAAATAGCCTTTTCTCCCACCATAATCTTTTCTTCATCTGGTACTGCTCCATCTCCAGAATCTTATACTCCAAAATGTCACATTCTGACCACAAAATACTATTCCAACAGCCCTCCAATCTGAATACCTTTGCATTTAGACTTCTTTCAGATTTCATATGACTTGACTTCTCACTTTTCTCCTCAATTCATTTCCTGCTCCCAGGATTGACTCAACAAACCATGATCACTTCAGTCCCTCAATGACTACCATTTCTAATTCCTTCACTCTCTTAAACTTGTCCCTTGAAACTGCTCTTCAAATTCCTTAATTTCTAAACCATCTGCTTTCTGTGTTCCTCACCCCAGACCATGGATCATTTTTCAAAAAGGTAACACCACTATATCAACGAGTACAACTTATGGTTCCAAGCTCTGTAGTCTGTAGGACCACCCAGCAATTCCTTGGCCTGATCCAACGAGCTTCCTCTTGCATTTCACCCAATATTTCAATATTTCATCTCTATATTAGAATGTCTTATCCCAACTCTTATTTGATGCTCTCAGAAGGTGAACTTTCATCTTATTTCACAGAAAAAGAGGCCACTCGGCATGAATCCCCTCAACGTCCTCCTCTTCCTCACCATCATCAGAATTATCCATAGTTATGCTTCTGCCAACCTCATTCCTCGTCATGGCTGATGACTACACATTCCCCATGTGCATTAATTGTATCCTTGCCCTCATTCTTTGGAGCCTCTCCATGCCTTTTCCTCCCATATTTTAAGCTTTCTTTTTTTTTAATAGCCCTTTTTTCTCAGTCTACAAATTTTTTTCATCCCCTTCTTTTGTATTAATACCACAGAATATTTTTATTGGTGCATAATTGCTTTACAATCTCGTGTTAGTTTCTGCTGTACAACAGAACGAATCACCTGTATGTGTACATTTATCCCCTTCCTCTTAGACCTCCCTCCCAACCCACCCCCATCCCTCCCCTGTGGGCCATCACAGAGCATGGAGCAGAGCTCCCTGAGCCACACAGCAGCTTCCCATTAGCTATCTATGCTACACATGCTGTGTATATATTTATCAACCCCGATCTCCCAGTTCATCCCACCCCACCCTTCCCCACCTGTGTCCACATGCCAATTCTCTACACCTGTGTATCTATTCTTGCCCTACACATAGGTTCATCTGTACCATTTTTTTTTGGATTCCACATATATACATTAATATTTGTTTTTCTCTTTATGACTTACTTTACTCCATATGACAATCTCTAGATCTATTCATGCCTCTCCAAATCACCAATTTTGTTCCTTTTTATGGCTGAGTAATATTCCATTGTGTTTGTGTGTATATACACTGTATACTTAGTGTATATATATACCACATCTTCATCCATTCATCTGTCGATGGGCACTGAGGTTGCTTCCATGTCTGGCTACTATAAACAGTGCTTCAGTGAGCATTGGGGTACATGTATCTAAGAACCATCCTTCAAATCAGTGTCTTCCTCTAACCAATTCCTCCATTCTCTCATCTTCCTCTGGCCAGTCTCTATAAAAAGGATAACCTACAGATGCTACCTCTGTTTCTTTACTGTGCATCCATGTCTCCATCCACTTCAAACTCTTTCAGCCCTTCAGCCACTTTCCTGAGACTTTTATTATTCACATCCAGCAAGGGCCTCTTTATGGACCGGTCTAGATCAGTTCTGAGTGTTCACTGGAGGGACTGATGTTGAAGCTGAAACTCCAATACTCTGGCCACCTGATGTGAAGAGCTGACTCATTTGAAAAGACCTTGATGCTGGGAAAGATTAAGGGCAGGAGGAGAAGCAGACAACAGAGGATGAAGTGATTGGATGGCATCATCAACTCAACAGACATGAGTCTGGGTAAACTCCAGGAGTTGGTGATAGACAGGGAGGCCTGGTGTGCTGTGATCCATGGGGTCGTGAGGAGTCAGACATGACTGAGCGACTGAACTGAACTGAACTGAGTGACATTTCTCAGTCCTAATCTCACTGGCCTTGATGTACCCAGTGTCACAGCAACTAGCAGCATCTCCTTTCTTAACCTCACCCCTTGATTCTGTAATAATACTCTCTTCTCATCCTCCTCTAATTTGATTTTTGTTTGTTTTTAAGGGTTTCTTTGTTGTTGTTGTTGTTGTTGTTGTTTTTATGTGGACCATTTTTAAAGTCTTAACAGAATTTGCTACAATACTGCTTCTGTTTTATGTTTTGGTTTCTTTGGCAGGTGAGATCTTAGGTCCCCAACCAAGGGTTGAACCTGCACCTCTGCATTGGAAGGTGACGTCCTAACCATTGGACTGCCAAGGAAGTTCTGCCTCTCTAATTTGATGTTCCTTTTGTGTTTCCTCTTCCTCTGCTGACCTGTCAGTGTCTTCAGGTTTTGGTTTTAGCCTTATTATCTTCTGGTGTGCCCCTTCTCTCGTCCTGTGCTGCTCATTCTCAGAATCACCTTCCACTCTCATCTGTACACTGTTGATTTCCAGACTGTCTCCCCAGAACAGAGCTCCTGACAGACACCCAGACTGATTATCTGACTGCCTATCACATATCTCAATTTGGATTTGTTTGCTTAACGGGTTTGAAACTTATGATACCTTCCTACCTTTTTTCTGCCTCCCAAATTTCTGGGCTTAGCCAATGATCTCACCATCTGTCCAGTTCCCCAAATTAGAAACTTAAAGGACTTAACTATGACCCTCAAATAGATCCCCTTACTCCCATTGGTCTCTATATTTTTGTAATTATACATCACAAGTATCTCTGAAATCCTTTTCTCTCTATCATTACTTATTTCATCAGATACCAAATAACCTCCTGATTAACTGATTCTGATTGGCCTCCATTCCTTGAATCCCTTGCCCCACATTCCCACTCACATGCAACATGGTGACCTTTATACTTCATCCCTATGCTGCTCATCCAAGCTCCATATTCATGTATCCAGATGCCAATTCCACATCACCATGTCAATGTCTCAAATGCATTTCAAAGGCAAGATGCCCAGGTGGAATTTATGATTTGTGTCCAATAACCGTGTCTGCTACATCTGTGAGTAACACCACTTTTTAGCCATTATACAAGTCAGAAACCTAAGCATCGTCCTTGACACTCCTTCTCTATTACCCCACATCCAGCCCAGGACCA
Organism: Antilocapra americana; assembly: GCA_007570785.1. NCBI lineage: Eukaryota > Metazoa > Chordata > Mammalia > Artiodactyla > Antilocapridae > Antilocapra > Antilocapra americana. The sequence goes on along the minus strand of ML660770.1, from coordinate 10,416,161 downwards.
GATGATTTCCCTCTTACCTCCATCTTACCTCACCCCCTAATTCCCTTTGGTTTTTTTTTCCAAATGAATTTTTATTGTGGTAAAATACACACAAAATGTACCATCTTAACCATTTTTAAATTCAATAGTAAGTACATTCACATTGCTATGCAACCAATCTCCAGAAATTTTTCATCTTGCAAAGCTGAAACTCTGTACCCATTAAACAATACCTCTCCATTCCCTGTATTTCCCAAGCACTGGAAACCACTATTCCACTTTGTGTCTCTAAGACCAATCCTACGTACCTCATATAAGTGAAATTATACAGTATCTATCCTTAACCCTAATCCTATCCCTTCACTTGGCATTATGTTCTCAAGGTTAATCCATACTGTAGCATGTGTCAGAATTACTTTTTAAGACTGAATAATAGTCCATTGGATGTATATATCATATTTTATTTATCCATTTATCTGATGATGTATGTTTGGGTTGCTTCTACCTTTTAGCTGCTATGAACTTGAGGGCATAAATATCTCTTTGAGCCTTGGTTTTCAATTCTTTTGTGCATATACCTAGAAGTGGAATTGCTGTACCATATAAAAATTCTATTTCTAACTTTCTTTAGAAATTGCTGTAGTGCTTTCTACAGTGGCTATACCATTTAACATTCCCACCACCATTGCCCAGGGTTCCAATTTTTCATACCCTTAAATAACATTTATGATTCTCTGGTTCTTTGGCAGTAGCCATCTGAATACATGTCAAGTGAACCTCAATTCTGGAATCCATTTTTTCCATCTCCATTTCACAAGCCTGGACTGTAGCAATCCCATGGATTCCTGGATCCACTCTAGGAATCTTTCAATTTATTGTCCACACTATGAATAGAGTGATCCTTTCAAATACAAATTTGATTGTGCTGCTTGCTGGGTTAAAAATCTTTCGATGGTTTTCTGTGGCTATTAGGATTAAGATACAAATTCTTGTCATAACTCATACTCATATATTATTCCCTGCCCATGTCTTCAGTCTCCTTGCATGTCAATCTCCCTTGCTCTCAGCTCTCTGACTACACAGGCCTCCTTCAGTTCTCCAGTGAATGTGAGCTATTCCCTCCCACCCATGCTGATGACCATCTGTGTAGTTATATGTGGGTGGAAGGATGAAGGGGAGGGAGAAGGATGGGAAAAGAGAGGTGGATGGAGGGGGAAGTATTCACAGGACTAGCTGACAGATCATAGTCTAGCTTCTTTACTGAGAATAATACTCTTTTGGCTAATATTTTTCAATCTGCTTCTTTGCTTTGCTGGATGGACTGAGTTAGGAAGAACACATTCTAATCATATTTTCTTTTACATATGAGGTGAAGGAAGACTCTAGGCTAGGGTGTGTAGTCCATGTCACACTACTCTTCACTGAGTTGGTAGCTGTATTAGTTTGCTTTTGCTTTGGTTGCTCAGTTGTGTCCAACCCTTTGTGACTCCATATACTGTAGCCCACCAGGCTCCTCTGTCCATGGGATTTTCCAGGCAAGAATACTGGAGTGAGCTGTCATATCCTTCTCCAGGAGATCTTCCTGACCCAGGCATTGAACCCATGGCTCCTGCCATGTCTCCTGCATTGCAAGTATTCTTTACCACTGAACCACTGGGAAAGCCCAATTAGTTTGCTAGGGCTCTCTTAACAAAATACCATATATCACAGACTGGGTGGCTTAAACAACAAAAAATTATTTTCTCACTGTTCTCTAGGCAAAAAGTCCAAGATCCAAGTGTTGGCCGTGTTGGCTTCTTCTGAGACTTTTCTCATTGCTTTGTAGGTGTTCACCTTCTCTCTCTGTCTTCACATGGTTTTCCATCTGCATGCAGAGGAAGTTTGTCTGTATCCAAATTTCCTCTTTCTATAAGGACACCACTCATATAGGATGAGGTCCCCCACCAAATGACTTCACTTTGACCTCATTAGCTCTTTTAAGACCCTGTCTCCAAATATGGTCATTTGTAAGGTACTGGATGTGAGAACTTCAGCCTATGACTCTGGGGGTGGACACAATCAGCCCACAATACAAGGTGAGTACGCAAAGGTGTGTGCTAGGAATCAGCATGGCCCACTCATTCCCTTCTCTTGAGCTGTGTCTTCTTTTACATTCCTCACAATAATGGCTGAAGAATTTCAAGTGAGCTAGTTTCTAACCCTTAGAGTCTTCATTTAACATGATACAAAGTCCCAAATTTTTTTTAAAATTTCACAAAGTGTTTTACACACTTACTGGAGAATAAGAGACAACTATGTGGATGTCATTTTCTTGGCGATCTCATTCATTAATTTATTTTACTTATGAATATATTAATAGTAGATCTGCTTTCATGGAGGACTTGAGAGTCTGTGTTATCTAGTCATTCCTGTGGATTGAGCTCCAGGAAAGAGTTGCTAGAAGGCGTCTATCTGGAAGTTGTAGCTGGAGCTCCTTTGCTCCATGCATGAGCCTGTCCTTTGCTTCCCCACCACCAGCAAGGGATACATTCAAAGCTCTTCTCATCTTGCCCAGCAGCAGCCTCTCCAGCAAGGAGCCCCTGTGGTCTCTGAGCAGCACATTTGAGGCAATCCCTTGTCTACTGGTGTGAACACTGGTGAGAACCACACCTTATATAGCTCTCCCCTCTCCTTTGGTCCACATGGCACTTGGACCCAAGACCTGCTCCCTTCCAGCAGCTTTCTGTGACCTTTACACACACACACACACACACACATATGTACAAAGGCACACACATACATGCACACAGCTCAGGCAGGAAAGGATACTGAGCCAGTGTTTTCCCTTCAAAGAATGGACACTTCAATTTCTCTGGGATTTTAAAAGCATCTGTCTTCTCATTTTTGACTGGAGTCGATCGAGGCAATAACCACCTTCATTTTAGAGCCTAAAGAACTCAGTATACTACTAGGAGTCAAAAGAGAGACAGACGCTAGACTGACATTTTATGAAACTGCTCAGATGGTAAAGAATCTACTTGCAATGAAGGAACCCCGGGTTTGATCCCTGGGTTGAGAAGATCACCTGGAGAAGGGAATGGCTATCCACTCTGGTATTCTTGCCTGGAGAATCCCATGGACAGAGGAGCCTGGCAGACTACAGTCCATGGGACCCACACGAGTCAGACACCGCTGAGCAATTACCACTTTCACTTTCACATGAGACAAGACAGAAATGCACCAGCTCCTGGAAATATGGAGTGACATTAAAGTGCACTGTCTGAAAGGTCAGCCCTCTGGATATCTGTGAACTTTGTCCTAAGCTGGAGATTTCTGTATCTCATTTCAATCTACTTGTCCTTTATATGAATTTGAAGAAAAGCTATTTTATTCAGTGCTATGCTGTACGATCACACTTGGAACCACCTAAGCATAGATTCTGTTTATACAAGTTCCCTGCCCCCTAGCCAAGGGCAATTTACAGGGATGTGTTGTTGGGGGCCTGGATAATGGGGACCCCTTAGAGTGACACCAAAACAGCTAACAGCAAGGCAAAGGTAGGTAAACACAGAAAACAGAAGACAGAGAAGGACAACCTTTGCAGATGTAATTTACATGAGCAGCTCCTTGGGGGAATGGCAAGCCCTAGAAAATATGCAGAACGAGCAAGCTGAGTTTTTGCCACAAGGAACAGAGGTACAACAGCTCAGTCATGTGACAAGGCAGCCAGCTGGAGGAGGACCCCTTCTGTCCCAAGTCCAGCAGCTTTTCCCAAAGGCATTGCCCCTCTGCCACTGCACAGGCACATACAGCAAGGATGACAGATTCCTTGGGCCGGCTGTGCTTACAGAGGACAGTGGCACTGGAGAGAGCTCATCCTAAAAAGGAGATGACAAAAACCGCAGTGCAAAGGGTGTGTGTAAAGACCATGTTCAAGAGCTCCTGCTCTGCAGAAAGAAAAGCCTTTGCAAGAAAAGGCAAGAGAAACGCTTTCCAGAGTTCTTGCTATTTTTAGTGGCACAGAAAAATATTTACTGTGTTCAATCACCAAGTCTATTGACGGCAATTTATGTGCATTAAAAAATAAGCTCATCATTTAAAATTGTAATGAGAGACCTTGCAGCTACACACGCAGATGCGATTGCACAGAAGCCTGCAAATCTGGCAGGATCCACACGCTCCCTGCCTTATCCTGGGGAGCTCCCTACTACTTACAGCTGTGCGGAGTCTTTATTCAGCATCCTTCGGCTTGTCAGACACCACCTGCTGCTCAGTTTCAAATGGAAATCTCGAGTGGACACACAGCACTGTGGCGTGTTAATGCTGTCATCTGGGTACAGGGTCGGGAGTGGGAGTCCATTTCATCACACACCCTGCCATTCGTCTGATCCTTATTTCATCTAATGTGCAGGTGGCTCAGATGGTAAAGAATCTTCCTGCAATGCAGGAGACCCAGGTTCGATCCCTGGGTCAGGAAGATCCCCTGGAAAGGGGAATGGCTACCCACTCCAGTATTCTTGCCTGGAAAATCCCATGGACAGAGGAGTCAGGTGGGCTACAATCCATGGAGTCTGAGAGTCGAACATGACTGAGTGACGGAGCACGCAAGCAACAAGGCCTGTTATGGACAAATACTATTCCTAATGACTATTAATTCACAATTATCAGATGGAAAAAGGAACTATAAACTCTTACCACTCCTCACCTTTCCTCCAGAAAGAATAACATCAATATTGGATTTTATGAATGTAGAGTTAGTCCCCTGCTTACAGCCCCAACCCAATGAGAATGAATGTTCTACAGGCCTCACCTGACTGTCATAAAATCCAAACATCACTTTTCTGCCTCACTTTATTTTCCCTCAGCAGCATTTTGCACATTTCCCCACACTTTCTTCTTTCAACCGTTGAGCCACACTCTACTGGTTCCCCTATTCCCTCACTCACTCCTGCTCTTTTGTCTACTTTTCTGTCTCCTTCCTCTCCTCAGATCAATCTCTAAACACTAGAATTCCATAGAGCATGCCTGGATTATCTTCCATTCACTGTCTCTATGTTATTCCCAAAGTGATTACACGAACTTAAAAAATGGATATTGAGGTTGACTCCCAAACTGGCTTCACTCCAGGTGCTTTGTCTAAGTCAACAGTAGAAACCCCAGGACTGTTGCCAGTGACTGGTTCAGGGATGGGCAGGTCTAAGCCAATCTGAATCAATAAGGTAGACACAAAGATTTTTTGGGAGCTTCTAGGTTCCCAGCCTAGAAGACTGAGACTTCTAGGAAGTCTTTTTTGTTCTTAAGAGACATCTGTAGTTAGTCAGTGACTTCCCCTTCACATATGAATGAAGAAACCCATAGCTCTGATGCCAACCATAAAAAGGCAACTCTGGGCAACCAAAGACACTAGTGCAGAACAATAAAGAGAAGAAAATATTTGAGTCTTTGGAGACATCACTGAAGTGTTGGATAAACCAAATCAGAAGCTTGCCTTATGTCTGGGCTTTCTCTTGAAACAGAGCGGGGTCCTATGGGGCATTCCCAGGACTGACCCCACTCCCTCACCATCTCTTCCACCTGCCTCTTGTCCATAGACAATCTTTAGCCAAAGAATAAACTTGATCAGGGAAGTGAGAAAAACAAAAGCAAAGGAAAGCAGGCAAACAGAACCAAATAATAATAGTTTAGTCACTAAGCAAAGCCAAGAACCTTTAGCTCCTCCTTAAGGGTGATAGATAATATTCTAAGCCATATCCTTTGAGCTATTTTGTAGATACCAAAACCTTCACCAGGTAGAAGAAGTTAACTACATGAGGACCAAACTGTCATGTAGACATGACATGAGCTGTTCCATCTTGCACAGGTCCAAGAATTGACCTCAGAGAAATGGGAATGAGCTGACCATGGAACTGAAGACTAACTGTACTTAAAACAATCAACATTACGCTGATCAGAACACTGCATGACCAATTTCAAGATGACTGTCAGAGCTGAGTGTATTGTCCTATACATACCTCCTTTCCTCTGCCTATACAGCCCTGAAAAACTCCGCTTTAAAAGCTCTTGTCCCCTGCTCAGCAAGGGGAGTTGGCTTTTGGACGTGAGTCTGCTGTCTCCTCTGGCTGCCAGCCTCTGAAATAAACCAAACTTTCCTTTCTTAACAACACTTGCCTCTCGGTATTTGCTTTTGCTCCTCGAGCATCCAGACCTGAGCTAGGTAGCATTCTTCTTTGTCATCATCACTTAACCTCACTCGCCTTGGGTTTCCCATTACATCCAGCAGGAAATGTTGTAACTGGTACAATCATCTATATGTAGATAACTCTGAAGTTTTTATCTCAGCTACCACATCCATCCTATCTTGACATCTCTAACTGGATATGTAATAGTCATTCAAAAACTTGCCCAAAATAGAGTGCCTGATTACCCCCCTACCCTCCCAACTCTGTTCTTCTTGGGCTTTCCCACCTCTGTGAATGTTCCCTTGTGCTCAGGCCCAATCAAAAGGGTTACCTTTTACCCCAGACCCCATATCTAATCTATCTACCAGCTCTGTCCACCTTACCTACAAAAACTAAAACCCTAAAGCTTTATTGAAGCCCTTTATGTATCATTCTCCTCTCCACTTCTTTTTTTTTTTATTGTTTTTGCCATACATTGTCATGATATCACCATGGGTTTACATATGCTTCCCCTCCGGAACTCCCCTCCCTCCTCCCTCCCCCCGGGAAATCTCCCTGTACCAGCCCCTAGCATCAATCCTGGGCTGGCGATTGATTAGACACATGACAATTAACATGCTTCAATGCCCTTCTCCCATATCATCCCACCCTTACCCTCATCCACAAAGTCCACGAGTCTATTCTATACATCTGCGTTCCTTTTGCTGTCTCGCATGTTGAGTTCTCGTTACCGTCTTTCTAAATTCCATATATATGCGTTAATATACTGTATTGTTGTTTTTGCTTCTGGCTTACTTCACTCTGGATAATGGGCTCCAGTTTCGTCCATCTGAGTAGAACTGATTCAAATGAATTTTTTTTAATGCTGAGTAATATTCCATTGTGTATATGTACCACAGCTTTCTTATCCATTCGTCAGTTGATGGGCATCTAGGTTGCGTCCATGTCTTGGCTATTGTAAACAATGCAGCGATGAACATTGGGGTACACATGGCTCTTTCAATTCTGGTTTCCTCGGTGTATATTCCCAGCAGTGGGATTGCTGGGTCATATGGCAGGTCTATTTGCAGTTTTTTAAGGAACCTCCACACTGTTTTCCATAGTGGCTGTACTAGTTTGCAATCCCACCAACAGTGTAAGAGGGTTCCCTTTTCTCCACATCCTCTCCAGCATTTATTGCTTGTAGACTTTTGGATGGCAGCCATTCTGACTGGTGTAAAGTGGTACCTCATTGTGGTTTTGATTTGCATTTCTCTGATAATGAGTGATGTTGAGCATTTTTTCATGTGTTTGTTAGCCATTTTTATATCTTCTTTGGAGAAATGTCTGTTAAGTTCTTTGGCCCACTTTTTAATTGGGTTGTTTATTTTTCTAGAATGGAGCTGCAGGAGTTGTTTGTAAATTTTTGAGATTAATTGTTTGTCTGTTGCTTCATTGGCTATTATTTTCTCCCATTCTGAAGGCTGTCTTTTCACCTTGCTTATAGTTTCCTTTGTTGTGCAAAAGCTTTTAATTTTAATTAGGTCCCATTTGTTTATTCGTGTTTTTATTTCCAATATTCTGGGAGGTGGGTCATGGAGTATCCCGCTTTGGGTTATGGCAGAGAGTGTTTTGCCTATGTTATCCTCTAGGAGTTTTATAGTTTCTGGTCTTATGCTTAGATCTTTGATCCATTTTGAGTTTATCTTTGTGTATGGTGTTAGAAAGTGATCTAGTTTCATTCTTTTACAAGTGGCTGTCCAGTTTTCCCAGCACCACTTGTTAAAGAGGTTGTCTTTTCTCCATTGTATATTCTTGCCTCCTTTGTCAAAGATAAGGTGTCCATAGATGCGTGGATTTATCTCTGGGCTTTCTATTCTGTTCCATTGATCTATGTTTCTGTCTTTGTGCCAGTACCATACTGTCTTAATGACTGTGGATTTGTAGTATAGCCTAAAGTCAGGTAGGTTGATTCCGCCAGTTCCATTCTTCTTTCTCAAGATTGCTTTGGCTATACGAGGTTTTTTGTATTTCCATACAAATTGAGAAATTATTTGTTCTAATTCTTTGAAGAAGACCTCTGGTAGCTTGATAGGAATTGCATTGAATCTATAGATTGCTTTAGGTAGTATACTCATTTTCACTATATTGATTCTTCCAATCCATGAGCACGGTACATTTCTCCATCTGTTTGTGTCCTCCTTGATTTCTTTCATCAGTGTTCTATAGTTTTCTATATACAAGTCTTTTGATTCTTTAGGTAGAAATACTCCTAAGTATTTTATTCTTTTTGTTTCGATGGTGAATGGGATTGTTTCCTTAATTTCTCTTTCTGATTTCTCACTGTTAGTGTATAGGAATGCCAGGGATTTCTGTGTGTTGATTTTGTATCCTGAAACTTTGCTATATTCACTGATTAGCTCTAGTAATTTTCTCGTAGAGTCTTTAGGGTTTTCAATATAGAGGATCATGTCATCAGCAAACAGAGAGAGTTTTACTTCTTCTTTTCCAATCTGTATTCCTTTGATTTCTTTATCTGCTCTGATTGCTGTGGCCAAAACTTCCAAAACTATGTTGAATAGTAGTGGTGAGAGTGGGCACCCTTGTCTTGTCCCTGATTTCAGGGGGAATGCTTCCAGTTTTTCACCATTGAGGATAATGTTTGCTGTGGGTTTGTCATATATAGCTTTTATTATGTTGAGGTATGTTCCTTCTATTCCTGCTTTTTGGAGGGTTTTTATCATAAATGGATGTTGAATTTTGTCAAAGGCTTTCTCTGCATCTATTGAGATAATCATGTGATTTTTATTTTTTAATTTGTTAATGTGGTGTATTACATTGATCGATTTACGAATATTGAA